>VWZD01000517.1:156574-260691 GCA_013396695.1 Sakesphorus luctuosus | reverse complement strand
GTTTGCCTCTAAACCAGCACACATGTCCACACATTTCTTGGATACTTCCAGGGATGGTGGTTCTGTCACTTCACTGGGCAGCCTTTTCCAATGCCTGACCACTCTCACTGGGCAAATTTTTCTCAATATCTGACCTGAACCTCCCCTGGCACAACTTGAGGCTGTTCCCTCTTTTTGTATTGCTTGTTACCTGGAAGAAGAAACTGACCCTTACCTTGTTACAACCTCCTTTTAGGTAGTTGTAGAGGACAATAAGGTCTCCTCTGAGCCTCCATTTTCTCCAGGCTAAGCAACTTAAACTCCCTTAGCCACTCCTCATAAGTCTTGTGCTCCAGATCCTTTACCAGCTCTGTTTCCCTTCCCTGGACATGCTCAGACATATCAATGTCCTTCTTGCAGTGAGTGGCCCAGAACTGAACACAGGATTTGAGGTCCAGCTTCACCAGCACTGAGTACAGGGGGATAATCATTGCCCTGGTCATTGCTTGTAGTGTGGCCTAGCTGGCCACTCTATTCCTGATCCAGGTCAGGATGTCATTGGCCTTCTTGGCCATCTGGGCACACTGCTGGCTCGTATTCAGCTGTCTGTCAACCAGCACCCCCAGGTCCTTTTCCAGTGGGCAACTGGGAGAAAAATAATTACTCGTTTCATTAAAGAGCAGTGTTCCAGAAAAAGAAAGAATTGCAACAACTCTTGCTAGTGTGAAAGAGTGACCAGTGTCAACAAAATGAGTGGTATTCTATCTTTTTCTCCACTGCCTTTGTCCCCAGAAGGGTTTTTTGTCATTTCAGCAATGGCTGACAGGAATCAGTTGAGTGCTAACACATATTGTGGCACCTGTAAGCATTTCTGACATAATTGACATAGTTCTGCAGGGTTTTGACAAGTTTGTCAACCTAATGAATAGGCAACTGAGTTTTAAAACCTACACTAAAGGTCATGTAAGTTGTTCAATGGAGGATGAAAAATTACAGTAACCAAATTATAGTTTCTAACTTACTCTGCTTGCCTGAGAAGCAACAAGGGTGAGGGGCACTTTACAATATCCCCCTGCCTATATTGTTTATGATACTTCATGAGAAGGGGAGAGGGGAACCCCTGGAGAATGGGTTTTTTCCTGTTTTTTTTGTTTGTTTGTTTGTTTTTTGTTTTTGTTTTGTTTTTTTTAAACAAGCAAAATTTGAGAAACATTCACATGTAGTAATATACTGGATTGACAGGGAATAGCCCTGCTTTGGTTGGTGCAACTGCAGTTACCTTTTTATAAAAGCAGAGTATATCTTGTTTATGAAAGAAAACATAGCAATAAAGCATCTGTAGTTTGCTATAGCCACATACGTAATCTTGAGGTTTTAAAAGAGTAAAAACTATTTGGTTTTAAAAAAATCATCTGTCTTTAACCAAAACAATTTTACTTTGCCAACAAAGTGTAGACTAGGCCAAATGACTTGTACTAGTAGTTGAGTTATAGCAAGTAGACAAGGTATCCACAAACCTGCTTTTGCAGCCATGTAAACAACTAAATTTAATCTCAGACTTTGAGCAGACTGAAAACCTACCCATGGAGAGTCACCAAGACCCAGATGACAAGCAGTACACTCTTAGATTGCTGCAACTCAATCATGGTTCACATTGTGTGGAGCAGGCAGACCCATCAGGATACTTAGGGTTTGGTTGCCTGTTTTACTTTTTTTTTTTAATTTCTGTATTTTCCTTGTTCATAACTAAATCTTACAATATTCAAAAAGAATATTCTGACTGTACCTTTAGCTGTGCCTTCCCAAGGTCAAAATACTGGTCAGAGACAACATATTTTAACTCTGTTTTAGGGAAATACTAGAGTCTCTTTTATTGCAGTTTCACACTGTTGTTTAAGTGGCCCACAGCACAGAGGACTGCATTTAACTCCTATTTCTTCTCCTTGACAAGACAATGAGTCTATGGACTAACCTCACTGAAACTGGGATATTGACTGTGGTGGGGTTTTGTACCTAAATGGCAAAATAAACATCCAGTCAATAATATGTTTTCAGAGCAAACCACAGAGTGTTACACTAATTTTAGCAGAGTCATCAGAACAGTAGCAACAACAATTTTTTACAGGATTAAAATTGCTTAATTGCATTTAATGAACATTTGACAAACACATATTATTATGGACTATACAAAAAAATAAAACAAACAGCAAACCTTTAGTCATGCAGAGAAAAGAGGGGGTAGAAAAGGAGAACCTAAACCTAACATTTTTTTACTAGATTCCTGGGTTTACTTAACTGCTTTTCCAGCTGCATAAAATTGATGTATTTTCCTTTCAGGGGCAGGTAATATTTGTGATACAGAAGGCAATTTTCAAGCTATCTGTGAGGAACTCTGGCCTCCTATTAAGATATCTAAGCAAAACATCTTGCTTTGTATACACTGTGCCGTACAGCACTTCACTCTGTCTCCATGGTCATCTGGGGGTCATTGTACTGGTGGTTTACTTGAACGCATTCCTGCAGCCCAGATTCTGCTTTAAACTAAGACAAATGTTAATGAACTGTTACTGACTCTTCACCAGCAAGAGATAGCAAGAGAACTTTTCCCTCTTTTTTCTGAGTAGAAATGGCAAATAAGAGATTTTGGGAGATTCAGTTGCTGAAAGAAGATGAAAGGGTGGAGATACATGTAATATTTTTCTGTGTAAAATAGGGATCTTGATGGAAAAACAAGCTAGCCTTGATGATATTTGCAATTAGACAAGTACATAAATTGACCCATTGTGAGTTTTTCTGTTCATTTGGAAATTCAAACATGTATCTGCAGTCCCAGAAAGACTGCACTTTTGTAATGCATCAGGCCATTGATTCATGCAAGGCTGAACTCACTGCTATCTAAAAATCAGATAGATCAGAATTTTGGGTAGCCTTAGGTTGTTTTGCTATTTGTAAAAATGAAAAAAACCTACAAATAAAAGCACAACTTTTATATTTATTTGTTGAAGTATTTAAGTACCAAGTTTTTAAATATCAGTTCTCTCAGGTATTATGAAAATTTTCTCTTACTTATTCAGTTTGAGGTGGAAATATTGTCCATGTTTCTTTATATCCAATATTGAGTTTACTGCTGTTTGAGGGCTTTGGAATCTCAGAGGCACAAACCAGACCTTCTGAAGTGCAGTAACTTTAGCAATATTCATGCACTTTATTAGCTGTAAGCTAGAATCTACTCTTGCTGTTCTCTTTCCCTTTCACTTTTATGTTTTTAATCACATTTTCCACTCATGTCACTCCAGGCGATATGACTCATGTTTCATCTGTTAGATGTGAACAAAATATTTGCTTTTTTATTGTTATGCAGATCATTGATATTCTGCCATATCTCCACTGATAATTCAGAAGACATTAGGGGACTGAATATAAGATAAACTAACATTTACTTTACATGAGCTTCCCATGAAGACAATCAGTCGGGCAGCGAATGAGAAATTGTTTGTTAGTCTACAGCCGTCTTAGAAGTAAACATTCTGATTCTTTTAAAAGGTTATAAACATGGCATGTATAACCTCCTAGTGCAAAAACCTTTTAAATAATTGACAATTGCAATGATATTTTTTCTTTCCACCTGTTGTAAATGTTCATGTGGTCTGGAATATAAGGGTATTAGTGAGGAATTTTACCTGAATATCATAGAACTTCAGCTTGCCCCCTTTAAAATTGGGTACCATGTTAAAAAATATAAAAATTGTAAATACTTTCCTTTTTTTGTTGTTTCAAATACTACAGTGCAGATATCTATGAAGCCTTCCACTGGAACTAGAATAGTGTGTATTCAATCTTGTGTTTGTAGTGTGTATTTGGAGCAGGAATAGTTGGGATAAAAACAGATTAAATAGTTGCATAGTTGGAAAACACCTTTCATATTACAGGTTGAATGATGGAGGGGCTTACTTGGAATAAAACAGTATCTTATAGTATAATTAAAGGTGTTTCAGGGAAGAACATAATGAAGGTTGAAAAGGTGAGTTTAATTCTGCCATTTTCTAACTCCTAAGAATTTGACTTTAGAATCCTAATACAATTTTCTTCATATGGAACACAAGAGTTCTCATGGCAACTACTTTCTCTAGTGTCTGTTTCAAAACTAAAAAAAAAAAAAAGGTTCAATTTCTCCTCACAGGTATCATTTTAGCTGAGCTTTTTGTGTCTTGGAACTGCAGATATTAAATCTGAGAGACTCAAACTGCCATTAATATTCCAAGAGCAGCTGTAGTAACTGAGAGTATGGAAGAAATATGACACAAGCTGATCTGTTAGAGATTCTGATGTAGCTTCTGCTATCTAGAAATTAACTGATTTTTGGCAAGAAAAATGAATTAGAAATTCATGTTTAGTCTGTAGCCAGTAATGTCCAAATCTTACATAATTTGTTAAATAAGCTATGTGAATCTATGTGGAAGACACACATGGAACAGAGAATTGGATTTGTTCTCTGACTTAAATAAAAAAAAATTTCAAGCTAACAGATTCAAGAAACCTTTAATTTCTCTCTGCAGAATTACTTCTAAAATATAATTTCTATTACAACTTCCATACTAAAGTTACCTCTGTTGTATTTCAGGAGAATGTCTGATGCCAGATATTAAAAGGAAAGTGTAGGAAGCCTCATAGTAGATAGTTACACAACCATTTTGAAGCAAGAGAATATTTTTTTAATTGGCAATGTTAAATAGTTGATTCAGGTCCAGAAACATGAAGTAGCTGTATTCCTTATTATTTTTATGCCAACATAGCTGTCAGTGATCTTAACCCCATTTGTTCAGGTAATGGAGATCTGGGGAATCTCATACATTAGAAAAAATACATGAATAGTAGCATTAAGGAACATAATGTGATGATACTTGAGGGGATTTTCATGAGGCCAGCCTGGAGCTACTAAGTGTTATCATACCAAGCCGAACCTTGTAGAACTTTCATGCCCATTTACTTGGGCTGTGCTCTGTGCAATGAGCTTTCTCAGATGGCGGGGGGGGGCAATATGAGATAAACAATGGAGTAGCCAGTCCAAGACTTTGGTGAGCTTTATGGGCCCAGGTTTTGTTCTAGCCACAGTAGGCAGTAAGCAGAATTGATGGCTTCCTGGGGATCCCACTTCGTCTGCTTCAGGATAGCCCAGAGAGTGCTGGTGAATGGGGCTGTGTCCAGCTGGCGGCCAGTCAGTAGTGCTGTCCCCCAGGGGTAAGTGTTGGGCCCAGTTTTGCTTAACATCTTTATTGATGATTTAGATGAGGGGATTGAGACCATCATCAGCAAATTTGCTAATGACACCAAGTTGGGAGGGAGTGTTGACCTGCTGGAAGGCAGGAGGGCTCTGCAGAGGGACCTGCATAANGCAGCCAGGCGGAAAGGGACCTGACCTGGGGATGTGGATTGACAGGAGGGTGAACATGAGCCAGCAGTGTGCTCATGTGGCCGAGAAGGCCAATGGCATCCTGGCCTGTACCAAGAACAGTGTGGCCTGCAGGATGAGGGAAGTGATCCTTCCCCTGTACTCAGCATTGGTGAGGCCACACCTTGAGTATTGTGTTCAGTTCTGGCCCCTCTGTTCAGGAAAGATATTGAGGTGCTGGAGCGGGTCCAGAGAAGAGCAGCAAGGCTGGTGAAGGGGCTTGAGCATAAGTCCTATGAGGCTGAGGGAGCTGGGGTTGTTTAGCCTGGAGAAGAGGAGGCTCAGGGGAGACCTCATCACTGAAAGGAGGTTGTAGCCAGGTAGGGGTTGGTCTCTTCTCCCAGCCAGGCAGCAGTAGAATGAGACGGCACAGGCTTAAGCTCTGTCAGTGGAGGTTTAGGTTGGATATTGGGAAGAAAGTTTTTACAGAGAGAGTAATCAGGCATTGAAATGGCCTGCCCAGAGAGGTGGTGGATTCACTGTTCCTGGAGGTGTTTAAGATGAGACTGGATGTGGCACTCAGTGCCATAATCTAGTAGTCACAGTGGTGTTGGATCAATGGTTGGACATGATGATCTCAGAGGTCCCTTCCAATCCAGTTGATTCTGTGATAGAGCAGGTTGGTACTGAATCATCCAGGCTAGGTCCGAATGCCCTTTGCTCTTATGGCTCTCTGCTTCAGCTTCTAGGTGTTATTAATACTCAGACATGGCCACTGTAATTGTCTGGGAACCTGTAGCACATCTAAACACAGGCTGTGTATGTCATCCACTTCTCCCCAGTTTTCTAGCATGTTCCTGGATGTCCATAATTTCCTGCTATGAGTGAACAGAAATGCAAGTGGAAAGGAATTAGGTTCCTTGTCATGGAACCTAAAGCACCAACCTACTCTACAAAAGTGTGACCAGTGAATTTCATGTACATCTTTTCCTGGGCTGGTGGTATTTGAACCCATATGGAAAGGAAAAGAGCCATACACTGGGAAATCACTAACTCTGGACATGCAGCTGGACAGATCCAAGCCCAGCTTTGTAGACTGGCTGCCTTTTTATTCTGTTCAGTGTGAACACTGAACACTGTTATTTCTTGCTTTGTTCCTCCTCACACACAAGACTCAGAATAGGATAGTTTTAGCCAGGCCTCAAATCAGCAGGCTCAGAGAATCTACGTAGATTAGGAGAGACAGGTATCACCTCACTTAAGCAACTGATGAAATATTTCATACTAGATGACACAAACCTGAGATATGAATATAGGAGTAGGAGGTGTTCTCTCAGTTCCGTCATGTCTGCAGTAGAGGCAGGACACGCAGCTGTCCTGCTGAAGTGGGCCTTTCTGTGGCTGCCGCTACTTTGCATTTTGTTTGAGTTCAGGGAAGTAGAAACACTTTGTTGTTACTCTTTCTGTTCTTTGCTGGGTGTCTTTTGGGGTGCTTATGGATCTAGAGTGATAGAATCTGTTTTTGGTGGGAGGTAGAAAATTGTTGTTATATCTAACTTGTCTAAGTGTGCGTTATATAGTAGTTTTCCTTTCAATTTTCTCTTTTCTGTATAAATATATATAGTTAGTTTTAAGTTTAACCTGTTTTGAAGGGTTTTTTTTCCTTTTCCTCCCTTTTCTTTGTGTAAAAAGAAGAATATGCAGTAACTGTTAATGATGTGGCTACTGTGATTAAGTATATTACACTCAAGTGACCATTTCAAATTACTTATTCACTTGCTGATTTGCTGACTGAAATGAATTGTAGGTCTGGCAAAATGCTTTGCCCAAGAGCAAAGTAGAAATCTCATTTCAAAATATTCAGAAAAAACATGTTATTTCATTTTTAAATTTCCAAATCAGATTTTTTACATCAGATATACCAAAGTGTAATTAAACCAAAAGTGCATTTGATCCAGCGACACAATAAAACTATTTTTTTGGTTGATACAGAATGCATATTCCCATTTTTTTTCCACTTGTCAAACCAAAAAAATCCTTATTGAAATTGAACCTAATTCTCCAAATTAGAAAATTTTATATAAAATTCTGTTGGTGGTAGAGGATGAATTTTTTTATTTCTGTGTGAAAAGGGGGATTTATTTTTCTCTTGTTATTGCACTTCAAGATACACCAAGAGTTCTTGATTACAACAGATCAACTTTTAATGGCTGTAGGCTAGCCTGGTTAAATCCAGACTTGAATTCAAGAGCATGTTTTTAATACTAAATTTACTTAAACAAGAAACAGATTCTTCCTGTCTTGAATGATGTTAATTGAGACAGAATGTCTTTCTAAAACTATGCTTATGGTATGCAGCAGTTATGGGTGGAATACAATTTTTTTTGCCAGTGATATGTGGGAGGTCAGTCTAGTTGAATGTGTGTGGTTTCTTTTTTTATTCCTCTCATGTTAAAAATCTAGGAATAAGAGCAATTTGATCTTTAATATAAAATCTCTTTTGATTTTGACTAGATAGCAAAGCTGTCAATCAAGGACAGGTTATTTTGTAATTTATCTCTATCAATCTCACATACAGTTAGATTGGTAAGATGATCTCTACATATATTGATATCAGTGTTTGGTCACAAATTTAAGTGCCCAGTTCTAGAGTACTTTCTGAGATGGATGTTGTTAAGCGTAAAGTCACTTCAGTGCAATTGATAATGCTGTTTATGAAGCTGAAGCAAAGATCTTTAGCATGTATGCAAAGACAACTGCTGAATTTATGGAGCTTCAGGTAAAACCACAAATGGATTATAATCAGATCTTAGAAACCTGGACTCATGTGCATTACTCCATGTCCTTCTACCTTCTCCGGTAATGTGCAAGTGCACACCAGCACTGCTGGGGAGGTCAGTGCTGCATGTACAGTCTGAACCTGGCAGCAGACAAAACCTGCTGGAGTCCTGAGACTTTCTGTCTTTGTGGATCACATGGGCTGGCAGGAGCCTGCCTTTGCGCTGGGACATGCCACAGGATTCAGGAGGTACATGAGCTGTCTGATCTACCTCGATCTTTCCTTGGGATAGAACTGTAAGGACAGGGGCAGGAACATACACTGGACCAGACATGGATCCCAGGCATAGTCAGATGAGAAGAAGCTGGGAGATCTTCATGGAAATCCTTGTTTGTGGGTGTGCTTCTGGGAGTTAAGAGTGGAACCTCATCTCCAGCCTCACCTCAAGGAGGGACTTGAAATGCCAGTGGACTTCTCTTTCCTCTGAATGCCTGTGGTCAGCACAGGGGAGGTGACTTGAGAGCTGCTCTGAGTGGTTAATGACAGGGGAGAGAAAGCAGAGTCAAGGTTGAGCTCACCTCCCACTCTTCCATATCCCTCCTTTCTCTGCTGTTTGCAAGGGGCTGCCCAGGCTTAGCTCTGTGGGCTGGAGAGCCTCTACTCAGCCACATAATGCTATGTTCTGCTTGGAAATTCAGCCATTTGTAACCATAAATACTCTACTTGGATAAGCAACACAACAATAGTTAATGGGTTTGGAGCTGTATTAACAACTGATTAATTTTTTTTAGTGTCTTCTATATTAGCTTTGTTTTTCTCCACTAATTGCTAGGGAGCTACCATTCATCAGCTGTCTCATAGCCTGCACAGCTCACCACTTAATTGGGAAGTTGATTCACTCATATGGTCCAAACTGAGATGAAGAAAAGTATCTTGGTAGATGTATACTCATTATATAGCATGTGAGCAGTACTTGTATATGTCAAAAACAGCTCTCTGGTGTCCTCAGAAAATGGTCTCAAACACTAATAAAAAGTTTTCTTGTTACCTTTCAACATCAGTTCAAAGAAGTCGTTGGTGTCTGCATAAAAATAAGTTTTGCTGCAGAGTGATTGAATTTTAATAATCCCTTAGATTTTAGGACTTCAGTTCCAGTTTATTCCTGTCTTATTTTCTTTCTACCTCCCTCTTTCAGCACTTTCCCCCTTAATCTCTTTCTCAGTAGGAAAAAACCTGCCTCTAGGGTACAAGTAGGAGGAGCAGAGAGCATGAAAGATCAAGCTAAATTAGGATGTCTTGAAACACAGAGGGTCACAACCCCACATTTTTCTGAGAGCAAATTTCCTGCTATTGACTCTGTAACACTAAGGAGGATTCAAACTGATTTAATTTTCAAGCCCCCCTGCCCACTCTCCCCCCTACATTTTTCTTTTTCTCTCTAGACAACAGATGTCAATGTCTTTTTAAGTTGCCGATGATTAACTGCAAACACTGCACTGTTAAAAACTCCCAGTCACATTTTTCAAAACCTTCAGAAATGTAACTGATAAAGTGCACACCACTGCAATGAACATGAGTTTATTGCAGGTTTTTTGAAGTGGGATACTTATTTTTCCCCTTTCCCTTCCTGCCTCATTTCAAATACATTTAAATTCCTCCTAAAACATATGCATCCATTTATTAGAGTAGCATATGCAAATTTTTACCAGAAGACTTGGATTTTTGGTTGTTTGTTTTCTGGGACGAGGAATGCAGTCACTTTTGTGTGAATTTTCAGCACAACAGGCTTTGAAGGAATAACTTTTGTGAGGCTGAAATCTAGCCTTGCTACTAACTTAACTTACTCTGACCCAGGGCATAAATTTTTTGGAGTACATCTACGCAAGCCTTGTCAGGGTTGTGTATCCTCACGTATGTGGAAAGGCTAATAGAAATCTGAGAGGAGAGTTAACCCTACTTTCTTTTCACTCTATTTTCTGAACATTTCCTTCTTCTGAGTCTTTTCTCTATTGTTGGGGCTTTATTTATTTATCAGGAAGGAAGAAAAAGTAAAGATCACAAAGGAAGGATAATAATTTATTTCCTTGTAATGCACAAGCATCATGTAATACAAGGAATATACATGGGGATGATCCTCTATAAATTATGAAAATCTTGGCTTTTGCACATTTTAAAGTATTAATGTGAAAAATACACAGTTCTTAGGGGAAGGGAGTATTTTTTTTTAGTGATTCCATTGCGTCAGTAACCTCCTCTCCTTTGCTTTTCTTATTTGTTTCGGTGTATTTTTTTGTTTATTTTTTTTCAAGTTACTGTCTTGTATTTTTTAACTTTCGTCCACAGCAAACAAAGAAGGATTGCTGCTACCTGCTAAGGTAACAGCAATTACATTTCCTCCACGGTTTGATTCAGAAATCATCTAAATGTTGAAACTGTCAGAAATCTCCTGACAAGGCTGTCTTTGGGCCCATGGCAGATCAGCTAGAGTCAATGGAAAGAAATACAGGTGTGGTAATGTGTCATAAGAGGTGAGGGACTGTGGTTAATGCTACTGTAAAAGGCTGGGAGAACTAGCTACAGTGTGGTCTGTCTAAACTGAAATCTTAGACTGGCAAATTTTTAAAACCTGAGCTTGAAGTTATGTATATGTTCAAGTCGGTAAGCTCACTTACACAGTGTACAAAGAGAAGCATTTGTGCATAGCTTTGCAGGTGGCTGTTGTGCCAATGTGTTCTTCACAGCTGTTTGGTTTGGGGTTTTTCTCCTCTCCCTTCTCCAGTGCTGTTAAGATTTGACTGGCATATGCTTCTTTAAAAGCTACCAGAAATAGTTATCATTATTGTCTAGGTAAGAGTATTGACTTTTTAAAGCTGCAGTTGGACTGATTAGCTGAGCCATCCTTGTGAGCAGATGAACTAAACTTCCACTCCCCAGTACTGTACCCTGATATCTCACTGCTAACTAATGGTCTGAGAAATTGCCATGACCATTGCTGGGTATTTTTGAGGAGAATATTGAAAGCAGTGGGACCACACATGCAAGTGAATCACTTCTGAACCCACAGGCATTTCATCTAAAAGCATCCACCAAGATACCTGCAGGGCTGCTGCTTCTCCTGCCCACTCTTACTCCCTAGCATTCCCTTACGTAGCTCAAGACACAAAAAAGTATCAGTGAGATGAGGACATTAATATGGTAGAAAACCAAATAGGTGCTCAAGAGAAGGCAGAGCTTTTGGAGTGCTCTGTTGCTACTTCAAATGCAGGTTCTGAGTTTTCAGATACTTCTAGAGTTTGCCTGTGGTTTTTGTTTTAATGTTTGGGGGTTTTTTTGTTTAGTACCTGAAGTGCCTTAGTAATAACACTGTAGTCTCATTTTTACAAAGGAAAATCAGTTAAAACATACTGCTGAGGCCAGTAACTGTTGTTAAAAATGCTACTGCCTCCATGGAAATAAGAAAAGAGAATAATAATTTTATGAAATTTAAAGTGAGTTAATTAGCAAATGTATATTTGTGGTAACACAGAAGGAGGGATATATAGTCAGTCTCTTCTTATTTTCTTGACATCTCTTTGCTGATACCCACTTTTTAGAGTGGAAAGGCACTCCAGTGGAAAAAAAGACATACAAGAATGTTTTTAGAAATAGCTTAAAATAACAAAATAATAGTGTGGGGTTTTTTAATAAAAATAATCCTGTTGTAGCAGTAATTAGCCTCCTATGGACATGTGCTATTAAGCTGTCTGCATGCTTCTTGGATGACCAGAAGAGAAGGTACTGTACTTTCATCCTCTTACCTAATGCTTCAAATCCAAGGTATGTATCAGTCAGTTATTAATGCACACCATGTTGAGGTTTAATGCTATTGTACTTGCTCTTTTTCAAGCTCCAGGCTGCTTGTATAAGAAAATGCTGCAGAACAGCCTTGGGAGCAAAAGTCACAGTTAGGGATTATGTTCAAGCATCGAAGAAACTGTAAAAACTCTTTTGTTGTTTTCCTGTTTTTTGTTAATAAAGGATTGCTTTATTGGTTACTTTCAAGTAAATTTCTCAGTCATCTTTAGAAAAGCTGGTTTCAGCCACCTACATGTCTCAAAAGGAAAAATAAACTAGGCTGAATTTTACCTGCTTTTCATATATCACTGTGATGTCAAAGCAGCTGTTTATTCCTTAATGTGCCCTTCATTTTTCTATTGAAACAGCTTAAAGCAATGTACTTTTTTTTTCCCCCAAGAAGTTGGAAGCTTCCTAGCACAGTTGATAGTGTACTCCTGAATAAAGCCTCGAAAGACATCTCTGATGTTTTCATTATCTTGTACATCAAAAATGGGCATTAAACACAGTCAGTGCTTCCAAAATGAAAGAAGGAGGGAGGAAACCTCCCCGTGTAAAGGTTAGAGGGGGATGGAAGGGATATTTTCCACTACATCACCAAGAGAAGTGGAAAAGAGTAGAGTGAGAAATAAGAGCTCACTGAAAAACAAAAAAAATTCAAATTATTTTATCCATTATAAAATGTGTCTGGTTTGGAAAAAGGCTGTGTTTGTTAAAGACCTTTTTGCCCCACTCTTTCAACCAGCTCTAGAAAAGAGCTGGTCCACTCTGGTGTGTGTGTGAAAACGCGAAGGTTTCTGGTTTGAACTTTAGTATTCATTTGGGCATAGAAGAGAGGTTGGATAAGGAACAGGGTATTTGTTGTTCCTAACACAGTGGTTGGTCCATCTCCTGTTTGGCACAGAAATAGACTGAGAGAATGCACAAAAGCACATTACTGGGCACCTCTGTGGTGGCTGGCCAGGAGCCAGATTACTAGCCATACCAGGGACTGTTGCTGAATAGAAATGGGGAAGTCGGGAAGCTCCTCTGCTGTGCAGGGAGTTCTGTGGTGCTGACCTTCCCTCTTCCTCATCTTGCACCAGGCTGAAGGTATGGCAGATCTGTCACTCCTGGCTTCTCTTCATTGTTTTTTAACCAACTGTCTCTGTCCTACAAAAAAGGTATGGTAGAACATTTACAAGAAAAAAAATAGATGGTTTGTAAAATAAAGAGTTTGGGCTGTTGTTCTGTCTGTACAGCCCTGGGTAATATAGCCCTGGCTGTACCTCTAGAGGGAGGTCTAAACAAACCTGGTGTGGTATCAGGCACATTTTTATGCCAGTCCTTAAGACTCTTCTTGTTATTGTTATCATGCTATTGTTATATCCTGAAAGTAAGTAAATTTCATCCTCTCAAAAATACCAGCTACCTTAACTAAAACCAAGCTGCAAACATGCTTTAAAGGTGGACCCCTGCAAATGCTTTTCTCTGATCATTACTTCACATAACGTGTGGGAAAAATGTATAGATTAGAAATAAAGACAAAAATGGCCCCACTGCTGTATTTATACTTCATATAACGTATTTTTAATATGTTAAACATTAAAGAAAATAGATTAGGAGTCTATGTTGATAGATTCACCTGTGGGGGGTTGAAGATACGAGTATTAATTCCCCTTTTGAGATTTAGGGTTTAGGATTCTAGTTGCCTTTCCCCCACCTCCAATCATTTCTATAAAAGCACAGTCTTGTGATTACAGGAAGGCCTTAGGAAGGGGCTGTATGTGTCTGTGTGTGTGGCTACTTTTTGCAGACACATAACATTGATGAGCACTTACGTGTGCCCGAGTGAAATTAGATTCAAGGAACAAATATCTGCTACAAATGTCTCTCCCATGGGATGAATAACTTATACCAGCATTTCTATATAAATGTTAATAATGTGTCTGATGTGATGACTATCAAGCAATTTTTGTGCTGTGCCACAGACCTCAACCTCAAAAGTCTGATAAATGAAACCTTATCTGTCATCCTCTTTTCCAGGTTGCAATTATTGTTATTTACTTCTTGTGGCTATGAAGTGACAAAAAAAGTTGAGACTTTTTGAACCATTGTGAACATCTCTATTTCCCAGTTTCATAATTCATGAACTCCTTGTCTGATTTACTGCAAATTTGGTAGAAAAATCCTATCTCAGCTTGTGACCTAGACTACAAATCCTGAGGCCAATATGATTTGTGAATCTGGAAATTAGAACTGGGGATAAGAGCCAAATTTTATCTTATAGTGGAAATCCACATTGTAGCCTTAACTAAGGGGACTCTTGAAGTTCCTTAATGTATTCTTCCCAGCCCTTCATGCCTTGAAATACAGACATATAAGGAACAATTTTTTTTATCTCTTGCTTATTTAAAGATCCTCGAGTGAAGTAAAGTGACAGAGCTACACAGACATCAGCACACCTGATTTATGCTATCCTCACTGTGCACTCAGTGTTGAGGAATATGGTATAGCCATAATGTGCTACCACTCTATGTTTTGCAGAAGTCTCATCTTTACAGCAAACAGAATACCTTTAGAAAGGAAAAACTATCAGTATAACCCAAATTGTTGTTTGCAAAAAGCCATGTGAAAGCCCTTAGTAGAAGTCCTTTTCTTGTACCTTCTGTTAAAGCAGAGCTGCAGTGGGGAAGTTGATGTGGAGAGATGATTCATGAATATTTCCATGGGTTCTTCCTTGCTGGGTTACAGCCATTTTGTTCAAATGTTGGAGTTCATATTTTGTCATTTTATCAGCCTTTCTTGACTATATTAGCTTCCACTTTAACACAGTGGCTTTTATAAGTGGGATGAATAGTTGACTGCTTGGTTGTGTCCTGAGGCATCTTCCAAATATAATTATAAAATATGAATGTAATGGCTTTCTTTCTTTTATGCATCAGGTCTGTAGAATGATTATTTCAGCATAGGATACTGTATCAGTTCATTCCACTGTCAGCTGCCAGTCTTTTGATTGAGACCTGGAACCACTTTTTTTTCTAATAAGATATTGTACACTATTTGCAGTTTCAATATTCTCAGCTTTAGTAATGAATGAGGAACACAATCAAGGCAAGAGTATTTCAATATGTCAAATTCATTCCAGTCATTATCAGAAAATGGTGAGATGGGGAAGGACAAGTTCACCCTGGAGAAATCACTGTAACCTATATACAGCATAGAATTAAGTTACAAAGAGTAAGTGGATGTATATATTTGGTTTCTAGATGGATGATGAATGCTTTCAGCTTTTCCATCTGTCCTGAAATGAAATGCTTTACCAATGAGTGGTGTTTTACTGCTCTTCCAATATGGCTTTTCTACATGATTTTTTCTTCACATAAAATAAATGTCCTTTATTGAATCAAAAACTTTTCCCCAGATATATAGATTTATTAGGAGCTTACTCTATCTTTTTTTTTTTCATTTTTACCCAGCAACCTGTCATTAGTGAGGTTCCACAGGACTCCATCTTAGGCCCTGTGCTCTTCAACATCTTCATAAATGGACGTGGGACTGAAAGAGATACTGAGAAAATTTGCAGATCACACTTGAAGGAGCTGTTGACTCCCTCAAAGGCAGGGACACCCTGCAGAGAGACCTTGACAAAGTAGAGGGCTCAGCAATCATGAGCCATAAAAAGTTCAACAAGGGGAAGTGCTGGGTTCTGCACCTGGGATGGGGCAACCCTGGATGTATGGACAGACTGGGGAATGAGGTGCTGGAAAAGAGTGCCATGGAAAGGGCCCTGGGGGGCCTGGTCGATAGCAAGTTGAATGTGAGCCAGCAGTGCCCTGGCAGCCAGGAGGGACACCCATGTCCTGGGGGTATCAGACACAGCATTGCCAGGGGTCAAGGGAGGGGATTGTCCCACTCCGCTCTGCACTGGAGCAGCCTCACCTTGAATATTGTGTGCAGTTTTGGACACCACAATATAGGAAAGGTACTAAGCTATTAGAGAACATCCAAAGGAGGGCAATGAAAATGGTGAAGGGCCTTGAGGGGGAGCTGTATGAGGAGCAGCTGAGGTCACTTGGTCTGTTCAGCCTGGAGAAGAGGAGACTGATGGGAGACGTCATTGCAGTTACAACTTCTTCATGAGGGGAGATGAGGGGCAGCCATTGATCTCTTTTCCGTGGTGATCAGTGACAGGACAAGAGGGAATGGCATGAAATTGCATCAAGGAAGGTTCAGGTTGGATATTAGAAGAAGTTTCTTCACGCAGGGGGTGGTTGGGCACTGCAACAGGCTCCCCAGGGAAGTAGTCACAGTACCAAACCTGACAGAGTTTAAGAAGCATTTGGACAACACTCTTGGACATGTGGTATGACTCTTGGGGATGGCCCTGTGCAGGGCCAGGAGTTGAATTCGATGATCCTTGTGGGTCCCTTCCATCTCAGCATATTCTGTGATTCTGTGATTATTCATCATAGGAATACAGGAGTTTCGGAGGAGTCACAGGGAGCTAAGCACCTCAATCCTATTTATTTTCAGTAAGAATGAGGTATTGATCTCTGTAATATGTTTTGAAACTAGGAGTTTCATCATGTAATTCAAAATGAGAATTATAGTAATAAGAATATGCAAACATTACTAACAATATAATCCTTTGACAGAGCAACTCATATGAAGGGAGCTAGTCATGGAAGGAATATTTCATCCATTTAACTTCGGTGTTCAGACAAGCAGATAACTAACAAGTAAATCCACCTAATGAAAAATCGTAGTCCTGAAATTTAACCAACCACTAAAGGGTGCATGAAGAACAGACATAAAATAGGTTGTTTCATCTTTCCCCCCACTTACAAAATACCTGTTCAGTTTGTTTTCCCTGTCAATAAATGGAGAGAATGGTTTTCTTTCTACACTGCAAAGAACTTTTTTTCACAGGAAATGCCTATGTCTAAGGTGTTTTATTTTCAAAGACTTATTTAAGTTTCCTTATTGTTCATTTTTCAGGAGTGGGCCTAATTCCTTAAGTGGCACAGTAAAAGCCTCTGTGTTGACAGGAAGCCTTTTACAAAGGTTAATTATTTTATGAGAAAAGAAATTACTCCTATATTGCCTGTTAACCTTTGTTTTTTTCCGTTTTTTTTCTTTTTTTTTTTTTTAAACTGTTTCCTTCATTTATTTAACTGCTTGGGAATCACAAGTGCTTTTTCACTTTCTAATTTAGCTTATCTTTTAAATATTTTTCTCAAATCTGAACCTTATCTTGTTAATCTTGTTTGTTCTAGAGAGAATAGATTAAATTCTTTTAACTGTCCACTTTATTAAATTCCTGGTATAATTGATTAGTCTAACAAAATCAGACAAGTAGGAAATTTAATTGCTTAAAAGTGCATAACCCGTTGCTACTGCTGACTTTCTCATAAATGTGTGTTACAGTTATGAAAGATAATGAAAATTAAAATTGTTTTCTTTTAATTAGAATTTCATAATAAGCATTTTTCACTGCCAAAATAATTAAGTTTTCAAATGATACAGTTTTAGTTAAAAATACTAACTAATCTAAGTCCTTTTTTATCCCCCAAAAAGGAATATCTGATTTTGTTTCAATTCGTTTCAATAAATTGCTTCCATTTTCATCAATCTTGGTAAAGCGAAAAAACACACAGATTCTCTTTGTACAAGTGAGAGAGGAGGCAAAGTGACATGAAAGAAGATGTTTACTCTACCTCCTTGGTGCTATTGCAGATGTTTCACTAGGATTCAAACAGACTGAAATTAGGAGGTTGCTTCTCTCAGCAGCTGCTGAAATAGACTGATGAGGATCCTGTAGCCTCTGAAACGGGGGTCCCAGTTTCCCTGAGTTTGACACCTAAGCAGAATGAATATCCACATTGTCCAAGATGGCACACAAGGTCTGTAGTTGATCCAAAGAAAATACTTGCATGGATTTGTTCAACAGGGGTTTTGTGGCACTCCAGTCTGGTGTGACATTGGCAGTTCTCAGTAGTTTTTCTAGAAGGTTACAATTATGAGGTTTTAAGAACATTAGTCACACCCCATTATAAAGAGTTGGAAAGGACCTCTAGGTGCCTGACCAGCATTCTGAAGGCAGCCATTATACCAGTTTGAAAGGTGAATTCTACCCCTTTGTTTTATACCAAGCCAAGTACATCTTGGAATTGGACTTTAGGGAGGCGAGTTGAGATAGGATTGAGACTGTCAATGTATATCTTAATATTGAATCTCTGTATCTGACTCGTGACTATCCTGTTAACTGCAAACACTTGCCATCAGCTTTATCAATCCAAGCGTTTAATGCTCCACACTGCACCATATTCTCTACCACTAGGTTATTTTTATAGTTGTTGTCCAGCAGAATTCCTGGTTCACATCGTGTACAATCAAGGGCTAATCTTCTGCTGTCCATAAAAGTGGAGCTCCATTGAAAAACATGCCTTGTTGCAAATTTAGGTTACAGGGATTGTTATATGCCTTGCATTTTCTGCTCTTTGTGCCATGTTGTGGTGGCAGTGTTTGATTGGCTTTTATTCTACTATTGTATGCCCAAATGTATTTTCAGTGCTAATTTTTTGTTGTTGTTGTTTGTTTGTTTTGCTTTGTTATTTTTATACTCTTGCTGTTCCCTGCATATTAAAAGGTATATTTTGACTTTATTTACTAACTTCTTGTTGCTAATGGTGAGAGAAACTTTCTGAATAATTCACTGAGTTTTCATAAGATGACATAGTTCTGAGAGGTAAGAGATGTAGATGAACTTTGACCGAAAGAAATGAAAAAAAAAAAAAAAGAAACAGCTCTGAAACTGTTTAATTTATGTGCTGGTTATGAGTTAAAAGCCATTATCATTAGCTAGATATTATTAATAACTAAGGAGAGATTCTAGGTCTTGGTTTTATAAAGGGTGAGTCTGAAGGATGAATGACTTTGAATACCACAGAATAATTTTAATTGAATTTTATGAGAGAAAATTTTGCTTGCTTCTAAGGTAAAATTCTCTATGAAATACACAATTTAGACTCTGTAAACCTCAAATTAAGATACTAAGTGCAATTCACTCAGTAATGAATGAATGAAGTAAAATGCATACAATGTGCCTAACTTTGGGTGTTTAACCTTTGAGTCTAATCAGATAAGATTATAGGACTTTTAATTGGCTTTTGACATCAGAGTATTTTTTATGTAGTGATGGATTGTAAAAACTGTAGGGAGGTATTCATAGATGTGTTCAGTTGCTTAAGATGAAATTTACCTGGATTTTTGTGAACTCATTTAAGGAGAGATACTGCTTAGAGAGTTTTCTTTCTTATTCAAGTTACTTTCAAGTTACAGTGGAGTTGTGATAGTGTTACATCATCTTAAAAGAAAAAGAATAATGATATAAGGAGGTGAAGTGCCTGACAACTTTCTTAAGTCTTAGATTTTGGAAAATCTTCTCATCTTGATCCCCAAAATAGGCATTCTTCCTCCCACACACCTCATTTTTCTTCATGTGCAGATTTCTTGCAAATTGTGCCTGTCCATCCCAGGTTTGGGTATGACTGTTACCTGTTTTCTCTCTCTACCCTAGAAAAATATTTTTAGGATGTGTACTGTCACCCACTTTGTCAACAACCAACTATTTGTGTGACTACACTTGCCAAAATCTTCATGATTAGTAGCTCCACTCCCTGCGTTGTGTCTTTGTTTGTTTTTGCCTCCCAGCTGATATGCTAATTGCTCATGTTTGTTATTGCAATCTATCCTTAAATGCAATATAAAAGCACTTTGCAAAAATCACCCTCAAGGAAGGACAGAGTAGATCTTTGTTCTGTGAGACCACATGCCTCTTGGAGAAAAGATAACTGTTGGGATTGTTTTTTGAAAGACCTGGTGCTTTCAGAAACCTGTTAGAGAAGAAGAACCAAAATGCCCAAGTCATTCCTCTTTTTCTGATTTTGTTCTCAGAGAAACAGGTTTTAATATACTTGTCTGAGACAGTGCAGTGTCTTCTGAAGGATCAGACCTCATAAAATACAGTAACAGTTGTCAGAAAACTGAGTTTACTACTCAGTAGAATGCTGTGCAGTCCAGTACATAATTAGCAACATATCCCTCATCTGGGAAAGAGGTGAATAAAACAGGTTGCCACATTTTCAAAAGTACTTCAACTCAGCTTGTGATATTCTGCTTATGTTTTGCACAAGCAGTCATTCTGGACAGGACTTTTCTCCTTGTCTTAATGAGTACGTGGGAATTGCAGCTATCAGAGTTGCTTCTTATGAGCCCTCTTCATATGGTCCAATTTGGGCTTTATGCAAATAAAATCAGCCTTGTGTATCCAAGAGAATATTTTCTAGCCCTCAGACTAATGTGTTGTATGTGAGAGATATGTGGGAAGGCTCAGCAACTCTTAACTCTGATTAGAGAGTTCATGAACACCCAGAATTTACTCTGACTATGGACATTGGCTGCAGGTGCTCACAAAGTTTTCAAACCTCAGGTTCTACTCTGCAAAACTCCTTGGTTAAAAGTGTTTTTATGGACATGGTTTATTAGGAAGTCAGAGAAAAACAGTTGTCTTTAATATTCTGGCAATGGAAAGTAGCTTCCAAAGCACTGTGCTTGTAATTTATTCTATTCAATACCTTGATAAAATGCCCTGATAAATGTATCTTCATTTTTTTCTGCCCCGGTCTCTCCGGTCTAAGAAAGTTCTTGGATTGCAGGTTTCAATGGATGAGTAACACAACTGGGATGGAGGGGTTTTTTGAGCCACAGATTCCATAGACTCCTCCCATGCTGCAGTAATATTAAAGCTTGGTGCATCATAGACAAGGTCTCTGGAAGTTATTTGCTTGTTTTCCTTAAATTTCACCAGAACTGAGGGTTCTTCATTAACTTTTTCACAAGATGGGAACAAAGAAAGGCTAATGGTTTGCCAGGAAGAATGCAATGCCCACAGGTCCAGTGACTGGTCCAAGAGACTTCCTCAGAAAGTGGAAATTACAGTGATTTTCCCTCTGTTTTTTATCAAGTCTAACAAAAGGATTATCTATAATATGCAATGTGTGGTTTTTTCCTCATTTTTGTACTTGGATTTTGTTTGATTTGATTTCTTTTTCTTTTCTATTGGGACAGACTTTCTCTTCCAGCTCTGCAGAGACAGCCATGTAGGAGCCCTGAAGGCCAGAACAAAAAGTTCAAGGGAATCACTGTGGGCCAAATTCTTTCCTGAACTGAGCTATGCCTGACTCCCTTGAACTCAGTCATAACAACATGAGAAGTCAAGCAGGCTAGAAGCTGGCTTCTAGTAATGCTATCGACTCCTACTAGCTCTTATCTTTGCTAAATCTTTGTGGCACCGTAGGAAAGCTCATTTCATCCTCTCTCTAACTGAGCCCTTGGTATAGCCATTTTTCAATGGCACTTACATGCCTGCAGGTGTGTGGGGGGTCTGCAGGGCTTTTTGGCCGTTGAAAAGGGACTGCTACAGGGTTAGAGCCTTGCCTTGGGGAGAGCATTGGCCTTTCCTTAGAACTAACACTAAAGTTGTCCACAGAATTTTGTAAAGTGCTTTCTGGACTGTCCTGCTTTAAAATAACTTTCAGTCTTTCTGTCTGTAACCTTCTTTGATTTCTGGTAAATGACCTGCTTTATTTGCTATATGGCAGGCTCCCCTCAGTTCCTCTCCTCCCTAGTCAGAGGGACCCCTGTGTGCCTTCCATTGTCCATGGTTTGCTCTGACCATTTGCCATTTTTGTCTACATGTTTGATTGCTCCAATTATGCCAAAGTTATCAGACTTCTAGAGAACACACATACAACCACATCAAAAGGCTCATTGAGGAAAGTGAGTCCATCAGTGTACACACAACTGTAACACCTGGAAAAGCACTCTTGCTGTCATTCTTCTGCATTGTTTTATCCCTTAACCTGGCACGCTGTCCCTTCAACCTTATTCAGAAGCTTGACTGAGTTGGGAAAGGAAATTGGAAGAAGCGTCTTTAACATTTCCTGTTGCTTCTTGTGCTGGTTTAAAGGTAAACTGGCAGGAGAAACGAACCTAGCACAAAAGAGATTATAAATCAGAGTTACAATTCAATAAAAATATTACAATAAATGCAATGACACAAAGAGAAATTGGTTTTAACCCACAAAACCGAGAAGTATAACCCAGCACCATAGGGAACAAACACAATGGTGTTTATTAGCCCCTGTGCTGAGACCCATGTGGTTCCCTGAGTCCAAAGCAAAAGGAAGTGAAAAACCTGTTGGTGCAGATGATGGTTGCAGTCTGGTGAACAGTGGTGGTCACAGTCTGGTCAAGAGTGGTGGTCTCCTCCTGTCAAGGTTCTGGTCCTCCTCAGGGTCTGATGAGAGGTTCCCAGAGGTCTTCAAACCCCAAGACTGGATACCCTCAGGTCCATGTGGGAACACCCAGTACCTCCCCCAGGGTGGGGAGTTACACAATGGGTGATCTGACTCTCTGAATCATGAGGTATTTTGGAATCGTTGCTGACCCATTAGCAGACATGCCCCCTCAGGCTGGGCGTGAAGGTGCTAATGACTTCCTGGAGGGAAGCTATCACAGCTTTTTTCTCACAGGCTTCTTAAACACCCAGCTTACATCCTGAGGGGTCCGATGTGCCCTGGGCAGCTGCTGCAAATGGTCCATTGTTAACAGTTCATGAGAAATGAATAGAGGGTGTAGAATACATAGCTTTGGTCACACCCACACAGTGATAAACTGGTCCTGGCTGCTGAACTAGGACACTTCTGACTACTACAATGATGTAACACCATATTACATCACTGCCAAACTTGTTATCCCTTCTCTATCATTAAAGAGTGGAAAATTAAATAAATCAGGGGGAGATAGTGGGGACACTCAGAACTTAAACAGATTATGTAGTCACCTATACAATTTTAGATGATTGCTACATCAGAGAAAGAGTCTCAGACCAGAATATGGTGTCCATTTTTAAACACTGTACTTGTAGAAAGAGGTGGTCCAAGGAGACAGACTCCAGAGGCTGGGAGGCATGTTATGTGATCAAGGACAGAACATGTGTGAGTAGTTCATTAAAAAGAAGGAAAAACTGGGATGGAAAGCATGTGCTTATATGACACAAGACATGGAAAAATATTGATATAAACAGAAAGGGAATGCACTGTTCTCTGTGCCAAATGTGTCAGAAATAAAACATTTGTTTTCAGCAAGGGAGATTAAAATTATGTATCAATCAAAGCTTAGGGGCAGTCCCGTGGTGTAATGGAGAGCACTCGGTCTCTGAATCCTAAGGTTGCGAGTTCAAGTCTCAGTAGCGACCATTCCCAGCAGTTCAATGCCTCCCTGCCATCCAATCCCGTCACATCTCGGATGCTCAGCAGGGTCAGCCCCGGTTAGTACCGGGTGCTGTGACAGTCCCAAGGACTTCACTGTCACTGTCCAAGCTCTCTCGGCCGTGGCAAATGAACCTCAGGACTTAAACGGTGGGGCCAGTTCTGTGCATGCTGTGCCTCACCTAAAAAATCCACTGCACAAATCTTTGTTCATGAAGATTGGCCATTATTATTATTATATATCAAAGCTTGTAAATGATCAGGATATTTAAGCAATAGAAAAAATTCTGGGTAGAGGGGCAGGTCTTCACTGGTGGTCTTTAAGAGTGGATTAGTCAAAAGTTTGGTGGTAAAGAAATAGTTTCTAACTGATTTTGTCTTGGGGTAGGATGGTGGAGTAGAGGACTGCATAAAGTGTATTTCAGCCTATTTTATGTAATTTTTCTTGCTCAGAGCAGAAGAGAGTATTGAGACAGGCTATGTGCATCCGTAGAAATTGGTTTTATTCCAAGACCTATGAAATGTTAGTTGTCCCTCGATTTCTCAAAATGCAAATAATGGACTCTAATTTGCAGGTAATACATGTAGAGTGTGTTATGTAGAGAACAGTGTTTCAGAATAATACAATGAAAGAGGAATACTTTTCTGTGCTAGTAGCTTCATACTCTGCTTTTTTCACTGCTGGCGTCATGTTCCAACTTTGAGCTGCTGAGGTCTACATAAAGTCAGGTTATCCATACAACCATGCAAAAAGTCTCCAAGATGAGTTCTGTATTAATAGCAAGAAAGGATCAGTCTGATAACTTAATGACCTGGCCCGTAATTTGAATCCATTGAAAGTTGACTGTAGGTAGCTCTGGGGACAGAGATCAAACATGACCTTAATTTGTAGAAGTATGAATTAAATCATCTTTGACACTCACTGTTGTCACACAAACAGGTCAGATTAGCAGAACAGCAGTTGTCATCTTGTGGCACGCTCTAGGATTTTTTTTTTTTTGATGTAGTCTTTAATTTCTTTCAAAGGATGCTCTTTCCACTGTTTTTGATTTCCTACATTAAAGAACTTAGAGGACCCTCTTAACAATGTTAAAGCTCCCACAATGTCAATGTATTGCAGATGTATTATTGTACTTGTATGAGGACTCTTCTTGTTATTCTATTATGAAAAGATGATTTCTGAATATAACGGATAACACGTAGCCTTGACACTAAGTGGGTAGGCAGTACCCAGTCCAGTATTCAAATACAGTCAGTTCTCCATTCCTGGATTCAAGTACAAAGAAAATAACTTGCCTATTTCTATCCATCATATAGCACTTGTTATTTATTTTGTGGTCCCTGGCTGCTATGGACTTTCATCTATTTGATATGCTGTTCTTTTTTGTAGTGAAGTTATATCCCACCTCCCTACTTCCACTTACCAGTTCATTGATTTAAATTACTTTTATCAAGACAATAATATTTCTTTCTCTAGTTTGTTTTTGGGTGGTTTTTTGTTTTGTTTGGTTTTTTTTGTTTGTTTTTTTGCGTGGTAGCTTTCAATACCCATGGCTTTTCTTAACTGATAATCTTTTCTCCACTCACTTGCAGAGCAAAGGAAGCAGAGCCTACTCATCATTTTAGAAGGAAGGACTATTTTCTCTTTGTGAATAAAGAGCTGATAGTTATGAAGGATGAAGTTTACAGACACTGAATAAATCCCACTTTTGAAAAATTGTGTACTATTTTCCTTTTTTTAAAATTTTGAGTTGTTTCCTTGCCATCCTGATTAAGCTGGTATAAGACCTTAATAAAAGGGGATAAATTACTACTTTTTAGAGCTATGACATCATCACATTGTGTTGTATGAGAAGCCAGCATAACCTAACAAGTCACAAATGGAAGATGTTTACTTCAATTAAAAACAATACAATAAATTAGAAACAAACCCTTCTCCACAAGATGCTTGAGACAGTTCAGGAGAACTGTGTAAATGGCAACTTCAGTCAATATAAGCATGTAATTTAATTTAATTATGATTTCTTTCTGTCTGCACACACCTACATCATTACCTACACTTTTCAACCAATACATTCACTAGGTGACACACAGCGATTGAATTTTGTTGTAGAGCCTCTCTTTTTATAGATGTTTAAGAATGGAAGCAATATGAATTTTGGAGGTAGTATAGTACAGAACAATATTAAAATATTCTTAACTGTAGGAAATTTTCAGCCTTCCAAACTGAAATTGCTGTACTTCTCTTAGGAATTGAAAAGTCTTCCTAATTTTTAAAATTTTTCATAAGTCAAAAGTTCAGTAACACAATTTGGAGAAATATATTCCCACCCTCCATTTTCATGGGCCAGTAAATGGTGTCTTAAATTGCTGAGGCACCATGCAGTAGGGTATTGTCACCCTTGGCACACAGTTGTTTCCAAAGAATATGTCTTCTGTGTCTGGTTTGCAAAGAGAATCAGGAAAAAGTAAACCACTGTGTGTATACTTCAGCAGACTTCAGGGAACATCAAGCCAAATCTCGCTGTAAGTTGACATCACCTCAATGAAGAAAATAGGTATTGTAACATGCTTGATGTCAGCTGCTGCCATGGAACAGAGACTTTTGCTTGCCTCTCTGTCCCCATCATAGAATTTGCTATTTATTCCCTGCACCCAGGCTGCTACATACCTTTATCTAAATCATGTGCTGTTTCTATGGCATATTAGGTTAAACCCAACTTCTTGTATTTTAGCATACTTGCTGTCAGCCTTCAAGCACAATAGGAGGCTTTGCTTATATAAGTTTTTATGTGCATGCATGCACAGACACGCACAAGTAATACAGCACAGGGTATGCATAGTGCACCTGTCAAATACATAAACACAGTGAATACAGCTATCTGAAAGAGATAGTGTCAATCAGATCTGTGAGAATGGGGGGTGTATTGTAGTAGATGGCATATCTGCTGAAAGCAGGCAATTTTAATTATCTAAGATAGTTTGAAGCTATGAATAATTTATTACCCATAGAAGTCTTTTTTTAAGGCTTCTAATCCTGGCTATCCTCTGATATTCAGATCACAGTCCCTGATGCTTCCCTATTTGAACTGTTGCTCTGGAGGCACTGGATGGAAACTATATGTTTCTCTCTAGCAAGTCAGCATAGATTGAGTTGTTTTGACAGCCCAGCATGAGACTGTAATAGTCCAGCTAAAGATCTGAAAAATACAACACACAGCAAAAAATAAGACATTTCCTTGGACAGTGATAACCACCCTGAACAACACAACATACTCCAGTATAAATAAAGGAGGGTTTGGGAGTTGGCTTTGGCTGATTGGGGCAGCCTGTACAGTACAGCTGCGAACACAGCAGTGTTTTCCTACAGGTTTATAACAATTAAGATGAAAAATATGATACAGTATAAAGTACAGTAGTTAGGAGTTCAGTCACACCATTGCTCTGTTTGAACTCTTTTGAAGCCTGCAGTTTGTGTGCTTCCTGCAGATTTGATAGAATTTAGCAGCTAATTTCCCCCCCTCGCAAAAGCCTGTTTCTCTCTAGGCTGCCCATGCTGACTGGGATGGGATTGCAGTGTTGGCATGGCTTGAAAGCACAGACAACCGCTCTCACATACACTTAATCCACTTCATTTTTTTCTCCACTTTTACAAGTTCCTAGGCAGCACAGGAGCTAGGAAGAATAAATAAGATTGATGAGCAGGTTATTGGAGGAAGAGGTGGGAAGTGAAAGACAAGGAAGCATACAAGAGTGGGAAATGTGCGTGGTGTGTGGAACACGTGTGTGCCATGAGGGTGACAGGATGCATGGGGATAAAGAGTAACTGAGGAAGCAGAGAAAAGGCTGACTTCATTGGAGTAACTAAAAATAGGGCCACCCTAGAGCTGCTAAGATGTCTTTTACACTCATCTCTTAACTTGATAACGAAGGACCAGGGACTCCATTGAGCAATGCACTCAAATAGAAACCTAAAACTGATGAATACCTTGGGATCTTAATGAACCATGTCTGAGGGTAAACCATGACTTAAGTTTGTCTGTAAATCTCTGCTACATTTTGAGAGGCTGATGCATATGAGAGAACAGGATTTTCCGTCTATATGCATCCTTTAGAGGTGATGGATCTAGAAGTCTAGAAGAAGCTGTTCAGACATGGAGTTTGAGAGCTTAAAGGAAATCAGTATGGTTTGGAGTGGGTATTGAGGAAACCCAATAGTCTGTCAGGTTCTCATTTCTCAAGTAGTGGAACAGGCTGCTCGGGGAAGTGGTGGTCACCATTCCTGGTTGGAGGTATTTAAAAGATGTATACATGTGTTACTTAGAGACATGGTTTAGGGGGGACTTGGAAGTACTATGTTAATGGCTGGATTTTAATAGAGGTCTTTTCCAACATAGATTATTCTATGATTTTCTGCCCCAAGCCTGCAGCCCAACCACAAACAAACTGAGGAAATGGGAAACATCTTACATCAACTGAACAGTTCCTAGGTCAGAGGCAAGCCCAGGATAAAGCTAGCCAAAAAAAAGGTAGAGGATGATAATACATGGAGCTGAGGTGAAGATGTTAAAGGAAATCTGTGCTACAGAATAATAGAATCATAGAATCAGTTGGGTTGGAAGAGACCTCTGAGATCATCAAGTCCAACCCTTAATCCAACCCCACTTTGATTACTAGATCATGGCACTAAGTGCCACATCCAGTCTACTACTGCTTTCCTTGTCAGATATGTTCTGTCCTCTGTTTACTGTACCACATTATTGTCTAACATGTACTGTAAAATGTGCAGGATTTGCAAAGTGACTGAGGCAAATTTGCTGTAGGAACTCTAATTGCTGAATTGTTTTATTTTTGTGCCCTCTATTTCTCTAAAGCAGTAACACAATGTTGCTGAATTTTGCGGATTACATGTATGCAAAAAAATACACAGAGGAATGTATGTACATAAACAGCCTTACCTGCACAACCCTGGTGAGCATTTTGCTGAATTTCCAGTTTATAATCTGACTTCAGTGCCAGCTTTGCCACCAAATTATTTTAGAATGAGTTGTAGAGAAAAGCCTCTTGAGGCAGAGAAACAGCAGGTGGCCTGCTTAGTGCTTTGTGGTGGCACCTTATGAACAACTCAATTGATCTCCATATGCTTCCTTTCACTCTTGCTCACAGCAACACTACCTTAAACTCTGAGCACTCCAGCATCTGATAGCAAAGGTTTATTCACATAAAAATAATGACATACTGGAAAGGAAACATGTTTCACTGCAGACATTACTTTGTCATCCAAACCCATTTTCAGTGCCAAAAGCTGATGCAAAACTCACATACTGGAGCAATGAAAAATGAGAATTGTGTGAGTTGTTTTGCAATGATATATTAAAATAGGCTCTAAGATCACATAACAGGTGTCTGGTAGAAAAATTGAAATTCACCTCTACCAAATGTTTTGCTCCAGTTAGTGGTTTGTAAAGTTTCTGAGGCTAATCCTTTAGCCTTGGAAAACAAACCTGGAAGTGTGTATATGGTGGATGACCAAGTAGTGTCCCTGTCCACAGACATACAGCAGACTGTCAGTAAGGTATTAGGAGAGTAGGATATTGTGTTACCTGTGCACTGGAGAGCGATCTAGGTTTCAAACAAGCATGTTCACATGTCATGGTGATGCTATTGTGTTCTGGTCTCTATGTCTAATACCAACCAGTGCAGTCACAGCCTGTCCTGAGTGATGTGCCTTCCTTTCCTTCAGGGCAGTGACGTACTAGTGTACTCCCCACTTCTTCCAGTTCAGAGTGAATACGACCATCACTCACTTTAGCATAGCATAGGCCTGGTGTACTGAGGTGGCTGTGGATCAGGGAAACAGCGTAAGTGGAAAGACTAAACAAAGAAGGCTATATATTCTGCTCTGAGAGGCAAGGACCCAAGGATAGCATATGATGCTACGTCATCACCTGACTATGGAATAGGAACATCATAAAAACTTTATGATGTACAAAAAGGGGACGTGTGGATTTATATTTATTAGGTTTGAGATACTTAAAAACTCAGCTTAGACATATAGCAATCTTAATCTCCCTAGTTAGTTAGACAAGAAAGGAATTTCCTGAAGAACTGTAGCTGAAGTTTCTGTCTGAAATAATTATGTGAAGGAGCCTTTCATTTTCTTTGCTGTTAAAGTTGTCTGAATACTCTCCACTGTTATGGGATGATCCCTCCAGACTGTATCCAGGAGTGACTGCAAAAAGCATGGTAGTCCAACAGTGTCAAGAGACTCTCAAGTGACGGGCATGGGAAGTAACTGTATATCAGGATTTAAGGACATAGCATGGTGAAATTGAAATAATTATTTTTTTAATTCATAGCACTGTGCACCTGTGGTTCTCCCCAACACCTGGATGATCGTTCACACACAACAAAAGTAAATATATGTGCACTCTGCTTTTGCAGATATCATGGTGCTGTGAGATACTTCTGATATCATGATGATTCTGGGCTGCCAGTGCATGGTACTGGAAGATGCCTGTTAGTTGCACAGAACAGGACATGAAGCTTTGGAAACACATCCTATTAAAGATGTGATCTTTTCCCCAATGTTTTCCTGTTAACTAGTTTATCCAAGAGTCTTGTCTAGCATTTGATTTGCTCATCAAATTTTTCTTCTCACCAGTTCAGTCTTAACAATGTAGTATGTTAGTACGCTGGTACAATGTATATAAAAATAAATGTGTCTCAGTCAAGTCCAGTAATCAAATTTCTTGAATAACTCCTTTTAAATCTTGCATGTCTATACTTTTGGGTTTATGCTATAGCTTGCTGTTGAGAAAGCCTCTCCAGTGAAGTCTCCTTTAGTGAATGAAAGAGGATTACTGCACTGCTGTCTTTCATATGTTAGCCTGTTAATTCAAATTAATTCTAGAAACATTTAAAACACCAAACTAAGTAGGAAAATATGGCTTTAAGATGAAGTCATCATTATCTCATTTTAATGAGCTTCTTTCTGTTTATCCTTTACAATAGTCTTTTTGTGTTATTTTTGTCTAGCTATGAAATGGCTGAGTGATGCACCAGGACAAGACTGTCCAGTTATTGCTACATATTGCATCTCAGTCTGATTTGTTGATGGACATGAAAGTTGACAGTTTTTAAAGGGAATGCAATATATTTATTTAATGGAGCTTATATATTTTAGTTTTAGCACATACTTTTCTTTCATGGCATTTTCTGTATTTATGATGTGATTTTTTTGTTTCTTCTAAAATACTGATATTGGCGGGCAGCTCAGCTATGGTTCATGGTAGAAAAATATCTATTTTCAGAAGTAAATGTTCTCTGGTACTAGTAGGATATGCTACAGACTGTATAATAACATTCTGAGAAAAATTCTGAATATGTATTTAGTTGTTCAGTTGAGGATACTCGGCATGCATACTCTTTTTTTTTAGTACTGTGTTATATTTTTCTTATACTATCCCCAGACTGTTTCCAATCCAGCCTACCTTAGTGAGTCAAGCCTTAGGATTATTGTACTGTGTTCTCTGGGGAGACATCTTTCTAGTTTGAATACATACAACATTACATTCAGAAGAACGAGCTAGGTATGGAAATGTTTTTAAGAGATCTCATCAGTTTCATAACTATATATTTCTATACCTATATCTCTACTAGAAAACAATTAATACCTTTAATGTCCCTTAAAGTATAAATATTATAGAAATACTGAAAATCACAAAAAGGATTACAAACAATATCTAATGAAGGATAGAATATTAACAATAATAATTTAATTCACTCCAAATAACTTGGTGCTTGGCTCCTGGATTCAGAAAAACATGTCAAGGACAACTGTTCTATCTTGATGTAGTTGTCTTTTGCATGGCCAGTGTACAAGAGCAACAGTAATTTCACTTAATCTGAGTGATGAAGGCCAGTTGTGTGGAGCGAGAAATGTTGCTACTGCTTCCCTTCAGACTCTGTACGAAAGACACTTTGAAAGTTGTCTAAGGCATCTTTGTATCTCCCCTTAGAAATACCACTGTTAATTTTGCTGAATTGCTACAATGGTTCAGAGAACATACTTTGCTGGCCAGTCTCAACAGTTTTCTTTCTTTTTTTTCTGTTATCTACCCAGGATTAATTTATGTGTTGCTTTTACACATTCAGTTGACAAAATTCAGTTTTTTCAATGCAGGGAGTTTGCCTGGTTATTTTTCTTTATTTTCCATATCCAATCAGTCACAGCTTCAGCCAGTTATTGCAGTTAATTGTAAAGTACAGGAGAAATCCTACAAAACTGATACAACACACTAACTGATTTCATGAACAGAAAAGAACTTTAGATTCTAGGTATTTTGACATTACCATATATTGGGACAGAGGGGTTGGGGGTGGGAGGACAAAAAAATCTCAGAATTACCAGATCCCCAAACAGCTGTTGATTCTTTATTTTGCCAAAACACAGATGTGTTGTTAATCTTCCCATAGGAATATGTTACTCCTTATTACTGGAGGTATTTCAAAGTCCCAATGAAACAGAAAACTCTGATGTTGAAATCTTTCGAATTTCACTCTCTCACTGTCCTGCTGCCACAACCCTGCACCTTTTTCAAGAGTAATCAGAGCAACAGCAGCCATTGATAACCTGAGGCTATTTGTCCCCATATAATGCCCATCCTGTTCTGGGCTTGACTCAAATCCAAAGAACATCCTACTATCATTTCCTTTCTTGCTTTAACCTCAGATTCAGTTAAGGTTGCTGCAAGTTCAGTATTAGTTCTGCTATCACTTCAATCAGCTAAAAGACCCAGCTTTGTCATTTCTATGAGCTGGGATCACAGTTCAGAGGCTCATTGTCTCTTTCCCCCTCAGTGCCCGACTAATAAGCTGTGCACCTTTATGTTTGCATATAATTTTGCAGAGGTTGATTTTCTATATGCACTTACCCTGGTAAGAAGCTTCCATTCTAATACACTATTTTATCTCTACCTTTAGCTTTGTCTTGGAAAATTAGACAGTGAAAGCACTGAAGCACAAGCTTAAATATGTCTCTATGGAGGAAAGCACTCAGACATGTGCTTAAATGTAAATATGTGCTTAGATCCTATCATTAAGTCAAAGAGACTCAAGTGCATGCTTCAAGTTAAGCATATGCTTACATCCTTTCTGAATAGTGATGTTTTCCCAAATTAGCACCTTAACTGGGCCAAAAAATTACCACAATTCCTTTGAAAGAAAGGAAATATTTCTACAAAGTCCAAAAGCATGCTGTCAAGAGGTTTTGAGTTATCGGTCATTTAATAATATGTTGATTTGAAATTTGAATTTCTGTCTATGCTTTTCTTTTCATCTGTCTAGCATAAAAATTTGTTAGCACTCAAGATTTTGCGATTGGTCATTTACAAGGCTACAGTTAATGCCTTGAAATGTTATAATGAAGGATAAGTAAGTTTCTGGAAAAGCTCTAAAATCTGATTTTCCTGTTTGATACCAATTGCTGACTCTTAAAGATCATGTATGAACTCAATGTAGAGGCACAGTCTATCTGTTCTGGTTGTCAGGAATGCTCACACATTTTACCTGGTGCTGCTTGTTGATGGAGGCATATGACTGGAGTGGACAAAACTCTTAGCAGATCTCATATATCAAATTCTCAGTTCCCAGTCAATTATAACTCCTTCAAAATAAATTATTAGCTATATATGGAGGAAATAGATGGTGATGAGGTTACGATCACATTAGTATAGATATCTGGGCACAGATCCAATTCATATGGCTCTATGCTGTTCATGTTGTTTAGTACTCCTACTAACTTGTAACTATGTCAAAAGTTTTTTTCTTTGGCACAGAGTTTGATAAATAATCACAATCATGTTCTGTAGGGGTGAGTATGTTGTCTTCTGTTAATGGTTAGTATTAGAAATACTAGACAGATACTTTTATAGTTAAAAGCAAAAAAAGCTAAATTTGAATTGAGCAGACTAGAGCAAGCTGTTCATGGCAAGTAAGTGTTTTGTTCTGAGGCATCTCTGTGAGAGAATTCAAGAACATATGTAGCCTTCATTGCTATGTCTTCCCTAGGGAATTTAGTGATTCTGGGAAGTTCTGGACTATTTAGCTCAACTGTAACAGAAAGCTTTGCTTCTACATAAGGAAACTCTCTTAGCTTCCAGAATCAGGTAGTTACATGTAAATTACATCTTATGAAAAGTTCTTGCTTGCGTTTGTCTCACAAACTGTAACTGGGCATCATTAGGAAAGTCTTATTTAACATAGGTCAAAGGTGTTCCAGGCACTGCTCAAACAATGTTGCAGCAGAGAAAATTGGCTTCAGGAGCTGAAGTACTGCCTAGCAGGGTTTTGTTTGCTAGAACATTTGCAGCCAATAGGGCCAATTTCCTTGCCACAGCAGCACAAGAGGTAATCCTTGCACTTTCCCCAGTTAAACTGAGTGGATATTAGACCCTTAAAATGAAAACATGGAGACAAAATTTATTTAAAGTTCTATAGACATCATAACATTCAGGTCTTTTCCTCTGTGGAGGAAAGGAAGTTACGGCAGCAGGTAAAATGTTCCTGTTCCAGAGTAACATTTTCTACCATTGCCAAAGGGAAAAAGTAAAAACTTTTTGAGTTTGTGAGCGTGGGATCTTCTGTAGATTGTTCAGGGACATCAGACATTCTGCATAACTTTCTACCTCTTATTCTGGTAGCTGAAAAACAAGGGAAAGAGAAGGTGATTTACATAGTCAGTGGGCCTTCTTTTGTTTTAAGGTTGCCTTCCATGGCCACTGAACCTCTAGGTCTGAATCTCTAAGTTCAGACTACAGTGACTAACTTTTAGTCCTCTCAGCCCCAAATGACTGGGTGTGGTAGTTTTGCCTAGGTAGGCTTTAGTTTTATTAAGGCTTAGATTAGGCCTTAATTTGAAGAGGCCTTGGTAAGTGCTAGTAGGTTAGAGGAGACAGGTGTCACCTGACTTGGGCAACCAAAGAAGTATTTCATACCAGGTGGCACAAACTGGGATATAAATACAGTGGAGCAGAAGGTGCTTATCTCTTTCCTTCCTGGCTTCTTGACTGGGAAGGACGCGTGTGTTCTGGGGAAATAGGCCTTACTGCCACTCACCACTACTTTTGCAGCTGTTTTAGGTCAGGAAAGTAAACATCCTATTGTTAGTTTTTCTCCTCTCTTGCTGGGTGTTTCTCAGGAAGAGTCTTGTGGAGTGTTTTTGTGGGCTGGGGTGGTGGAATCTGTATTATTGAGTGAGCAACTTGGTGTGGAGTTATCGTTTCTTTTTACCTTTGTATATATATGTTATATTGTAGTTTTACCTTTTAATTTTCTCTCTTCTGTGTAGATATATAAACCTGTTTTAAGTTTTAGGGTTTTTTTTTTTTCCTTTTTCCCATGGTGGGGGGGAGGCGGCAGAGGGGAAGGAGGTTGCACTGCTTTGGTTGAATACTTGGCATTTTGCCAAAGTTTTCAAACCAAAACACGGATTCAGAGAGTATCTCTCACTTTCCATTGATACTCATTCCTCTGCATACCTGGCATTTTTAATATGACTCCAAGAGGGAAACAGGGTAAGGCAGCTTCCAATTCCATTGAAGGTATTCAGCACTGAGAAGTGTATCCCTGACACTGGAGGAACCACAGAAAGACAGAGGTTTGGAGCACAGATGGGGGACTAATACGGTAATGCAATTGCAAAGCTGAGCTGAAGAGTTAGAATTTGCTCCTGAACTCTCCCAGGAAATCAGGAATACTGCTGCTTTGCTAATTCAGAGATCTTATAGAAGGAGAAGTTCCTTACTACCCGAGAGGTGTTTAGACCAAACTGGTGAGTGGCAATGTGAAGTCAATGCCTCTATCAGTAGCAGCTTGTGAACTGTTTTACAGTCTCTCCTATAGTGTTTTCTCTGTCTCAAATTACACTGGTGTTTTTTTTTTTCTTTTAGAGAGATACCATGAGCAGGAGCCTCAGAAATGTCAACTGTAATTAAAAATGGAATTTTCAAAGGCATTTTGTAGTTTATTCACATAGTAAATGGTTTTCTACCCTCTGAACTTTCAGCCTGCTGAGCTGAAGAGTTAGACATTTTTTAAAAATCTTTACATTCTTTCACAAGTGTAACAAGGCACTTGTCAGCTGAACAACTTGGCAGTGAAGAGTTCAGCTAATGGTGAAAAGCTTGAAAACATAAACAAGGAATTTGTTTGTTCACTAGAGTTTTCATCCCTGTCAAGTTACTGAAAATTCCATTCTGCTCTATTTTAATATTTCAGTCCTTTGTTTCTTCTCTCACTCCTTTTTTTACTTAAGGCATGACTTTCTTGTTTCATTATCCAAGTGAAAATACATTCCTATTAAACTCTAGCTCAATCTAAATCTATCTTTTCCCTGGTCTCTCATGACCTAGATCTATTGGGCAGTTGGTTATATTTTAGGTGGTTTCCCTTGTCTGGTGTCTGAGCACCTATCAAGCTAAAATAATTTTTTCTTTATGACATCTCTGCATGGAAAGGAAGTGTTATTATTAAATATTCATAAAAAAGAGAGAAATTGATTCTATAGCCCAGTGATTAGTACTGTCACCAGGTTCATGGTAGCCTCAGGTCACTCTTCTGTCATTACACAAATAATTGAGCTGTTACAGGAACTGTTTTGCTCAAAGAGAATAGCTTGTTTTGTGCACATCTGTGACATGTGGAAGGTCTCAGGTCCACTTTCTAACCCACAATGGGGCTTGAATCCTTGTTTAGGACTTCTCTTTAGGGCTAAATCCTTACCTATTTTCCCTGTACTCCCAGCTGTCTCCTTGTAGGGTCAGTAATGCTCTGCTCCATGTTGCTGACCCATACAAGCTCTGCTGCCCAGAGTAACTGATGACAAGTTTTAGAATGTTCTTCTGACCATTGTGAGAATTCCTTTGAGAAGCTGAGCCAAAACCCTGAGCTGCTTATGAGTTGTTGGATGGTGTCATTGGCTAGGTGGATTTGGCAATGCAGACTGACAGCAATGATGAGGTTTATGAGATTAGGTGGGAGCTAAGCAAAGGTTTTGAGACCTGCAGGGATTTACATGATAGATGGAGGTGCCTGCTGCTTTGGAAGAGTAATGTTGTTCTATCAGGCTAAATCTCTTACCTATCCTGGGTATTTAACTCATGGATGTATTGTATAGAGAGGGAGTTGAATGTTGAGGGGAAGAAGGACAAAAATGCAGTGCCTTCCAACTTGTAGTAGCTGTTAAAGACCGTGAGTATAGTGTAAGTAACAAATGAAAGAAAATGAAGGTGAGGGGAGAGAGTCTGTAATTAACAAGAGCTACTGGCGATTACCATTAAGATTACTTGTTTATTGTTACTCCTTTCTGTGACGACTATTTATCTTTGTCTTTTTAAACTTTACATTCCAGAGCAAATATTGTCTTCCTGTGCTTAGAAAATATGCCACTGCAATGTAAATGATTTTATATAAGACACAGACCATACAACTCTGCCTTGTCCTTAGCTTTTAATGTGAAAGGCTAACTAATACTCAAACCTAAGACATATAGTTGAGCAACCCCTTCTTCACAAAACTGTTATCGAGATTGTATGAGTCTATCTCACATCTAGTAGAAAGCTTGGTACCCCTTATGTGTAAAGTTCAGACTTTGTGTGGGAAGAAAGCCCTAGGACTGTGACCCTGCAGTGTGCTGCAGATGTGTAGAGTTTTGTACATGAAGTCATTGGCACTGCCCACACATACTGAAAAGTTGGCTGAAAGACTTACAGCATCACTGGAGCCCCAAAGGCAAGGTCTTTCAGAAATCCCGTATCCTGAGTTTTTCATATATGTGTGTTCCATTGTCCTCTGAAAGGGTACAGAGCTTCATGTTCACATCAGTCACAGATTTTGCAAAGTGATTCAGATTTGCTCTGTGACTTTCAATCACTGTGGAGGTACCATCAGACAGGAGTGGTGTGACTCATCAGTCAATGAACAGCTTCAGTTCATTAATGTTCGGTGTTAGTCCACTAAGAGTAAGCACCAACTACATATTGTCTACTACCTCAAAAGGTCTCAGCAGTAGCAAGTCAAATGATTTTACTTGCTCTTTTATTTTTTTTATAGACTCCCTTCTATTCTCCAGAGTAGTTCTTCATGAGAATACATGCTCAAGGATTGCACTTATGAGCAATTTATCAGCCCTATTTTATGCTAGTGGGTAGTCTAGGTGTTCCACCTCCACTTGCAATAGTAATAAACTATTTCAAAGAAAACATTGGCACACAATTTTGCCTTGGAAAATACCTTTCTTTTAAATTAATGTGTCTAATTATGTTTATTTCCACAAAGATTAGAGAGAAAAATAATGGGGAGAGAGGAGGAAAGGAATGTCTGCATACTACTGCATAGTTTTAATTACAACATTTTAATTTTTCTTTTTGAAATTGCTTCTCATTTTAAAAGAGAATATAGAGTGGGGGGAAAACCAAATTCCTGTCTCTTTGTGAGAGAATTCTGCAATGCTTGGAGCTTTTTTACCTTGTTCAGATGAATCTAACTTTTAAAATCTCAAAATCTTCTCCAAAATGCTTTTGAATTCACTGTGCAATTCCTGTTAGCAATAGACAATTGCCTAAACCCATAAAAGACACAAGAGGAATCATAGTGTTTCCTGGTGGCATCTCAGACACTTCTACCCCTCCTTAGCTGGCAGTGGCAGAGCTCTGCTTCCCCTTCATGTGTAATTTTTCTTCCTCCTCTGCCCAACTCTCTCACCTGCTGCCTACATTTGTGCTTTATAAACTGTTCTTGTAAATTGCTGAGACTACAGCAACAAAGCTAAAAAAAATGATGCAGTAAATGTAAGCACTGGCTAAGAAAAAGGATCCAAAAGGAAAATTATGCCATATATTTAACAACTGTCAATGCAGTTTTAAAGACCACTGAGACTTACTTAGATTTTGCATTGTTTTTCTGCACTTCAGTGTTTTGTTCTTTATTTGCATCACTGTGTCAGAGGAATTGGTTCCAGTCTTTCTCCTAATCTATTTCCTAATAACGACTACTGAAAAGGGCCTTTGAGTGCTTATCTTACCTCCTGTAATACCTTATATTTGATGATTCAGAGATCATGAAATTATTAAAAATTCAGCCTAGTCTTGTTGATTCAGTGGCGCCCTCTGGCAAGCTGAGTGAAGTACTAGGGAAATATTTTATTAATTTTAAGTGAACCAGCAATTAATTTAATGTGTAGAAGCCTTTTAGTACTGATTGAGAGCCCAGAGGCTGTACACCAGATAGTTTTCCCATAAACCTTCCTAATCTGAGATGTTTAGTTGAGTCTCTGTAACACCTTTTTGCAGGAGAAACTGTTCTGTCTCCCAGTAACCTTGACTCTGGGTATCCATAGCTGCCCTCATTTGGAAACACTTGCAAAGAGTTTGGAAGTTTCCTAGCAAGCAAAGGAATCCTTCCTGATGACTAGGCTCAATGGCTGGGCTGAACTGCTTGATCTTCTTCATGATATTCAGTCTCAATGCATTTACTGCTCAGCAGGAGTCCTCTAATTCCAATGTAGATAGACTGCAATAAACTTCCAGAAGAGAAAGTAATATACTGACTTTTAAAAACTGTATTGATGTTTAAAATCTCATAACTGCAAGGCATTTAGCAGTGTTTGAACAATGAGATTGCTTAATCGACTGATTGTACTGAAACGTGTATTTCTATAGATCTCTCATTCACATTTCAGCTTTAGCAACAGTAAAGCCAGTCGACTTTCACTCATGCAAAGCTCATTTAAGACTGTAATCTAATCTAATGACCACTGCATTCCACCAGGAAGTGGGTTTTTGAACCCGAGATTTTCTTGGGGTTTTTTTCCCACTAAATAACAATAACAACAAAAAGTCTGTGCTGAAGGATGAATGTCTGATTTATTTTTCAAAGTATGCACACTTAGTTCATCAAGTATCACATGCCATGTAAAGAGGCATTTCCTCTGTAGATTTGAAGTTTGTTCCAACCTACATCATACAAGAGATTGAATCTGTCCCGTATTGTTTCACATTGGTGAGCTCGGAATGGCTCAAAAATTTAAATAAAACTAAATATAATTGTGTAATTTCTGTTGGTTTGTCAACTCTGCAATTGGAATCACATTTATACCATGTTCCAAAGAAAATTTGTTTTGTAATGGCTGTCTTTCTTCATAGTCTATGCTGGGGTATTTTTATATTTTTATTTTTTTAATCTGAACTTCTTGTCTGAACAGCTCTTGACTTTCTCTTTAATTATAATAAAGACACCTTCAGGACACTATACAATCTCTCTTGACTGTAAGTGCAGAGAGTTTGCTGAGTATGAGGCACTGGATTTGCTAAAACTCAACTAAAAGTATGCTTTCCCATGAGAGGAATATCTGGAGCGTAACTGTCATTATCTGACTGAGAGCTGAAGGGCTATTGATCCTTGGGGACAACAAGGCAGAATAAGGGAGATTTTTTTCTGGGATGGACAACCTAATAGGATATGTTTCAGTCTAAGAAAAAAAGTTTATGCCAAGTTTTATATGGATATGTGATTGTTTTTTTATACCCTACCTATCCAGACTACATACTTTCTTGGATGAATTTCTTTTTCTGCACTGTTTTTGCATAATAAATATTCTTTTAGTGGAGACTTGAATCTCAGACCTGAATAAACAAGAACCACTATATCATGTTGCCTTCAGTTTTAAATATTGCTTAAAAAAGAAGAGGCACCTCTCTTTACAACTTGTTATTGTAATCTGGACATCAAAAACCGTCTGAAATTGTTTTCTAAGATTTGCTAGAAAACTGCAATTATAAAAGAGATTAGGATTTCTGTCACTCATCTGCAGAGTAAGCCTTGTCCCAGTTGCCATACATATCCATTTCACTAAGTATAGCAGAGTGATTCTTCTTTATGCTAGGCAAAGAAAGAGTGCAAGGGAGTTGTAGATATTGTTATAAAAGTTTTGAAACATACCCATATTTTCCACATATCATGTTTACTATCTACACCTGCTCCACTGCTCTTCAGTTTTACACCTGAATATCAAATATGGCCAGATATTCAGCCAGTAAATGATGTATATTTTGGTTTCAAAGGAACTGTGCTGAGAAATACAGAGGTTGCCTGCATAGTATAATCTAAAGCCCCCTGTCTTAATATGATCTCAAGCCCCTTGTCTTGATTCCTGTGTGAAAAATAAAATGCAATGTGTATCACTTTACTCAGGAAGTGTGCTGAACCATTAGTAGAAGCAGAGTCGTGAGGCTGAACAGCTTATGCAAAACAGAAGTGTGAATTACAATTCCAAAATACTCTGGAAGGAATGTGGGAAAGAAAACCTATATGTGGGTGCCTTTCTGTGCTCTCAGTTCGTCTTCTTTAAAACAAAAATACCAGAGGAGGACTGGACCACTCAGATCACATAGCCCTGATGCTGCAGCACTCAGATCACATATCCCCGGGACAGGCAAAACTCTCCATCAGTGTTTGTATGGATGTGGGATGTATTTTTTGCCTTCTGGTACTGCCATTGACCTATTCATTCAGTCCCTGACTAGGCAATGAAATTATAGTCATTGAAAACTGTATCCTAATAGCAGTGCTGTCTACTTGAACAAGCAGCAAGATAAAATAGAATTCTATTTTACAGTGGATTTCTTGATATTAGCCAGTAGAAACTGTGGAAAAGTGAAGTTGTGGGGAGAGCTGTGGAATACTCAAGCAATTATCCTCCATCTGTGTAACTGTGTGTGTATACATGTGTATGCATCTAGGCATTCATTCTGTCATTTTCTCTTTTTTTTATCCTTGCAGGGGGAAATAACCTTCCCAAGTATCTCCCTTGTTATGAAGAGCTACTTCTGCCATGGCAGTCCAGAAGCTGGAGACCTGTGCAAGAGCCTGAGAGAAAAATAATTTGCATTTTAGGGGTGAGAAACAATACTGTCCTGTAACTTACTCTGCTAAGGTGACTAACCTCCATAATTACTCCAGTGAATCACACAGGCTTTTAGGGTCCTGGCTCTTTAAAAAGCTGGATCTCTATATAAAAAACATGGCTTTTGCTGTGATTTTTGGGACAGCTTTAGGTGTTAAGCCATTGGTGTTTTCTCAGGACTTGTCCCATAAAACCCAGGAAATTACATGGCCTCTGGGCCGCCCTTCTTAACCTCAAATTAATTCGTGCAATGGAGGGAAGTAGGAGAATGTAGGCACTGCCTTTGGCAAAAACATCTCCAGTAATTTTGATGCGCATTTTCTTCAACAGGACTGATTTTTTTTCTCTAGCTGAATTTATTCTATTGTTATAGCTCTTTCAAATTAAAAGATGAGAGGGAAAAAAAATGAAGCCTTTGATTAATATCTGATTTGATTTGAGCTTTGTCAGTGATGGATGCATTTAAATATTCCTGTCAGGGGGAACAAGAGTAAGGTATTTCTATTAGGAGCACAGCATGCAGCCTTTCAAAGAAACACAAACCTTGCATCTTAAGCTTTGGAGCTGCTCAACCAACAGTAAGACCGGACATGAAAGTTTCCATCAGACGGGAACTGTAAAATGAAGTAAAAAGCAGAAAGAAAATGTTCAACCTCTGACAAACCGAGATCATATACACTGGGGATATTACAATAACCTTCCCCTACCTAATGTTACTATTTTTTTCCTCATGATAAGAAGAAAAAAAAGATCAAACTTACAATATTTCAGAGGTAGATTCCTGGATATGGCTTTTTATAATTTATGTACTGTGAACAGAAATCCAGGTCTACAGGTAGAGAAAATTGAAACAATTACTCTGAAGACAAAATGTCTGATTAAAACTGAAGTCAACAGAGTTGCATCAGTGAACTCAACCTGAGGACCTGGGCTAAGTCTTCACTGGACATTTAAAAATTTATCTTTCTTCCTAAAGCAGATTTTCCTTTTATTTGTTTTTGGTTTTGTTTCTTTTCTCTACTCATAGTCCTTTTTTTAGGCTTCACAGTAGTTGCTCACCATAAATACAAATCAACTGTTTGTCCATTCCCAATTTACTCATCCACACACCAGGACAGCAAGTTAATTGCAAAAGTCCCCTGTGGGGAACAGTGAACTTAAATATGCCTGGTGTATATTGTTTAGGCAGCAGAGTGAAGGAAAGCATAAGTCCTGAAGAAAGGCACAGGAGTGGAGCTGGGAATGAAAATGGATATAAAAACAATTCTTCCTGTCACAGGACAATTGACTTTGTAAATAATTGCCTTGCCCCTCTGGGAGGCTCAGGGATAAGAAGGAATTTAAACACTGCACGTTTCTCTCAGGCAGGATCCACACAGGGATTCTGGAGTTCTGATGCTTTTAGTGGAAGTCGTAGTCACTTAGGGGTGACTCCATAAGTGGTTATCTCCTTAAATGCCATGCAAGGGTCTCAGACCTAAACCCTTTATTCTCATAAATTCTTGCAGGTGCTCCAGCCTTGGAAGCATCTGAAGAACATAAAATCCAAAATTCCTGCCAGTAAAATTCACATTTTTATCTGCAGCCTGTGCATAAGTGTTTTGGTCTTGATATTGCTGAGTGGCCTGGCACTTTACTCAGACCTCTTTACCTGGTTAGTGTCTTGTCATCTCAAAAGCACAGGACTTTGATTTCATAGATGCTCTCAAAAACAGGCTGTGCATAAAACATAGCTAAAAGAACAAGAACATCATGTCCTTTTCAGACAATGGCATGCCAAGTAGCATAGTCTGTTTAAGTGCCAAAGACCAACCTTTAGCTTCTGCCAGCACCTGTCGAGATTAAAACCCAGCAGAGTAATCCTCCAAGTAGCAGCGTAATGCTATGAAAGCAAAACTCTCAATCTGTCCCATCAACATCCTTCACTGTGGTATGGGATAACAACTTTGTCTGTTGAACTTGAGATAGTACCAGCCCTAGTGACCAGGACACTTGGCACTATGGAGGAACTTTTCCCCAGTTTCTGCACTGGAGACTTTTATATTATGCACTCAGTGCAGCAAGGCCTGGAGAGTCATGGCTTCTTTTGCTTTCTCCCTTCCTTTCAGTTAAATATTAGTTCTAGTTATTCCACACGAGGGACAAGACTCTAACATTCTTGTGCACATTGAATGGTCTGTGTTCTAGCAGCTAGGGCTCTGTGGAGAAGAGGGGTGGACCAATGTCTTCAGCCAGAGGGTGGACACTAGCTCTGTTTTTCATCTTCTGGTCACCGGCTGTGGAGCAGTTGGGATGTAGTAATAGTGTTCAGATCCGCAGTTAAGCTCAGTGTGAAAGACAGGTGAATCTTCCTGTAGATGTGAGTAGCACAGTCTGAGTTTTGGTATGCTCATGATGTATTCGATGTATGTCTTTCTGCAGACACATACGGGTCTGTATCAATAATTAATTAGACAGTTTTGAACTGTAGCTAGATTAAGGTGGAAAATAAATAGGTATTTTCAGGATTTCTGTTCTAACTTTAAAAGCCTAAAGGGATGCTTAGTAGCAGATGTCATTTCATGAATCTCTCATTTACAGTATCTCAACTCTTGAGCTGTACCCAAATTGTCCTGAACAGGAGATATATTTTGTTTCTACAATGCTGAGATATGAAGTAATGATCATTTACTATCTTATTGGTATGAAAGAAGTTGGAGGTGGGTTCTCATTTTCCTCGACAACAGTCAGTAAGGTAACTGCCACCTATACTGATGGTAGAGAAGAATTTGTTAACTATTGACAAAGTCCTAGTTGCACAACCTGTCAATAGAGAGGATACAAGAAAGTAGTGGTGAGACTAACTAGGCAGTTTCTAGACAAATCAAGGGTTTGCTTTAACAGACAGGCCTATATCTTACATAAAAACAAAAGCCTTTGGGATCTGTATTTGCATGATTACCTCTGCAGCCACAGGGGTGTAACATCTAAGACGTTACATAAGAAGACTTCATCATGTACCCCACAGTCTGTAGCATCAAATATCAACAGGCTTTCAAAAAAACTACTGAAGTTTATAACATGCAAGGCCAAAACTCTTCTTCTTTACACTTAGTGGTTTTCTATCTGCTGTTTCCCTTTAAGTTGCATCAGAATCAGGACATCACAACATTAACTTATTCCCTGCCTCAGACTGCTGAGATCTTGACTTAAAGAGCCAGCAGGGAATTTTTACCTACTATGTAGGGGAACCTACAATGAAGGAAAGTTCCACTGCTTTTGGCTCTATTCCACAGCTGAGCTGCTCTGTGAGGGCACCTCTCAGGCTCTCTGTGACGACAGCAGACACCCTGCCTGCCCATGTGCCTATTCCAGGAACGAAAATAATAGTAGCATTAGAACTTCTATAATAAGGTGGAAAGTGAGTGGGCACTGTAGGGGTGGTGGAGAGATTAAGCTGCTGAAATTATTAAATACATATCCTGTGTATTTTGTTTCTTATCTGTAATCAATGGAAAGTGACATTTCTGTGGCTCATCAGCAGTCTGTGAAGATAGACAGACTCGATGGCTGTGCTCACTGAGACTGGTAATAAGGCAGAAATTCCTGACATATATGGTGTTGCATCACTGAATACATTTGGCCTCTTCTGTTGATCATGATATAATCTGACATTTTTAACTTGTCTTCATAAGTTGTGCAAGAGCAGTTTTAAAAATGAACATTATATTGGTCAGTTACAGATTTTCTTAGTGCTTTCCTTTGTTCAAATTTTAAACAGACTCTGAAATTATCAAGGAGAATCAGTGCTGCTCTGCAACAGCTATGACTGCCCATACACAATATCCTTCCCTTGCCCCCCACACCCTTTTATTCTGTTTAAATATGAACTTACATAACAAATTGTAATGGTGCATTGCAAGCTGTTATAGCCGGTTGTATAAATGATTAACATTTCAAATACATTTATAATTTTATGTCTAAATACTTACTCAAAGGACTATAATGGTCTATTCTAATTTATCTTAAATTCAATCCAATTTTTGAAACATTTATTAATTCCTTTTATTCCTGATTTAGAAGTATAGCATGCCAATTAGAAACAGATTAAAAAGCTTATTTACTCCAAACTATTTCATGCTATCAGGTAAATAAAATATTGTAAAAAAACTATCCCTGATTATGCATAGTGCAATAAGCATGCTTACAATTACATATTTCTGTAGTAGACCATAATATTTAGCACACTGTCAGCTGGATTCATCTCTCATTTCCTTCAACTGTGTATTTTTATTCTCTTATGCAACTCCAAAACTTTCTCAGGTATTTCTGCCTTAGTTTAGCACAGGCTTTCCAGCAATATGGAGCAGCTGTAATTGTAACATCCAAACCCCCTGCCACCAGTCAGATTTNCCCTCCCAGCCTGCTACAGTACAAGAGAGGGTTAAATGGTTCTTTTTTCACCAGAGAACAACATCAGAAGATAGAGGCCTTCAAATCACCCTTGATTTCCGCTAAGCCAACAGTTGGGGAAATGGAGATCTCTTGTTCTATTGGTTAATTTACAGCAGCTCCATGGATGACCCAGTGAACTTACACATGGCTGGAAATGGTCCTGTTCTAATTTCCAGCAATCAGACTTCAAGAGTAAGTTAAAGACACCTCTCTTTCAACACCCAGGGATGCATGCTTTGCTATGATCAGGGAGCTTGGGATAGTTCTGCTTATGAGTCCTGGATTAGCACTCATTTTTACCAAAGTCAGGTGAAGAAATTGTTGCAGCCTTTCCTTTTCCCATAGCACTATGATTCTCTGCAAATGATACTTTTTCAATGTGAGCTAAGGCATGGAAACTAAGGTCTATGTACGCTGTCGTAGGATTTTATTGCCTATCAAGGCTTATATTGAGAAAGTAAATGTACACTTGTAGAACAGGCATGATCCTCTCCAGAGAAAGGAAGGAGCATGTTTAGATAAACGATTTTGACTGCTAGCTGTAGTAACCAAGAAGGCAAAAAAAAACCCTCTGTGGTTTTGACCAGATGTATCAGAGGCTTCTCTAATGACTTCGCATGATCATCTAACCAACCCATATCTTCTGCTATGACACGCTGTAGGATGCCAACCAAGTGGAAACATACATTGTTGTGGCAGTAGAGGAGTATAAAGTAATGCAGAAGCACTGGGCAACCTTGTGACCCAAATCAACTCAACCAGAATCCATTAAATGATTTAATTTTTGTCCATCCATCTATTGATTTTACTGCTTGTGTAAGAATAGCAGTGACAGCAGCAATGCTGAGTCTGAACAGAATTATTAAAAGACACTGCTTGGCAAAATGAATGGATGTGTGATAGAAAGGACTTAAAACAATAAATCTGTGACAGCACTAATTCAGTCTTTGGGAAATGACTAACTGATTGCCAGAGACTTTTAATGTCAAAACATCATATTGTGGGTGCCTGAGAATAAGCATGCATTGTAATACTGGTGTCTTTTATTTTTTCCTGGCAGTATAGAAATTCTTTCAGGTGTTACAAAAGAGGATGTGTGATATGAAAAATGGGGATAACACAGACTACAGCTCAAAGGAGAATGCAAATGTGTTATTACGAGAATGATAATATACTCACTGTGCGTTTGTGGTGCAGTGGTTTTCTATACCCAGGTAGATGGCTAATTTATCTCTCTAACACATGACCTATATCAATGGCACAACAGCTTACTAGCCACTTAGGTTCATAAAAGGACACAAATCACTTTTCAAGAGTTTTAGGCCTGGAAGGTACTCTAAAGTGGATGCCTTCACTTTTGTCTTATAGACTTTCTGGAGGACGAGGGCATGAGAGAAAGTTTTCCAGTAGGGTTTGCAGACATAGTTCAACTACTTGTAAGCAAAGCCTTGCTGGAATGCAGAAGCAATGAGGTGAATACAGCACATACTTGTGCCTAATTTTAGTAGAAAAGTAAGTTCGTGTGGCTGCCTTCATGATTCAGAGTGTGGCTGAAGAGCAGAAAATTTGAACCAATCAGAGTTGCTGTGCACAGCTGGGGCAGCCCAAGTGGCATAAAGCAAAGCTGAAATCTCCCAGTGACAGACAGCTTTATCCTGCAGACAGGTCAGGGGCTGGTAGGATTGATCTACAGGGCATTTCATCATGGCCCTGAGATTACTGCCACCCTGGCTGCTGGCCAGGCACATCAGGTGCTGGTCTGCCTGCATGATGTCTCACCCAGCTCTGCCCATTGCTTAGGAGCCCCTGTGCGACCCAGCCTAAAGTTACTGGTTCTGGTCACTATCCCAGGTGCTCAAGAAGTGCAGCAGGGTATCCTAGCAGGAAGGATACAGCCTGTGCTGTGGTGCTCCTAAGCTTATCACTTTTATTGCTCCTGCTGCTCCTTGGCACATCTGTCAGTCCAGTCTCATCCTCAAGCAACAGCAGGACTTGCACATGGATGATACATCAAATCTAGCTGGTACAGACTGTGGGGACAAAGATCTTAGGACTATAAATGATGGGCCAATAGATGCTGCAGCACTGAGACTCAGACCTCAAGAGCTCAGGTGCCTATAAGGTATTCAAGAGTCCTCTAGAAATATTACAAAGCAGGCTTGAAAACGGCAGAAGATAAATGAGTTGAAAGCTAATTTCCAGCTTTTGTTAGGCTATAAACAGGGGAATAAAAACAATCACGTTACTGTACAATGTGCCTTTGTCCTTAGTGCTCTGTACCAATGCATGAGAAACATGTACTGTGGTGTCTTTGAGACGGATTCTTTGTACTAGACAATAATGAATTTCAGTGCAGGCTTAGTGCTAGAGGCAGCCAGAGAATTATAAATGGGAGTGGGGAGGTCCAAGAAAGCATGGGGCAAGGGAGTGAAGTAATTTAAGAAAGTGTGAGGTGGTAGCTAGTTTTCCAAAGAGGGTCTTCATCAAGCAGAGAAAGACAGAATAGTGAGGGTAATGTATAGTGAATACCAGTAGTAAAACTAACAGGATACTTTATGGGCTTACTTGGATTTTTCCATCTGCTGGCTTTCACTGCTCCTTAGTAGACAGACTGAAGAACACAAGCCTGTCTGTTTCTGTGGGACCATGGAGGGTCTACTTACATCCTGATTTACTACAGGCATTTTGAGGAAAACTGCCAGCTGCATTCCTCAGAGTCAGAGAAGACAAGCAGAGCAAAGAGACAAAGGCAAGCTTACAGCTGACAGAGTGTCTCTCTGGACATCAGTTAGTAGCAATGCCAGTGCAGTCTTGATTGGGCTTTAATTGTCAGTCTTTACAGGACTCTTTTGTGACAGTGGGAAAACCACAAGACAGACCTCTCTCTCTTCCCTTACGTACTGCTGTAGCAGAGGTGAAGGAAGGATGCCTCTTGGATACCTCTTATCCCATTCCAGAAAAGACTGACAGAAGAGACATAGACTCTTCCCTGTTGCATCAGGTCCTGCTGCAGTAAGGATCACCTCTCTTGACCCTTACTTGGTTCAAAGACTGTAAACAAAGGCTGATATTTCTTTCCTACCAAAAGGAAGTCCTATGTGGTTAGAGTGCATTTTAGTGTACAAACCACAGTTACAACACTAATGACTGACTGCAGCAATGTTGTTTTTGCAAAAGGCTTGAAAGGTTTTGCAGTGTATTTAGCATGCACAGTTGCCATGTAGAACAGTGCTAGTGCTATTTTTATTTTTCTGCTTTGGAAGTGTTGCTTTACAATTTTCAATTTAGAAAGAAAATAAATACTTCACCGCAAGCTGTAGTTCACATTTTGCCTAACATCCTCTTTATAAGATATATTTGTGTAAAAAAGAAATAAAATCAAATATTGTGATCACTTCAAGAGGAATGTATAGTACTTATACATTACCTTAATAAGAATTTATTTAAGGAAATATACAGGAAAAAATTCTGTCACTTGACATAAGCTCTTTGCTCAGATATTATATCATCCACTCCCTCCACTGTACCTACGTAAGCCTTGCTGATTAGCAGCAGCTGTCTCTTGTTGCATTTGCACAGTTATGGCAGTCTAAGGCTGGACCCAGACATTAAAGATTCTGCTGAAAGCCAGGTAGGTGAAGGGTAAAAAGATATTCTTTTTGTTTGTCACAATACATAAAAGAAAACATCATTGTAAAAGAAGAAAATAAATATGAAAATAAGAATTAGGATTGTGTTTAAAATGTACGATTTAATTTGGCTCAGAGTTATTACTGAAACTCATGCTGAAATCAATAGAAAGATTTAGCCCTAACTATCTGCGGCATTCATGTTTGTTCAGATGCTGAAGTGGAACTGTGCCTATTGCAAATTGTTCCTTTTATGTTCTGAAATCCAAGAAGATAAACTCTGTGACACAGAATAATATGTGAATGTATCTTTTCTTCCATTGTTGAGGGACTTCAAAGCAACACAATACTGCACTGTCTAATCTTGAAATCCTTGTTTTAATGAAAGCTGTTTTGCCCTTTCAAAAATGTGCTCTTTTTAAAAGCACAGAACAGGATTACAATCATGATCTTATGCATGTACACAAACATATATGTGTGTATGTACACATTTATATATATATGAGGAGCACGGATAAAATGGCAAACCTGTAATTTTAATCCTTTTTAGCTTAGTTTTCATTATGTAAAAATTCCAACCTCATGATAATGAGTGTCATCTCTCTTCTCTGCAAGATGAAACTCCACCATTTTACAGTGCTGAATTCCTTTCTGGCAATTGCCTGTCATTTGAAGAAGTGAGCATTTCTACCAAACCTACTGTTTAAAATGTGGTAACTAGTGTGCAGTCCCTGTCTCACATGTGGTAAACCTGACAATTAGGTTCTGATACATTATGTGAAAAGGTTGATGGAGAAAAGGTGAACTTTTCTTGGTCTCTATCTGCAAAAGCTGAACTCTTACATCCTGATAGAGTGATCTTACAGGCATACCATCAACTCAGAGAGAAAAGCTTGCCATGCTCTTGTAACATGTGTGCCTGGCACTCAGGAGGGCTTTGGAGCCCAAAAGGTAATAAATGGAATAATTAGAGAAAATATAACATATTTTTCTGTCAAATGTTACTTTAGCATTTAGAAACAGGAATGACAGTCTTAGGTCAGATGGATAGTCTGTCTTGTCTGGTTACCCAGAGAAAGCTCAAAAATTCAGTGAAACAAAAATACCTATATCTGGAGAAGTTCCTCCTTGAATTCTTAGGACTTTTTGCACTTACATTCACTCCTATTCCTTCCAAAATCCTCTGTGTGTACTGGCTCCAGCTGCTCCCTGAAGGTAGACCCAAGAACACCTTGTGGATAGGATGACAGGTGACAGCCTAAGCTGGCATGCATCCTGGAGTTGAGTGCTGGGGGTCTCCTTCAGTGTGGCAGGGTCTAGGAAGCCAAGTATGGCCAGCAGATTTGATGTGAATAATGTTTTCAAATAGGCTGTTGAAAGGCAATGCAGTCATCTACAAAGGAGTCCCGAGCATGGGCCATGGCTGGAAGGGAGGATGTGTTGGGCTCACAGATGCTCCAGGCTCTGCTGTTTCACCTTATTGAAACTGCAAGCATTGCCATTATCTGTGGGAAAATATAATCCCTTCCTGTTTCTCAATTTATTTTTGGTCTCTCTTAGCAGTAAGTTCCAGAAGTTATTTATGTACTTTGATATCTGTGATATGTTTATGGTATATTCCTGAACCTGTCATGGAATATCACTAAGTTCCTCTGTTAAGGAGGATGAATAAGAAACCTTCATTCTTTGCTCCTACTTTTTTTTTCTTTTTTTTTTTTTAATGTACTTATCTAATCCTTTCTGTAAGACTCTTCCAGTCTACCGAACTCAATTCCAGACTCCCAACTGCATAAATTATGTGAACTTTAAGGAAAGATTGAGTAGGTAATATTGTTAATAAAGGCTGCACATCAACCTAAGACACCTACAGCAGTTTTTGTAAGACTAAACATGAACATTAAGGATGTGTAATATATTCTGTCTCCTTTTTTTCTTCTACACCTCCACTAAGAAGAACTTTGGGAGGAATGAGAATCATTGAACAGCCAAAATCACCAAACTTTGCAGCTCAGGATATCACCTGCTGCTTGTGAAATTTTCTCTCAAAAATGTTCCATTTCTGAATCACCAGTTGGAGAGAAGCCAAAGTGATAGAATCTAGCAGTAATATTTAACTAAAATATTTCTCTATCTTCAAACGGTGAGAAATGACAGTATTTATGTACTTAATATAGCAATCTGAAATACATATGCTAAATCAAAGGCAACATTTTATTAAAATAAATAGATAATTTTTTTCAAAAGTGTTTTTTCTTAGGATGCACTTTGATTCAGGATCAGAATTGAGCTTTATGTCTCACTTTTCCCCCTGGTCTGGTTAGCTTCTTAGGCTCAGTCATTTCACATCTCTGTGCCTCAGTTCTTCAGCTTACCCTTCTCAGGCTGGCAGTGTGTGCTGTGGCAAGATGAGTTAGCTTTCAGATGTGTGAGTATATATAAAGTCAGAGTTTGATAAGACCATAAAACAGTATATATGTTGTCTGAATGGTCTGAACAATTCCAAATCTTCAGGTGTTGAGTTTCATTCTAGCAAACCAACAGATTTTCTATAAACGTCTTAATTGTTTTGAGGTCCTTTTTTCTTCTGGTTTCCAAGACTTTAAGATTTGTTTGTATTTTTTAGTCCTCTTCTGAATGGTGAACATTGGAAAAATGCTTAAGAAAATCTGGGATAGACACAAATTGATTTAAGAATGTAACATAAACCCCATATATCATAATAAAATTGTGAGAGTTTTGCAAACAGTGAATACAATTAAAATCACACCAAACAGTAAGAATTATGAGTCATGGTATTAAGAGAACAATTATGAACAAACACACTCTTGCTTCTCAGATGATTTACCAACACCTAAAACTTATCACAAGAAAGAGAATGAGGATTAATTGAAATTTTCAGTGATTTAAGAAAAGTGCTATATAACTTGTAGTCTTTATTATTTCATTATGAAGCTCTCCAAATCTCATCTCGTTTGAGACTTCATTACAAACTCAAAATTCAGCCCAGTGTTAGTGAAAGGTTTATGTACCTTTCAAATGCTATTAGGTAATTTGCAGTTAGCAAATAATAGAAACTTTGTTAAGAATATGCTGTAAATCCAATTAAGACTATATCACAAAGAATTGTGATTTACAAGTTATTTGGGTTGTTCTTTTGTGTGGGTGTCTTTTGATTGCACTCAACTAAACTAAATCTCTCCTTCATATTTCTCATTAAAAAGAAATATCAGCAAATACGTTTTGGAAACAGATGAAAAAGAAAATAATTAAAATAAAATATGCTCCCTAGAGCCCTAAAGTTGCCAAGTAAAACAGAGGCATTCTTGCCAGTTCAGCCTTTGTGGCAGGTTCTTCCAGCTGCTGCTGGTATCTCTGGATATGAGACAGACCATCCTGGCTCAGGGCACTGCCCTTGACTCACTCGGTTCTTGTCAAAACTAATGTGAGGTTTTTGCCTTTTTTTTAATGAATTCAGTGTTGCCTCTTCCCTCATCCCACTGCAAAAAAACAAAGAAAAAAAGGAAGAAGATTAAAAAAGGGAAAAAACTCTCTGCCAGTTAAAATATCTGAGTTTTGTACAGTCTGAGGCCAGAGTAGACCATTTGGAGAGCTGGTCTGATCTGTTGCATAACACTAGGCAAAAAAATCTTCATAAGTAATTTCTGCATTAGGCCTATTATTTTTGCTGAACTGCACCATGCTTTCCACTCTCATTACTGGAGACTCTTCCTAATCATTATAAGAAATGCTTTTACACTAATAACGTTTTTTATATAGGCTGTAAATCATCAGTATTTAGAAGGATTTAAAATATCGTGCCAGTTTTAAACAATTTATAGTCTAACCTTTCTTTGCTGTGTTGTCTGACATTCTCTGGACTCTTTTCTGCAGTGTAGTACTTTTTGTTTAATGAATAACATTTGGCAACAGAATGTCTCTCCTTTTCCTCATTTTTCTTTCTTTTTCCCTCTTTTTCAAACTGTCTGAACTCATCTAGTGATAATTTTTTCTTTTTCTTTTTTTTTTTTTTGGAAAGGGGTAAGTTTTTTGGGATTTTTTTGGTTTTCTTATTTTTATTCTTAATATATCTCTCTGTATTTGTGCTCTTTATAATCTGTTTATCTCTTCCTTAGCTTTTAAAATTATCCTTTGCCTTTTAATAAGATTCACCTGGGACAGCAAGCCAAACAACTTAGAGCTTTTTCACTGAAAAAGAGAAGAAAAGCGTAGCATTAACTCTCTAGGCAGATTTCCTGGAGCTTTGTCCAGTTCTAGCCTAAATTATCTTCATGAGACTGTTGTTAGCAGTTGCACTGTTGCATTATGTATGATTCCAGACTGCTTCTAGTATGAACAAACCACAGAGTGTTTGGTTAGTGGTTTTCAATTTTATGCTAAGCTGTACAATTTGTTGGTATTATTTAGGTTAATATGCTATTATTTTGCATATTTATAGCTCTCCCATTACATTTTTATTAATAATGATGTCATGTCTGGTAGCAAGGATCAATAAGACTTCTAGTCTGTAATGTTTACATATTTATATTATTACAGTATAATAAGTCTCTCAGGCAGCTCCCTGCATTGGAAACACTTTATAGATGTGTCTTTCAGGTAATTGCATGCCTACAGTGGCTGCTTGAAGAGCAGTGATACACTATGGTGAGATGAGATCTAGCCAGCCACTATTGTATAGGTATCAGAATAGGCAATCTTTCTTCAATGTCTGCATCAGAAGATAAATGGTGATGTATTATATCCATTTCCACTTCTCTTTTACCTATTGTGCTGCTTTTGCCCTGCCTTGAGTGGTATTTTCTTTATCATAACTCTGAAGAGCATTTCTGCACTCTCACAGTTATCCCTTCTAGAGAACTATATTCAGCTTGTAGTTGTCTATTGCACTTATTGGAGGAAAAACTTCAGGCTCTTCCATATAAAATTTCCCTGTCTACTCCCTAGATGCTTTGTTCACTTCCCTTTGTGCTGGTGGAAGGTTGATTTAGTCAGTGTTATACCCTGCAGACCAGCAGCAAGACCAAGAAAAGAAATGTTGCCTCTGTCAGCATGTAAACCACTTGCCTGATCCTTTTGCACACCAGAAGGCTCATCTGTGGCCCTGACCCAACAGCTGAAGTAAGGGGGTACACGCTGGCAGCTGGGTGTTGTGGCTGAGACCCTTTGGGAAAACGGTTTGTTTGATAGTCTTCTACTGTGCTGCTGATTCTCGCTAAGAGTGATCACTGTAGTGTGAATGAGTATCACTGACTAATAAGATAGTGCTAGATTGCATCCTCTTGATTCTTTAATGTGTGCAAGAAGCACTTGCACACTGGCCTCCATGTTTGTGGAGGAGTACATGAGTGTACAGTGTTGTGTTGAAGTGTGCAGAACCTTTTTGTGGTGCTGGTAAGCTGAAGGTGGCTGGGAAAATCTGAAGTCATCTCTTCAATGGTTCTCTTCCTGTCCCTTTCCCCACAGGCAGATCCTGACCCTCCTGACCCAAACTAGAGCTTCCCAAATGAGAGTAAAGCAGGTATGCTCTTTCAAGTTGTGGAGAGGATACAGACTGGTATGCTATAAAGTCTGGACAGTGTCAAAAGTTCACACAATGTAGGTAGCTGGTGTTGCCAAATCAAGTGACAGAAAGTGGCAGAATATCACAGGAAGCAGAGTGAGATTATAGAAAAGCCCCAGACAAACCATTGGAATATGATTGAAAAGGGGAAAATGGAAATAAGTTTTTATTTAATATTGCAGATTAAGAAACAAGTCAATAAAAATAACATTTCACAAAATTTCACTCTTGTATTTCCTTCAAAGGCACCTTGCTGATTTACAGCAGTATCCTGTTCCTCTGTGAAAATACTCCAGTTTTATGATGTTTTACTTCAAGGGAAGAAATGTTATACGGGGTGTTCTTACTCAGACTCCAGAGTAAGGGTGAAAAGCTGGAGCATGCACAACTTATTTAACCAGATGGATCCTTCTCTTTTCACCCATCATTCTTTAAGTGTGTCCCTTTATTGCTCTTAAATTTACTATCTCATGGCTTGAAAACCATGAGAATAAAAAATAGTATTTTTTTCCCCTTTATGATTTTAAACACTGAATGTTAGCAGTTTCTGGACTTTTCCCTGTTGCCAGAAAGTACTTCTTCCTTTCTTTAACAAATGTAGAAACTAATCCTTCTTTAAAAAAGAAATGTCATAACACAGCAAAGACTGAACTTGGTTCTGTGATCTGGCCCATGGTGAATACTAACACAAATGCAGATCAAAAAACTTCCACCGCCAGCAAAACTCTATTAAGAGTTGAACCTACAGATACAGATGTCTCCCAGAGCAATAACCTAAGCATACACATGTGTCTGGTCTCTCTTCTACCCTTCTTCATCCTAAAAGTCATCCTTGAATCAGAGCCATGCCTTCTTGCAGGAAGCCAGTGGTACAGAAAATCTCAAAAAGGCCTGGGTGTATATCTTTATCTAGCAAATGCCAGTTCACTGTCTGGGGTTATTTGTCAATTTCGATTTAAATAAAAATAAAATTTACACAAGGATTTTAACAATTGTAGCTCTAGAAGGAAAAACAGAACACGAAGATACTATTACTACAGGCTTTTTTGTTTATGAGGAATTGGTAATGAGTCAAACACTAGAGACTAATTCCTGCAAAGATATAAAAAACACTGGAATGTAGACTTGCATAGAGATCTCTATTCACATGCACAAACTGAGTTTGGGTCTAAGATTCATTTCTCCCTTTCCTTCCTGAAAATGACAATACAGGTTGTAGTCATCTGGTTTGCTTCTTCCAAACTGTGTTGATATGTGCTAGTCCCCAGGCTTTAGGCTAGGCCTTTGACTCTTCCCCAGGACACTTCAAAATGACACAGTTTCTTTGGTTTGGTCTGGACACTGCGTTTGCATTATTTATTACTAAAAATGAGGTTTGTGTTTATGGCATTTGGCTGTGGTTTAGCTGCAATTCCCCACCAATATCATTTCAGGGTGTTGTGCACATACTGCTTATGGAAGGCTGTGGTACCCTTCAGGCTACAAATATGTAAAAACAGGCTGCAAAATTTTAGCTCCATTTGGCACTGCTGGGGAGCAAAGCAGTTTATAATTTTTCTCTTCACCTTGATTTATTTTTCTGTTGTTAGTGTGATTCAGGTAGCACAGCATCTAGTATTCATACCAGCATCCCAAATATAAGGATCTTTATGGAGGAGCAGGTCGCATTTGAATCTTTGCGAACCTGGTCTTGTGTTTTAGCTTAATTGGAACTAACATAGCTGCATCTATTTGCACTTTTGCTGAAGTTAACAATTTCATATATCATATGAACTCAATTTGTAGTGCTAAAGTCATGTGAAAAACTCGAATAGTGTTCTTCCAATACCTAACCATGTGTATATTTGAAGTCTCTATTGAAACACTTTTCATGCATATTCCTGTTGTGACTAGTATGCTCCACTCACAGAAAATCTACATGCAAGGAGCCATGACATACTTTGATAAAAATAATACATATTATTTTGCATTAAGATGGTCAAAGAGAGGGCAAAAAGCCTTAGATTGTGTATAGATATGAAAACCTATGTCTGTCCTCTACATTTTCTGCGGTCCAGAAGTACACTTACAGTGCTCAGCAGACGTGCACAAGTGAGCACAGGAATCAGAGGTGCACACAGAGCCAGTTTCTTATTCTGATGAAGCCAAATGTCATTCTTCTGTATTGAGATGTTGAGACTGGTTATAAAACCAGCAGACACTGATTCTGTTCTTATTTTTCTTAGGGACCATAAGAGAAGCTTACGAAAATGTCAAGTTCAGATCACTGAAAAACAAAATCCTCTATTTATTCTAATTTTGGCCTCATCCACATACTTTTACTCAGCCTGTATCTCCATTTATATAGAAGTTTTTCTCCTTATATTGCCATAGAGTGGAATTCAAAATACAAAAGATGACTAGAATACTGTTTAAAAACTCATGCACAGGAGCATACATACACAAATTCCTACCTGTTTTAACATCTGTATTATATCCTCACAGATAATAAGATAGGTACCTTAGTCTCAAAAATTCAGTTTACATATCTGAATATCCTATATTTTACATCAGATCTGTTTTGCTTTATCTCAGTTGTCATCATTAGGATATGACTGATGTAACAGAAATTAAGATACCATCAGTCAAACTGACTGGAAAGCCATTTTAGCAGTTGTATGCTAAAATTAGGAACAAAAGTACCATGACATTTTTTGTGTGAGCAACTGGATGACTGACCTTTTAAAAATGTGAGTCTTAGGTTAGCCCATCACCTTCATCCTGCTTGTGAGACAGAGGTTACTGTTCAAGTACATTTACGAAGATCTTGAAATACTCACTCTTCTAATCCTTCTTACTGTTACCAAATTGTGCTCTACTCAGCTGTCCATCACACTCACTGCAGGCTTGTATCTCAGTACAACTTTGGGATTTGTGTTCCCAAAGGCTCATCCTCTTGAGTCTCCAGGGTTATACTGGAAAGAATACTCTGCAGTCTGAGCACAGTGTTAGGACACTAATTATAGCCCTCATAGTAATTATTTTCACATTGGGACATTGGGATAAAATTACAAATTTGTTTTCAGAGACAAGTCCTGGCTTAGCCTACTCCTCTAACTCTTGCTTCTAAGCAAGAGTTCTTCTTCAAAATTTTACTTTGGAACCTACAAAAATATTATAAATAGTTGTGGTTTTTTTAATACTATGTACACATGAATACATCACATGAATACATATATAGGCACATCCATATATTCACTATATGTATTATACATAAAATATATGTAATTGCTTGTTCAAGTTATTATTTGCTGCATGGCCAAGAATTTCTGTACCAACAAAAAAATCTAGAGTGATATAATTTTTTCCTGCTGTTTCAGAAACACTTCAAGACTGTAATTCGCAATATCCCTTTTTTCTCTTTTGGGAGTGAGGTGAGTGGAGGTGGAGTGTGTTGATTGTTAGTGTGCAATGAAATGTCTCTTCATTTAGCCAGATTAACACAACTGAGGTCCTAGTATTTCACAGGAAGATATTTATCAAAAATATTATTGAACATAAGAGGAGAAAAATAAGAATCATAATTAATCTCATGAAATTCAGAGAAGTGTGGGGTTTTTTGCTTGTTTGTTTGTTTGTTTGTTTTTAATGAGACCCATTGCTATTAATTTATGCTTTTGGTTTTAGAAAAAGGCAGTTTCTGATGGATGGCACAATGGTGTATGCCTGAAAAATCCTGCATGTGTGCTGAACTCTTCCCTTCCCTTTCTCGATCACCAGAAAACAAATCGGAAAAGTGGAAGTAGCAAGTTCAGGTCAGGTGAGTGCATACTTAAACATTTCATAGGGTTCAGGGTGCAGAGCAGTGATCTGCTCTCATGTTCCATTAGTTCAGAGACAGCTGTCATTTATCTTTTGATGGAAGCTGGAGGTTGAAATGCTTGACACAACTTATGAAGCCTTATATGGGAAGAACATAGCAATGTAGGCCTAGTTCTGTAAAAGTGAGTTACTGTGCAAAGAGGTTTCATAATTCCCCTACTGACATTTAACAGAGAACTTTGGCCACATTTCTGCAAATACAATTGCCCAGCTATTGTAAAAAAAAAAAGTCCAAGGATTGCAAGGGGACTTAACCACATAATTTCTATTAGAGACTACATGAATCGCTTGAATAAATCCATGTGAAGCTTCTTAAATGCTTTAGCATAAATGTCCATAAATGAGTCTTAAACACAGCTTTTCAAATACATATAGGTAGGCAAAAAGTTAAATAAATTGGTGGAGAAGGACTGCTTTTTGCCTCTGAAAAAACTGACTGCAACATGACAACTCAGACATACCTGATTCTTTAGTTGTCAAAGTATTAGCATCTGCTAGTCAGTTTGGTGGGAAATACCATTAGAAAGATAAAAGAGAGCAAAATAATAAAAAAAAATCAGCAAATACTCACTCAATAGTGCTGTAGATCCAAGAAATAAAAATGATTTCTGCAAAAAACAAAGTGTGTGGTGGGGGGTTGATAGCAAGATGCAGAAGCAAACCTCTAAAAATCGTATTTAATACAAGAAACTGCATCATATGCAACAGAAATAGCAGAGACAATCAGCACAGCATACTGATAAATAAAGATCTTACATATAGCAAGGGGTTTAGGAGCAAATCAGCTGGTCCTTATACAACTCTATCTTTTACCCTCCCAAACACAGGCCAAAGCACCAACCTATGTTTCATGGAGGAAAGGTCCAGATACCACCTAGTCTGATCTGATTTTGGGAACCACAACTCTAAATTTATAGAGTGACACCTCGTTCTCAGTAATCTGCTGTGACAGAGAGAACAGACAAGTCCAGATTTTCAGTGATCAGATAAAGGCCACTAATTATTGGTCCTAGCTCCTCCTGCTGATGACTCACACTCACAGTTTGTCCAGCCTCATGTAAGATGTCTATTCTAGTCATGTTATCTTGGTGAAGGTCTGGATTTGAATTTGTAATTTCTGTCTCCTGAACTGAAAACCTCTTAAAGTCTAGATATTTCCTCCAGTCCTATTCTGGTAGGAGAGCAGGAGCAGCAGAAATTGCTGATATACTTCCAGTTCATCTTCTCATGACTTCTAGAAACTTACTCTGCCATAGCAGAAGAATTTCCATGCTTGTCATTGCTTAAATGTTGTTGTGTGATTTTCTTTGCTTGAGTGTAACCATTTTTGAGTCTGAAGAAAATAGAGGTAAAACATTTTTCACTTGATAAAGAAAAATAATTTAAGATATTTTCCTGCAAAAGCAAGAAAGAAGTGAGAGCTGAAAACAAAAGACAAGCTCTGTATTAAGAATTTGCTTTGTCTGCAATAGAGAAAAGTGGTTTTAATTGGTTTGAGATGCCTATCTCTTTTTTTTCCTTCTTGTTCTTTCCAAATCTCATATTGAGAATTAATAGTTTGGTTGGCTTTATGAGAAATTCTTTTCCTTTGTGTTTCGTTGAGGTTTTTTTTAAAGTATTTTGAGGTAAAATGTTTCAAAATACCAGGGACATCCAAAGCTGTGGCAAAATCTTCTGTGATTCTTGTAAGAAGTCAAGGAGGTCTAAGAGAGCTTTGGTATACCCACAGGAAAAAACCCCACCTGTATGATTCAACACCACAGTATTTGAGGAATGTGTCTTACTGGGCTATTTTGATGTTGCTCAATGAAATGCAATGTTACTTAGAGTAAGCCAGATTAGTGAATCTGCCCACAACAGCTATCTTCCTTCAGCTACAAAAACTCCTGTGTCCTGATTTTATGAGTCATTTTTAGGTAGGGAAATACTGGAAGGTTCTGAGAGGAAGGAGAGAATAAGGAGCCTCCTTTTCCATAGGCTCTGCACCTCAGGTGTAAATGCTATTATGCTACTCACACAAAATAAAGGAATATGTGTTTGCATATTACAAAGACATGGGCAGCACCCTAGATGCCTGATGGCCCTCAAGCAGGTGCTGTCAGAGGTGTATGGCATTTTTTGCCATGGTCTGCTCAGCAATTCTGAGCTCACTTATAAGATGCTTCTGCAAAACAAACTTGGCTCTACTTTAGACATTGCTCCAGTTACAGAGTCAGTGTTGCAGTTTGAAGTGCTGAGCCAACCTGGTGTTTTAATTCAAATTTCATCTGAGCTTTCTTTGATCCTTCTGTTCTTAAGAAAAATAATCACCATCTTTAGGGTTTCTCTACACTTCTTGAGAATTTAGATCCAGGCTAGGGAGAAAACAGTTTTCTTGAATAAAAAAAGAAAGCAAAAGGTGAAAAATGTAGATTTTCTTGGAACCATCTTGAAACCTTTATGTAGGTTAAAGTCATGATATCTCAATTAACGCAATACAGAGTTTCCCATATTGTATGCACTCCTTAGATCTTTCTTAGGCTCACTGCATAGAAGAAAACAAGAGCTTCCCACCTCCCTTGAAAGCGGGAAGAGACTGCAGTGAGTAGGAAGTTAACAAGTGTTAACAGCCAAGCTGATGCAGAGGAGGTGGCGTGCATCCCACATTGTAAGGCTGGAACATATATTGTGGCCTTCCTGTTCTAGGGGAGAAGTAATTCCTCCACAACTATGTTTGTTGGATAATAGCAAGACCTTTAGCTACAGGTGTAATCTTTTCCTTAAGGCTTCTGCTGAATTCAGTTAGAGACAGGTTGTTTTTTCCTCGTAGTTTTTCTATTAGAAGCAATAAATAATGATCAGAGATTTACCTCTAGAATGGGTGTTTGACAAGATTCTCATACTCACTTTCAGTGAAATAGGACAGGCACTTAACACAGGATATATCCAATAGCTTTGAAATGTTTATAATTATATTAGGTTGGGTAAGGGGATATGACCTTGCCCTCCCCTTCCCCATACTTCTCTATTTTTCTCACTACAAGAGCAGTTATTTTTATTTCAGACTTTTTGTGTTTAAGGAAACCACTAATTTATATAGGGCATGCTCAGAAGCTTAGCATAATCATTCCCAGAGTAACATGACTGTCTCCATTAGCATAATTTTGCCCTTATTCATTACATGATTCATACTCCTACATTTTTTTTAGGAGTCACAATTCCCTGCTTTATTATATTTGTCTTTTCTGAAGAATTGTTATAATTTTTTTAATCGTTCCTTATTTTTCAATTTAGCTTTCATATGTGACATAGGAAATTTGGTTTCTTTCTCAGTAACTTTCCCTAGCTGAGTCTGTGATCTGAGTCACTGTAAGTCGTGTGAGGAGAAAGTAGAACTGAAGCCTATGGTTCTCAGAAGCTGTGCCCACCTGATTTTTCTGTCATGTTTACCTTCCATTTTTGGTTCCCAAGAGATAGAGTTGCATTTGGATCTTTACTCTCTAGACACTTACTATTGTCTTCAAGTTGTTAATGGATTGTATCACCACTACACCTTCCTGACTGAATCAGGAAATACATATTGTTCCAGTTTCAAATTCTGCAATGTGGTGAGGGCATATAAACCTAAACAAAAGCTGAATGGATCACTTAGCAGAGAGCAGTTTCCTGTGTCCTACTGCCTACACGTAGAAACCTAACAGGGCTTAGCTGACACAGGCTATGACAGGTTTCTTCAGGCTTGAATAGTTGGCCATATCCTGTTTTAGAACAGCTGTTACATAACTCTTGATTTCATGGCAGCCAATAGGAAAGTGTCCTAGAAATTATATATATTTTTATATATATATATATATATATATAAAAAATAATTTAAAAATTGTTTGAGAATGATTTCTCCAAACAAAGTGTCTTGAGTTGCATACCATTGAAAACCTTATGCCCCAAGAAACCAAGACAACAATATGTTTCTATTTCCTACTCACAGCGCACAGGACTGGTTATTTAAGGAAGGAGGAAGGACATAGCGGAAATGCAAAACTGCAGTGTTTCTTCCATTACTTCTTAATTCTTATCCCAGGAAAATAATGCCCTGTCTTCTATATTTTATATGCAAAATGCTATTATGTTTGCAGCTTTATCAGTCAAATATGGTCAAACTCCTTTCCCCCAGTGCTAGCACATTCCTGTGTGTTGCTGTTGTTTTTACATAGATGGAGATGTGACAGAGTTTTTGTTGTCCCGGTTAGACTAGTGAATGTTTTCTGATAGTTTCCTGGTTGGGAGAAGGGGTTGGAAGCTGTATGAGAACTGTATTCAGTGTGATTTTCCAAGTGTTTTTTGGTCAGAATCACAAGCTGATTTGAACATGGTCTGGACTGGCCTCTGCTTGACCTGGGAAGTCCTCGTTAATACTCAGTGCTGCTGAATGACTGCCAACACTGAATTGCAAGGAGAGAATGAAAATTCATGAAGTCTAACTCCAGATATCTAAATTAGGTTGGAAATATGTACCCCACAGAAAGGGATTTCTTTGTCAGGAACTCTGAATTAACTAGCTAAAAGGAGTACATTTACGTGGAGTGCCTACTCTTGTTTTAGAAAGTAATCAATACTTCTGCCTCAACTGTTCAAAGTGCAAAGAGTTCCATTGAAGCGAATGAATTATCACTCCATCTTCACCACTGCACAATTCCTAGTGTCCCTTTGTGCAACATGTCCAAAAATCATAAAGACACCTACAAGGACAAGAAGTGACTTATATCAGAAAAGTTGATGTTTATTCCAGCTCAGTGTGGAAAACTGTTGTGCAGATGTCTTTGAAGAGTTGGGCTTGGAGCTTCAAATTGTTTTATCATCCAGCCATTTACTTATTTTTTTTTTCTCAGAACCTTTTGAAGTCTGTGAATGTATAATTTATTATGCTTCCCTCTGTCTTGCGACAATGAGTGCCAATGGGTTTCCTGAAGCAGCAGGTTTTCCTTTAAGAAGAACCTAACTGAAGAGCCCTTTTCAACTGTAGTAATTCTCCATTCTACTTTCAGGATCCGCAAACTTAAGCACTTGCAGCACTTGCATGAATTTCCCTCATAGTGGCATTTTGGTGAATTACAGTCCTAGTGAAGCTTCTGATCTGTCTCTGAGTCCTTACAGTTTCTTACTGTATGAGCTACCTCTTCCTGCCAGTACAATTTTGCTGACTCTGGCTCCTATTCTTACCCATCAGAGTTAAACACAATTCATATAGTGCAGATGAAGTAATAATGCATTTCTTTCTGTTACCTATCATTCTGCAGGATCTTTCCAGTCTCATTAGAAGTCCCTTCCTGTGTAAAAAATTCAGATGAGAATGCCCTTATATTGGGATGGTCATGACTTTAAAAATGTTGCATTAGGAATAAGGTCATTATTATCACTCCATGAGAAATTGCTCAAAGGTATGGCCTTGTTAAATATTTTACATTACCTAAGCTTAATCAAGGTTGGGAATGTAGTCCTTCTGAGGTTCCTTCTACTGACAGTTGAAAAGAAACATTGTTAGATAATTATGTAGTCCACCCAGAGTCTGGGGTTGTATCTCTTTCTCTGTATTGTTAAGAGAGAATACAGTTGTTTCACTTAAGTGAATGATTCTAGGCCTGAGTATTGAGAACAGAGTAAAAAAATTGCTGAAAACGTAATTCCCATCACTGACTTGTACTGCTTCTCAGGAAAGACATTCAAAGATTATATTTGTTTCTACTATAATTTTTTTAATTCATCACCTGTTTTTTGCAATAAACTCAAGAATTAATGGATTATGCATTATTCTCCCACTGAAAAAAAAAAAGGAAATAATTCCCACATTGTTTATCTTCCTTTACTATTATATGGATGTTCAGGACCAGATATGATTTCATTTTCAAATGTTCTTTATGTTGAAGAGAATATTAGGAGTGGAGCACCTCACAGCATCAAAGAATAATTTCAGCTGGACTAGAGGTCACCTATCCCAAATGCTTTCTCTAAGCAGCTCCAGTTAGATCAGGTGCTCAAGGCCATGATTCAAAAAGTTTTGAACATCTCCGAGGATGGAAATTATACAGCCTCTCTGCACAACCTGTTCACCCTCTTGATAGTTTCTTTTTTATCCTCCTTATACCAAATTGCAGTTTTCTATGTTCCAGCTTATGTCTGTTGCCTTTTATCATGCCCAGAGAAGCTGTGGTTGCACCATCTGTTGGTAGTGTTCAAGACCAGATCGAATGTGACTTTTAGCAACCTGAACTAGTGAAAGATGTTCTTGCCTATGGCACAGGGTGGTTGGACTAGATGATCTTTAAAGGTCCCTTCCAACCCTTCCATGCCATTCTATGATTCTACAATCCTTCCTCTGTGCACCCCTGAGAAGAGCCTGGCTTCATCTTCTCTATCACAACTAATAACATTGTTGTATAAAGTAATTAAGACATCTTCCTAGCCTTCCCTACTACAAGCTGAAAAAATCCAGTTCTCCTAGACTCTCTTTGCATCCTGTGGGCTCCAGCCTCCAACCACCTTGGTGGTCCTCTCTCATGGACTTGCTCTAGGTCTGTGGACAAGTGTCTGTCTTGAACTGTGGAGCTCAAAACTACACACAGTAACTTGGTATCCCCAGATCCCTTTTTGCAAAGTTGCTTTCCTTCTAGTTGGACATCTGCCTGTACTGGTGCATGCCCCTTTTCCTAGCTTGCCTATATCTCTTTGAGCAGCAGCCCTGTCCTTCAGGAGTTGAATGATTTGATCTTGACCAGAAATTCATTGACAGTGTACTCTGACCTATCATCCAACATCATTAATAAAGGCACTGCATAATGGTGCTTGTATGAAACTCAGGACACCACTACTAACTGACTGCCAGTTGGACTTCCTACTCCTTTTTACCATACTTCAAACCCAGTGATCCAGCCAACTTTCCATCTGTCCACTCCTCTAGTTGCTTCCTACGTCCATCTACCTTGAAAAAAGTTTTTTTGCCCTGGGAAGGGAAAGTGACTGCTTCAGTAATTAAAAAACTTTATGTACAATCAGAAATTTTATTTCCCCACTATTTTATGCAAAGGGTTTTTTATTAAATAAAAATCTGCATATGTAATGTTCTTATTTTGGATTATTACTATTTTGGATGCAAATGACCCATATAAATATAGATAGGGTCTAACATTTCCTGGAAATCCTCAGAGGGAAATGGAAAATATGAAAACTACATGAGTTAAAGCTTATTTTAGTTTATACAATTTTATGGGTTTGCTTTTTTCATACTTCTCTTGTAATAACATGTGCCATCTCCAGGGTGAAACGTATTTGAGATCACTGGATGAAAAGCACTCAGTAGTAGCAATGACCTCTTGCCAGTATGATGAGGAAAATGTTGAGGTTTTCCTATATTATTCTAATATTTCTTTCATCTAGAGAGAGAGAGAGAAATAATTGGACTCCTGAAAGGTTCCTCTATTCTCATAAACTGAAAATCTCTTCTTTCTTTTCTCTGACAAGTGCACTTTAAAGAAACAAGAGACCATGAGCTACTTTTCTATCCATTTAGCTGTGAATGAGTCCCATGGCAAATGAGTACCCTAGGGAGACTCTGGAGTTAGCCTCCAGAACCCCCTTTGTGACTTCCCTGATGACTTCACTTTTATTATTGCATATCAGGACTGTAAAGCCAGAGTGGCTGAGTAAAGCACACAACAAATCCTTTAGTCCTCTTACATACTGAGACAAGGTGTGCTATGACTCTGTTACATGTGAGATACGATTTCCTTTTGGCAATGCTGAGCTGATTCCGTGGTCTCCAAGTCTCTTAACTTCACAGGGGAAATAACCCCTTTTTGGGCAATGAAACAGATGGGTAAAATTTAGCCTACAACTAAGTGCTTGCAGCATAGGGGCCTGACTCTGTGGTATTTGTGGGGAAGCACTTGTTGACAAAGGTACAATTCATCTGATACCTGGCTAGGTCAAAGCTAAGAAATGCTGCTGGTTGAATACATTGAGTACACATGCACAGAAAAATGTGTTGTTCTTGTATGCATGTCAAATGTAAGTTAACAAACACACAATTACACATCAATGAGCAAAATAGAGATTGCTGAACTGAAACAAGTCAGATGTCCTTGTTCTGTGTCCCTCTCTTGTGTACACTAATACTGATTGCTTTGGTGGAAAGCAAAATTAACTTGCAGAACAATCATGCCATATATTGATCCAGAGAAACATTCCCTCTTAGTGACCACTATGTAACTAGATTATGTCCTGAAACATGGGGGATTAAATCCTAAAAGCTGAATTTAATCTTGAAAATGTGGATTTGTGTACTATGCATCTTTGCTGCATTTGTGTAGCTTTCCTAGGTCCTGTGATCTTCCTCAACGTTGCAACACACTGCTAATGAAAAATGTGGAGGGAGCAGAAGGAGGAGAGAGAGTGTATTTTCACATTACTTACCTTCTAACTAGGTAATGGAGCTGTATAAGTGAAGAAATTTACTTCCCTGGGCTCCCTGTAATGCTAATGGAGACAAATAGATTCCTCCAGAGTGGGACTCAAGGTAGAAGCATTGCTTTCCTGCTCTGACCCTTTCTAGGGTGGAGCTGTCCTTTCTCTCTCTGCTGATTTCACAGCCAACACAGAAACATTAACCTGTTGCCTGAAGCTATCACTCCCACAGGTGACAATGGCTGCAATATTTTCCAGTTTCCCATGTGTGTGTACAAGAAACAGGGCTGGTCTGATTTTTTTCAGTATCCACAAAGGGCTTTTGGAGGATGAGGAGTAAGGGTAGCAAGGTGAAATAGTGTCCTAGTTACAGTGGCCAGGACCAGTTTCTCACTGTGTGAGTCTAACCCAAACTGTGTATTCTACATCCTCAATCTCATTTCTCATGAACTGTTAATAATGGATTGTTGTCAGCAGTTGCACAGGGCACACATGACCCCTCAGGCTACAAAGTCGGTGTTAAAGGACCCTGTGAGATAGGAGGATGTTCCTGTCTTCACACCAATGACTCAGACATGATAACTCCTCTCTGGGGAGGCATTAGCATCTTCACACCCAGCCTGAGGGGTCATGTCTGCTAAATGGGCCATGAAGGATTTAAAAAATAGCCCGTGACTCACAGAGTAAATCACCCATTGTGAAACTCTGTGCCCTGGTGGAGGTACTGGACATTCCCACTTGAACCTGAGCTTATATAATCTTGGAGCTGATCCTCCTCTGGTTGGATCCAGAGGAGGACCAGAATCTCAACAGGACTGTGACTGACACTCAGACTGTGACCATCATCTGCACCAACAGGTTTTCCTTTCCTTTTACTTTGAACTCAGGGGGACCATTGGGGCTCAGCACAGGGGCTAATGAACACCATTCTGTTTATGCCCTATGGTGCTGGGTTATACTTGTTTTTTGTGGGTTAAAACCAATTTCTCTTTGTATCATTGTATTAATTGTAATCTTTTCATACATTGTAACTGATTTATAATCTCTTTTGAGTTGAGTTCATTTCTTTTGCCGGTTTACCTTTAAACCAGCACAAGTATAAATGCTAAGAAACAACAACTGGAAGGGAAGATGCTGTATTTATTTGAGTTGCCTGCTTACATTGCAACTTTGTCTTCCAGGTTTCAATAACAATCCCATATGGTCATGGCTGAATCATCTCATGCTACTTTTACTGACTTTTTAATATCTAACAAAATGCTTTGAATCAATATAGCCAATAATGTGTCTCAGTGATGTTGTATAAAGTAATGAATGATTAAATAAACCCAGAGCTAAAAATGGATTTTTAAAAGATTTTTAATCTTATCCCCTTTCTGTTGCTAGATTTGTGCTGTTACTTAGTGCAACCAGCGGCTGTTTAAAAGTGTTTACAGTGATAACTGGGCCCATACATGCCCAGCTTAGTGTGTTGGCTCAGTGTAATTAATTAAAACACACACTATTTCCACAGCTAGAACCCTATGGATAAACCTAACTGGTTGTATACCTGCCTTAACCTGTTGAAAATGACTGCAGCAAATGTCACATAATGGCCTTGTGAGCCCATGGTATTTTGATTAATTTTAATAATCACGTGTAGAGGAATTGCTAAAAATGAGCTAAGTACCAAAATAAAGTAAGCCCATCTTGAACACAAGTGAACATTTAACATTCCTTATCTGTATGATCACATAATAATTGGTGCTAATCTCAGCTTCTGCCTTAAGTAACAGTAGATCTATCAGCACTTTTCCGAGGGCAGTAGTCCTTGGAGCATTTATACATCCCTAGAGGTTAAACTTACAAATTCATCAGTGGGATGTTCATAGCTTCTTTTATTAAGACTAATGAAATATGAAAACCCTGGCTGCACTTTCTGTGGGTATGGCAGGCAGATGGGGACCTCAAAGAACCTAAAAGGATGTGTGGTTCCCAACTAACACATCAGGCTTGTTTTCACACTTACTTCTTTAACATAATTGCATCCTCTTAAGACATTCAAGGAAATTTGTTTGTTCTAGAGAAGGTAAAAACTAACCCCACTTGGTCATTTGGAAAAGTGCTGTTTTGTTGCTAAGTGCACCCATAAGCTAAAATAGAACCTCCATATTAAACCTGGTCTTTCTGTATAGCCTTCTCCACAACTTCAAGTAATGCCATTGTGCTTACACTAAACTACTTATGGAATCCAGTGTTTGGTCACCTTGTTTTCTATTTCTACATGTGTCATATTTGAGGAGTGTGTGTAGAGAAGCCCAGAAAGCCAAGAAAACAGACTATTTCTTTGAATGTCTGTTCTTATAGCATGCAATGACCTCTAATCCTTTTACTGAACTTCAGAGCCTTGTGCTTTTATCCTCTTTCCCACTCCTGCTGCTCTGTTGGAGTCACTTGCCTAACCAGCCAGCTTACTCATCCTTTCTATAGCACCAAAATCCCCAAGACTGTGTGTGTCATTGCCAAAGATGTGCCAAAGAAGGCACTCTCAACTTTTGGTCAGCATACAAGGAGATCCTCTCCAGTACCAAGCTTAGTCAAAGGTCAAAAGCCACCCCAGAAAAGCAGAGCCATAGTAGCTCTGGTGCCTTACGTCTGCAGCTGTTGAATTCCAACCACCATTTCACCCTGCATTTCTGTGCTTCCAAATCCCTCTTTGTTAGTTTGGGTGGCATTATCTGCAAATATGACTACAAATTGCAACGTTTTTGTATTTCTGGTTGAACTGTAAGTAGATTAGACTGAAGCAGAAACATCCTGAGAAACATGGAGAAATATTTATTTTCAAGGATACACATGAAAGTTCTGCTCTGTAGAGCATTTTATGACTCATTCAAAGAGATTTTCTTTTCTGTCACACAACACTTCATTCTCTAACTTCCCAATTTGTTTGCCACCTTCTTGTTTTTCAGAAAATTTTCCCATCTGAATTGCCATTAGGTTCCTCAGCAGCAGCAGCTTAAGAATCCAGTAGTGCTGGTGGAATTTTGCAGAAACACAGGTTTCTGCCTGAACCATCACACTTTCTATGTTGTGTTCAATTTTTTGGAATGAAATAAGTACAAAGAAAAAGTAGAAAAGGATTTTCTTAAAAGTTGCTTTATAATTTGGAATCTTACCACCATTACTCTTGCCTATTATACAGGAAAGAGTAGTCTTGGGCAAAGACTTGTAAAGAATATTGCTCCATTAACTGAAGATTTTTTTTCTTCATATTGTCCTGCATTGTATTACAGTGTTTGCTCCTACAAATATAAATTGCTGTATACAAAGCTGTAGGACTAGTTTCAAATATAGTACTACAGCACAGTAAGTGTCTACTAGAAACTTTCTACTGGTGAAATGATGTGAAGAATGAATAGCATTTACCAAAGTCAGTAAAGGGATTCAGTGATGGAGCAAAGTTCAGAAATTTTCACCTTCTAACTTGAATAACTGTGTTCACGCCACACCTTTGTCTTCAGATATAATAATAGTAATGCTTTTCCCCACCATTTTTCCTTTGAGTAGCTGCCAAGAATCTTACTTAGCAGTCTGGGGACAGCAGAGTCTGTGTTCTGCAATTAAAAGTTAGGGAGTTTTTAATGAGAGCTCCAAGGCTGATTCATAGTTCAAAGTTATGCAGAAGGTTTCTATTTCTTTCTTTCTTTTTTTTTTTAATCAAAAGCAGATCATTCATTTTTATCTCAGACAAAAATATGATAAAGGCTAATTCATTGGGCGGGGAAAAGGAATGTAGGGAGTTACTGATGGAATGTAACAGAAAAAACTTAGAGGTCTAGTATTTTATTTCATTTCAGAAATATAATAAATCTCATAAAAGGCCTTTCACAATTTCTCCTTGAAGATACTGCAAAGTGATAATGATGCCATGCCCTTGCCAGCCAATTTCTTGATTTGTTCAGGTTATTCCAATAATATCTACGTTTCACGGGACAGTATTTACATTCAAATCTTCCCTGAGATTTGTCATGCCCTGTTGTCATCATGTTTTCTTCTGTGTCACCTTCAAGGACTGATAGGGCATGAAAATCTGTAGGAATAAACAGGACTTGAAATCCCCAGTGAAAGAAACTGTGCCTCAGCCCTGTAGGGAACTGAATTCCTTCACTCCCACTGATGTCATTGGCACTCCAGGATACTCAGCATTTTGGGGAGGATGCTCAATGCCTAGCAGAATGAGGATGTAATTGCCAATTTCAGGTCTGTGTGCAGAACCATGTCTCAGGCCAGGAGATGGGAAGGAAGTAACAAGATGGTTACAGAAAATGATACACAAACATCACCAGTTTCTTTTGTAGAAGTATATGTCCCTTTGGAGAGGAACTTTTAATTTCCAAAGACTCTTACCCCATAATAATATGCTGAAAAAGAAGCACAACTATCCTCCCAGAAACATGTAGTGTCTCTACTTAGCATGTTTGATTCCTAAGATTGGAAAGGAGTACAGAGAATAAAAATGGCTGTGTATAATCAGATTTAATCTTATTAGTTATTCCACATAATTAGAATTTTTCACAAACTGAAAGAATGGACCTCTAGTATTGCTCAGGAAAAACTGAGATTTTATTGCTAAGATCGGGGCTCGTGGGGAAACTTTAGAGGATAAAGACAGGTCTGGGACTGACATGAGAGACTAAGAAGACAGTGATTGAAAATTATAGTGTAATGGATCCCCTAACAAGGCATAAATACTATAGGGTCTGTCTTTATAGTCAGGGACAGTTACATTCAGAACAGTTTTTGTTTGCTAATTAACCAGCCAGATCAGACCATGGACTGGCAAGATGCTTAAAATATCCTTTGAAGAGACTTTAAATTTACAGAAAAATATTTTCCAACTGCAATACTCAGTTTGTGGGGGTGAAGGATAAGTGTGTAGGTATGAAAGGCTATGAAAGTGAACAAACAGTTCCCTGAAGGTTTTTTTTTTTCTGAGAGTTTTTTTGTTTGGTTGGGTTTGGTTTCTTTTTTGTTTCAGAATTTTAAAAATATTTTACATTTGAAGGCAAAACCATTTCTGGGCTTGTAGGATTTCCTCATTCCCTCAAATAGTCTTTTAAATTTACCATGCTTTCAAGATGGCAATAAAATACAGAAGGATGGAGTATGTGGTTAATTTGCATTTTCCATTTGTAATAGTGTAATGAATGTGATAATTTTGTTTATATTTAATGGACAATAAATTACACACCCCATCTATCTTCAGTCACAACCCCCAACATCTTCAATGTCAGTACTCATTAAAGCTGTGCTGTGGCTCACCTGTAACACTGGCCTCTGTCCACAGTCACAGCTCTCACTGCCATCACTCTGAGCATCACTGCATGTTTGAACATGCACATACCCTATGTGTGCATGGAGAATGCAACTATATTTTTATGTTGTATGTCCAACAGGAAGTAATTGCATGGTCTGGCATGAGAATGTGGCAAGAGTAATGACAGGCAAGGAAATATCTTAAGTAGAATCCCTGTAATTTTTTCATTCCTAGCTTTCAGGCTGATTTCCATTTTGTTCCTCATAAACTGTGCAAAATTGCCACTTAAGACAGGAGGGACTCAGTACCCTACCGACAACACCTCTCCCTCACAGCGGGTCCCTATCCTAAAAGGAAATAGGATTGCTATTGTAATGTCTTCATGTCAACACCAAACATTGTGAGCACATAGAAAAGTTCTCCTCAAATCAAAAATGAAAAGTCTGCTCAAATTGTCCACTGCTGTCTAAGCATGCATTTGGGCACTAAGGCTGGTCTATACTGCTAAGTGATGTGTGAGTCCTGGATCAGACCTATGAACTCTAAGCCCCTCAATGTGCACATTTCCCTTGTTTCTAGACAGCTGGATGTAGTATGACTTGATCCAGAAACATGCCAAAGATCTTTGCAAAGTAAGGTCCTGCAACTTGAGCTTTCTACTGCAGGAATACTGGAGGACAGAGCCCACTCCAGCCTCTGGGAACCAACACTGAGTGTGGGTGGGAAGCTGGCCCACTGCACATACTTGAACCACACTCAATTCTTTATGCAGGTACCACAGCAGATGATATTTGAAAGCAACCTATGATCAAACTTAGCAAATGGAATTTGCACAGCCCTGGCACTTGACTGCTTGTCAAAAACTCCCTCTGGTGAGCATTTGTTCAGAGGCAGAGCCAGTCTCTCCCAACTAGACAATGTAACACATCCCATCATTAGCATATTTCTATTAAAATATGTTATTTTGTTCAATTATGACATTTTGCTTCATTCTTAGCCTGAAGCGATATTTGAGATATCACCCCAACACTCCATAATTATAAAGATATACCCTATATGTTGCACTGAAAATTTGTAAGACTTGAAGAGCATACAGACTACTCAGGCATTCTATTCTTTGAGTACAGTATAGAGAATAATTATGGTTTCTCATATTCTCAGAGTAATTAATTTGAAGAATTTAATTATATTTTTCATATTAATTATTAATGTATTATTCACCCAGCATAGTCAGTTCATAATTCATAGATGTATTAGTCAAGTAATTTAGTTGATGAATTTCATAGTTTTGAATAAGTTATTCATTTTTTTTTAATTATTCACTCAGCTCTAGGAGTATCTGTTGACTTGAATTCCAGCCATAGTATGGCAACTTCTTTTTTTGCAGGGTCTTGTGAACACTTGATATTAAATCCAAAAACTAGTAAAATGCTGCCCAGCCCTTTAATGTGCTTTTATGTAAGGTTAATTTACAAATAAGTGGTAGTTTAATTTTATTAACAAGTTCAGGTTTGGGATCTTTATGCCTATTCACATTTAAACATCAGTGTACTTACAGAATGTACTCATAAACTAAGGGATTTATTTGCTATATTTCCCCCTCATTTAAACTGATCTAGAATCCAGTTCTCATATTTACCATTTCACTGATGCTAGAATTACACTGATAATGACATATCCATTTATCAGTCTATGAGTTTTGTCATTAGTTTTATGCTCAGATAATTCTGTTTATATCAGGAAACTTCTAAACATGGTAAAAGAGAACAGAAGGAAGGTTTCTACAATGTGCTCCCAGTTCAGCAGGACAATTTAGCTTAGGCTAAACAAGAAGCATACAAGTGGCCTAGAAAATTTCCAGGGAAAAAAATGTGAGCACACCGGAGGCAGCACCTCTGGATATATATCAAGGAACAATTTTGTTCTGGCAGAGAAATAACACATAGGATCATTTATCAAATAATTTCATATCTAGATTTAGTGATTGTATCACTTTACTGGGGTCCATAATACTTGTAGAAAAACAGAAAACAATGCATATATATATATATGTATATATATATGTGCGTGTGTGTGTGTGTGTGTAGTTTTATCTGAGTTGTTTTGTGGTTGTTTTTTTTTTTCTTTTTTTCTTTATTTTTTTTTAATTTTCAGACAGAAAATGACTTGCATATGAGTATATAAAACAACAGTCAATTCTGGGAAATAACTGAGCAAGTGAAAAGCCCTAAGTGAAATATACTTTATTCATAGAGTTTCTGGGTCCATTATTCTGCCAAATAAAGTTATTTCTATTAATTATTTTTATTAACAATAGCATCTTTTTTTCTAAGAAAAATTAGTTTTGTATTCTACAAAAATTGCAATAACTTTAATTGCAGTGAAATCGTTCTTGGAAAGGTTTTGATGGTAACATAGCACTGTAGCACTGACCTTTGGAATGCAATGCATAGTTTGAAATTTTCTTCCCAGTACAAACCCCAAAGAGGTTTCTTTTAAAGACCTCTCAAAAGAATCCTGCATTTAGACTACATTTGTTCCAAGTTCTCTGCATATTAATGTTATCACATTTACCATTTGTGTCTTGCTTTTCACACAAATACAGTGTCTATGTTAAACCCAAACCAGAGAGGTAAATGCCAAACCTTTCAAATCCATTATTATAATACAATATTCTAAAAGAAAAATCTCCAGCTACAGGTTGCTTCTTTCAGTAAGGGAAGTGATTGTGTTTTGGGTTGTTACCTTGCTAGCAGGCAGTCCATATGGTGCTAAATCTTGTAAACTAACTATAACTAGGTATAAAATTCATAGGGAAAAATGTAATTTATCACAAGTGCACAGCTGGGGTATGCTTCTAAGTGGTTGTTTCCTAATCTAATACCAACCTCACAGCCCTGGTATGTTATTGAGCTATAAAATCAATAACAAATACCATGCATGATTCCCTGAGAGATTAACCATTTATTCCATCTGTGAAGAGCAAATGAAGGTTGAAGCAAAGTATCTGCTTTAAGAAGGGTGTGTGTGTGTACATGAAATGAAACAATGTAAGCCTCTTATAGATTAATTGATATTACTGTAATAACAACATAGGATGACTTATTTTTTTAATCATGCTTGTATTTTAAAGTAACTGATTTTCAAACTCAGATTTACATGCAGTTTGTTTTCCCTGTGCTCCCCAAACTGCTTCATATATGATTTGCATTTTTTGTTTCCCCCAAATGTTTCACAATTTCTTTGCTCTTTTCTTTAATTGCAACTAATATCTCAGGGAGAACTGGCTGGGGCAGATTGAGCACAAACCCCAAAAGCTGCAGTGGTAAAATATTCAGTGAGCAAATTATCATGTCCTTTCTTCCTGGCTCACAGCTGTAAAAGCTGTGGAAGTTTTAATGTGTGCATGTGCAACGGGAAGGAAGCGAGAGATCAGAGTCGTGGTGAGCAACAGTAAGGGTGAGAAATGAGTGGGAGGAGAGAAAGCAGGCAGTGAACTGGCTCCGGGTGGGCAGAGGGGCACGGCGGGGGTGTGTGTTCAAGGGATCTGGTGGGGCATTGTGGGAGAGACACAGGCTGTGTGTGTTGCATGTCCGACTGTGAAGATCAGGCTGGGGGTGAGTGGAATGGCCACAAAATTTTGTGTTATTCCTGGGAATTGACTGTGCTGGCAGTCTCTAAAACCCTAAATTTTTAAGCAAAATACAGCTGTTAGCCTTAGAACCAAACTGAAAGCAGTGATTTCAAAGTGGGAAAAAGTCCTTCTGAGTCAAATTCTTTGCTGTTTTATGTGCAAAGACATCTGATATAATCTTACTGTCAGAGCTGCCTCTCTGACTGTGCAGAAGTAAAAAAAAAAGATGCTAGTATCATTTTATTAAAATTAAGCATTCCTTGTGTGATCCTTGGATTTTTTTCAACCCCTGTATGACAATGCTTAGCCACTTGTACCAGTTGGTCTTCCTCCTTTTTCTATCAGTTTGTTGTGATTTATCGTTTTGTATTGTATGTAGTTGGTAAAAGATTTTACAATGAAAGACATGAGGTGATTTTACTTTAGCCTAATTCCATCAACTGCAGAAGTGCTGCTCCTAGTTTTGCTGAAACAAGATCAGAATTTGACCTCAAAACACCCTAGTGAGAACATTATTATTTATACTTATTTTGTAAAAGGATAAATTGAAACACCAGGTTTAAGTGACTTGCCTGAAGGCATGAAACTTCTCAGTGCCATAGCAGAGACTTGAATGAATGAATCCAGATCCCAATGTCCTTGTTCTAAATGACAGATGAACTCTGAAATCAAGATTGTGCTCAGATGGAAAAAATCTAACTCCCATGGACTTATAAAAACAATTTAAGTCAGGGAAGGGTCAGGTCATTGCCCACTTTCCATGATGAGAAAAGCAATGCTAAACTGCTTCTTTTCCTGCAGGTGTGTCAGCTGCTTAGGGGATAGGAAAAATCCTCTTTGGAATGGTGAGTCCTACAGGTTTAGAGACTGTCCTGTAACAGAAAGTCAATATTTTTTCCTCTCACCTCTGTGAAGACCAGTTAGAAAAAAAAATTAAAAAGAGAAATCTCAAAAAAAAGGTAATTTAATTTCATATTTTCCTTTTTTTTTTACTCTATTTGTAATTTAATGTTTTAATCATAAAGATTTATTAGAACATTTTAATTGTTTATTCATTGATCTGAGACACGCAATGGAATTCCTTCACTGGGAGCATTGCAGTAAAATTGCAACACACAGGAGACAGATCAAGCTTATAACACTGGCAGTCTCATGCATGCTAAAATATCCTCAAAGTCAACACATTTGCTGATGGGCAATAAGAGAGAAGACAAAAAGTAACTCCAGTCCTCTGCTAATTTTAGTGCCTCTTCTGGTTGTCTATGTACTTTTTTTCCACGTGGTCTGTTTTATCAGTCATGAAGTTAACTGAGCTCAGCTCCAGCCTTGGTGGCATTATCTCAGGCTGTCATATGGATACATTGCACACAGGAATGCTGCATACCCAGTCTGAGTGATGGTCAGCAGAGACAGCATAATGGAGGCAATACCATGTCTGAGTTCTATATTGCTGATTCTCTTTACAGATGTAATGTCAGAAGTTTGATGCACTTTATGCTGGATTTTAGAAACTGTTTTGCAGTAAGAAATTTGATGCAGTGGATACTGAGAATAGCTGACAAAGAAATTATTTGATGTTCCTTTTAAGCCTGTGGAAAGTCTGCTCTCAGACTGTAATTTCCTGGAATTTATTATTCACAATTATTCACTGTATTTTGTTTTGGCAAATCTTTTGTAACTCTGTTTTGATCATGCACAGTCTTCCATGAATTATCACCATTTTAGACTGGAGCTGTTGTGATAGGTCAAAAGAGAGATATGGCACTGTCATGTTTGTGACTGCAAATGGAAGAAATCACTTCTAGTGCAGCATTTGCAAATGTGGATATAAAATTTGGCACCTGTAAATATTCATGTACATACACTTTCAACTGTGCTCTGGGCTTGATCCAAAGCCACTAGAGGTAACCGAAATCATGAATATTCATATTGGTAAAACTTAATTCCTGAATGGTTCACTGAAAATAAATGTAAAGGGAAAGCAATATAGCCAAAAATGAATTAATGCCACTAAATTTTTACAGGAAGAAAGGTCCTGCTTATTACATTCAAATACTGGTGAGATGTCTTTTCTTACATGTCAATGAAATAGCACACAAGCACACAAATATGATTACAGTCTCCCTTTTAAGACTTTCTTTCCAAAACAGAAGCTATGCTCCTTAACAAAGAGAAGTAAGGAAAAAACTGAAATTCCAAAACATGTGAAACTCGCCCAGCAGTAAGGAAGCACTTTTCTTTTTTTTTCCTTCTTTTGGTCTGTATAAGAGGAAACTCAAAACATTAGAAAGTGTTATTTGATTCAGAAAACTTTCCCACGAAGTTGAGTGTATAATACAAGCAGGATTTAGCTTCACTGTGGATAGTGATGCTTTCATTTTCTCTTAGGAAGTACACCTAATCTCCCACATATGTGAAATTATGTACATTTCTGTCCTCTAAACTGAGCAACAGAGCAGAGCAATGCAACGAAGGAACAATGCATCTGATAGGTTTTGGGTCAGCTCTTACTATTTTACTAATTTTTAATTACTTTTTCTCTCTAACACAAAGGTAGAAAGATCATTTTAAGAGTTAAATGATCTTGGATGGATCCGAATGGACAAATGCAAACCTAGAATGCAGAAATTTCCATGTAAGGCAGAGGCTGAATTTGGGAGATGCTATTGTTAGACTCTGACATAGGTTTTGCTTGACTTGTGTTCTTTCAGTGGCAAGTAGCCAACTTCATGCAACACTGCTGTGGTGCAGCCTTCAGGTATCAACATCCCAAGCTACCTGTAAGTCAAGGTCAGTTCTTTCATGAGAAAATGAGTTGTGGGGTTGAAATATCACTCATAGTAGACCATATGATATTAAATCTATCCCTATGGTTAGATCATTAAGAAGTTTGATGCTTATAGGGCTATATATCCTTGTAATTTGCACAATATCAAGCTGAATGGAGGGGTTTACATGTTTACATTTGCATCTCTAGCAAAACATCACTAGGTATAGTCAGGAGAATCTGTCATTCTGTGGTCCAAACCAAATACGGGCTCTATTTTCAGATGGTATAAATGTCCCACTGCCATTTACAAACATCTGTGTTGGTTTAGACTGAGCTTTTGCTTCTTTATAGGCATCTTAGAGCACAGAAAAAATTAACAAGGCACCATTTAATATCTGCTTTCACCAGAAGTTCTTAATGGTATGCTTGTATGTACAGGAAGTGTTTGTCTGAGGCAAGAGACTGGACACCAAATATATTGGCAAATTCTATTGGAAAAGTGAACAACCTCCTGCTGTAAGGAATAGAAGCACCTATGAATAAGGAAAAATACATATATAAAACTAATTCTTCTGCCAATGGGCTAGTTTATACTCAACACAGAGTATTCATAATTTACAGGTCAGACTCTGTAACTCTGAGCTCTGCATCTGATCTACCCTGTTTCAACTTCCAGACATAATGATGTCCAAATGTTGCCACTGAATTAGACAGTTGTGATTAGACAGTAACAGTAGCTCTGAAAGTTTGGAGGAACAGTCTCCTCTGCATTCCAACTGTAGGGCTCTGGAAATATTCAGAAAACAGATTTTTTGTTTCCCCGTCACTGCCTCCACCACTAGCTTTAAAAACTGCGTGACAGCATTTGTTTCCTGAATATTTTGGTAGCTTCTCTTCCAACAGGTGTTGTTTCGCCTTGACAAATCTGAAGGTCAGCACTGGGCAGGTGTGAAGCTGCAAGAGCTGTAACTGACAGCAAGGAAAGTAGCTCTTCAGTATGGATCCCAAATAGAAAGAAACATTTTGTATAAACCATGGAAAATTGCATTGAACTCTAAATAATGTGCAGTGAATTTTTTGTTCTCCCAAAGTCCTTGAAGATTGAAGTGAGAGGAAGAGCTGCCTGGTATTTCTAGTCTTCATTCTAGTTCAGAAATGCCTTTCATCTCAAATTGATACAAAATGTTGCAATTTCTTTCAAGATGCCGTTTCCAAATCATTTCACCTTAAAAGTATCCAAATAGTCCCATGACTTGCATAATTTTGTTAAGAGTAGACAAGTTCTTTTAGACTTCTTCTGACTTTTCTATAATCAGCTATGAATAAGGTTTTTGTTGGATGTGATAAATGTTTATAAAGTCACAAACCAAAACAGTTGCTTAAACAACTTTGACCTTGTCAAAATGAAGTATTCCAAAACTTTTGTGTAAAAAAATTATCTGTATATTTCAGAAATTTTTGATGTAATTGAAACAGCATTTTACAATGAGAACTGTTCTATCTTTAAAAATAGTAAATCAGCTTTAAAAAGCCCTTAAATGAAGAAGAGGTTGTACAGTATTTTCAGAGGGCCTGAGAGATACAGCAGGTCAAACTATATCACTGAAGCTGGTGGGAATTCCGTCAATTACTATAACATGACTAGTGTTCTACCCTGTACTGATGAAAATTCAACATTGTCTATTTGATGGCCCAGAAAACAGCATATATATGTACATACAGATAACATAGTCAACTGAGAATGCTGTTCACTGAAGTGCAGCAGCTGAGATTGTAGGTATTGCAGTCCAAATGTATCAATGAAGCCTCAGTATTTGTATTTTTAGTCCATCATGATAAACTATAAACTAAATCTGATGAGCAATGCTCCTTCATGGCTAGTTTGGATGCACAGTGGCTGGATCAGAATGAGATACTGATTTCATTTGGATTTCTGCCCTTATGACCACAGAACTTCGGTTTTGGCATTGTTTGCCTTTGCTGTAAAGTTCATATCTGTTTCAGCATCTGTTCACAGACTGTAGTCTGTTTCTGCATCTTGTATGGTACATCTATTGTTGTTTCACCGCTGTGTATGTTTGTTTACTGCTCCTGCTTGCTTTCTGCCATAGCTATGCTCTTTCTCCTCATGTTTGCTGTGCCAGACTCATATCTACATGTAGCCAGGCCTCTGCCTCAAGCATTTAATTTGTTCTGGGAAGGAATGGTCTTCATTTTGGTTCTAAATTAATCTCTTTCTCACACAGATCTCTTGTGATAATCCCAGCTTTTCTACTGTAATGTATTTAAATTATAAATGCAGACAGGACAGCAAAGAAAGAAGAAAGGTAAAAACCAATAAAATACATTCGTTTTCTAGCATTTTAATATTCTACTTCTGTTGAGCAGTAGGTAGGGCAGGGAGGAAGTTTTGTGTTTTCTATTTAATGTCCAGTCACTTGCCATTTGTGAGTATTCATAAAGCTTCTCACAAGGATTCAGATGCATATCACAAATCCTATTGATATTAATAAGAATTAGATAATAAAATCTTTGCACAAATATTTGAAAATATAAGTAAAACATATCCATTTTTTCAGTGTAATTTTCTCTCTTTATTACTAATTTTGGGTTTTTTTTTCCCTTGTCCATTTCTCCTACAACTTTCAGATTAGTATCGCAGAAATAAGAGTCTTTTTGTAAGAAGCTTTCTGTAAACTGCTCAAATACAACTTTTAAGTCTTTGTCCAGTTTTTTTTGTTTTGTTTGTTTGGTGTTTTTTTTGCTGGAGAAACTGTTTGTTACAAGATTCTATGGTGTTGAACAGATAAGCTTTTATCCACCACTGGATGCTTCAAGTGTCCCTGTGGCTTCAAGCGCATCTGAGGTTAACTCCAAGAGATGATAGAAGTGCACCAGTCATGATCATCTCTTCCAACAGCCCCTGCTAACAAAGAAAACTGCCTGAGATAACAAATCAGTGTCAGAGCAATAGCCTCTTGGGCTGAAAGATTCTTAGTCATGCAAAGGATGGCGTTCAAATAAATCTGCTGATGTTATTTGCACTAAAATAGTGGAACATCATGGCCACATGTATGATAGCAAACTGAATAATGCTAGGACTGGTTTTCTTGTTCCCAGGTTAGCTTGCATAGCCTGGACCCCTTCGTATTGCTAAGTTCTCTTATCTTCAAGGCAGCCTGCTAACAATTAGGCTACCAGCTGGGGACAAGTGGAGAATAAATTGTGGGATGATGTATAAAGTTAAATCTAGAGAAGATTCAGAATTCTAGGGCAAAAAGCAGCTGCAACTCCCTGGATGAACTGAGGTCAACACGAGAAACATCTGCTCAGAGGAACAGAATGGAGAGTAGAATGAAGTAGCCCCCCTCACTTTCTGATCACAGCAGAATGGGGGAACATTGTGGTACTGAGACTGTACAGTACCTGTCTGCCAAGGAGGGAGAATCAAGATGTTCTGCTGCTGAAGCCAAGAACCATGTTAAACCTCCTGTCCAGGTGCCAAGCCATGACCACCTCCACTTCCCATTAGGCACACCAATTAGAAATAAAAAGTATTTATGACTAGAGCCACTCAAACTCCACTCAAATGCAAAGAAAATAGTATAAAAGTAAGTTGGAGATAGACCAAAGTGGGCAAAGTGGGAGATCTCCGCTGAAACTGCTGGAGTCAGTTGATGGGCTGAGTCCACCTCCTTCTTTCCCCCAAGGGATGTCTTGGATGAAAAATATACACTATGCATGTTAAATGCTGTTTTTAGGACTAGAGCTTTTGTCTGTGCTTGCCCTATAGCATATCAGTAGATTGCTTTGTGTTAGAGTGTGTGCTTGCTTAATATATATATCAGTAGATTGCTGTAAAACACATTTTAGCTGTAGACAGTATCACCGACAACCTTCAAACCTTATTAATCTGTCACAATTTGTATTAATAGTTATTCTGTAAACTGTTAGAGTGAGTCCTTGCAGTTGCTGACAGTGGAAAGCACCTTGGCAGGACCCACTGAGGGGTCTTTGCTCTGCTGAGCACCCCCTAAAAGGGTGGTTGAAGTACCCTCTGACTTTGTGAATCTGTTGGTGAACAGTCTCATTATGAGATGCTGACAGATGGTCGGACACCTTGGTCTTGACTTTCCTGGGCGTACAGAAAGGCAAAAATCGAAACTCCACACCTTTCACATGACACAAGTCCTTGCTTGGTGTTTCCACTCAAATTTTGTCCGAGAAATATTTGGGAAAGGCCTCTTTTTCTGGACCAAAACTATGCTAATGACTGTTCAATTATGAACAGAATATGAACAATGAAATTCCTAAAAGCACCACTCAGGTTTTTAGAATATATGTTCCTCATATCCCTAAAAAAAATGATCTGTTTTCAGGGAAGGTGTCTCTTAGCATAAGCTCTGCATTCCAGAAGTCAGCTTTTACAGTCAGCTTCCTCTTTATATGGTGTCTGCAGAGAGCAAATAGCACTAAGTTCACTGGAAGAACTTTGTACTTACTATTCCCTATAATATGTTATATGAAATGTGTGATTTTACCTATGCATCTTTAGAGGCTTCTGAAAAAGATAAGCAGCCTGAAGTCTGATGGGAATATACTAATTAATGGATGTGATTGAAAAGCTAATGGAGATGTTCTAAGGCTGACACAGGAAGGAGATGTCTTAATCTTCCACACTACCATGAGGTCTTCGGTCGCCCAGTCACAGCAGAGAAAAATCAAAAGAAATTGAGATAGAGAGGCCCTGCACATTGTGGACTAGGAGTCTGCTCTGTGTCTCTAACATTTGCAGTCAACAATGGCAGAAAACTAAAGCAGAGCTCTGAGACTTCTCTTGAGCGTGCCAGATCAGAGACAGACTTTTGCAGCTAATTAGTAAACCTCACACACTTGTAACAATCAATTGTTAGCAGCAGCAGCCTTAGAAACTTATTTTTCATTTAAACTGTTTGTATCATTGTTATGTTACTGCAGATCTTTGTTTTAAGTAAACATGCCATTTAAATCTTGTCTAGTAATAAAGCAGATGCTGAATAACCTGACAAGACACTGCAATTTTAAAATCTAGAATCACAGAATGGGTAAGGTTGGAAGGGTTCACAGTGGGTCAGCTGGTCCAACCTGCCTGCTCACGCAGGGTCATCCTAGAGCACATAGCACAGGGCTATGTCAGAAGGTTCTTCAATATTGCCAACAAGGGAGACTCCACAACTTCTCTGGGCAATCTGTTCCAGTGCGTGGTCTCTTGCACTGTAAAGAAGTTCTTCCTCATATTCAGGTGGAACTTCTGTGTACCAATTTCTGTCTATTGCCTCTTGTCCTACTGTCTGGCACCACCAAGAAGAGCCTGATTCCATCCTCTTTGACACCCTCATTCTTGTTTCAGATACTTATAGACATTGAGTTTCCCTCTCAGCTGACTCTTCTCAAGGCTGAACAGACCCAGTTTCCTCAACCCAACATCACAAGAGAGGTGCTCCACTTAATTAATCAACTTTGTTGCCTTCCACTGGGTTCACTCCAGGAGCTCCATGTCTTGCACTAAGGAGCCCAGAACTGGACACAGCACTCCAGATGTGGTCTCATTAGGGCTGAGCAGAGGGGCAGGATCACCTCGCTCAGCCTGCTGGCAGTGCTTTTCCTAATGGATACTATTGGCCTTCTTGGCCACAAGGACACTCTGTTGGCTCATGGACAGGTTCTCCTCCACAGAGCTGCTTTCCTGAAGAGCATCACCCAGCCTGTACTGCTGCAAGGAGTTATTCCTCCCCAGATGCAGAACTGTGAATTTGCCTTTGTTGAACCTCAGACAGTTCTTCTCTGCCCATCTCTGCAACCTGTCAAAGTCCTTCTAAAGGGCAGCACAACTCTCTGGCGTATTGGTCACTCCTTGCAGTTTGTGTCATCAGTAAGCTTGTTGAGCAGGCATCTATCCCTTCATCCAAGTCATTGATGAACAATTTAAACAGTACTGTGACCAGTACTGAACCTGGGGGAACATCATTAGTTACAGGCCTCCAGCTAGACCCTGTGCCATTCATTATGATCATCTGGGATCAGCTGTTCATCCAGTTCTCAATCCACCTCACTGTCCACTCATCAAGTCTACACTTCTTGAGTTTGCCTATGAAGATATTTGTGAGAGACAAGTGTGGTCCTCCAGGTTCAAGTGCATGACCCTTGAATATTTACCAGCTCTCTTGGACCCCTTTTTCCTGCAGAACCTGTTCTCATGAAGATTGTTCCAAGAAGATCTCTAAAGAGTCTAAAGTTAACTCTCCTGCAGTCCATGGTTACAATCTTACTTTCTGCTCTCCTTCCTGCTGACCTGATACACAGAATTACAGTCACTACAGCCAAGGCTGCCTCCAACTTTTACATCCCCAGCAGCGCCTTCCTTGTTTGTAAGTGTAAAGTTGATCCTTGTGGAATTCTCTGCTACCTTTGTCAGAAAGTTGCCATCAGTGCTTCCCAGGAACCTCCTGAACTGTTTCTATGATGCTATGTTGCTTCTCCAGCAGATGTCAGGTTAAAGCCCCCCACAAGAACCAGGGCCTGTGACTTTGAAGCCGCTTTAGGATGCGTGGATTGGACCTCTTTTGTGGTGTCCAGTACTTGAATGTGTTTATATACAGCAGTCAGATGGCAAGAAAGATGGACCTCCACCAAGTTACATGAGTTTAGGAGCTGGTAACTCACTTTTGTAGTAGAGGATTTGTTTGAAATCAGTGCTAGCCAGGCAAGTTTCTTTGGCAGCAGGATCTTAGTGAGAGAATCTATGTGCTTTTCAGACATATTGGTGTCTTTAAAAATGCACTTCAGTTAATTTGCCTGTGTAGCAGATCTTCTTTAAATATTATGGCTGACCATGTGGCTTTGAGAAACTTGCCATTTTTTCTCTCTGTAATTGAAGGAAGACAAAATTTTACCTGCTGCTGGTTAGCTCCTAAAGTTGTTCTAAGGACCTCTCTATTTTTTATTGCTCTTATTTCCTCTGAGCCTGTCCTAGCAGTCTAGAACAGCATCTTTATGGATTCCATCTCTGAGATGAACCTGTTAGTGTTGAGACTAAAACCACACTAATATTTGAACCAGATTAGTTGGTTAGTTATGGTTTAGTGTTCATTTTTCAGTTTAATTTAATCCAAAAGGTATATTCATGCAATCTTAGACTGCTATATGGTATGAAAATTGATGAGAATGATCAAAATATTTTCTTCAAAAGCATGGTCCTGATCTGAACTGAAACACCAATATGAACACACTCTTCTATTGAAATGTTGTGAAAATACAGTTTCAAAATTTATCAGCAATGTTATAATGATTTGATGGCACTATACATTAAAAGGAACAGACAAAGGGCATCTAAATCCTTCAGAAAATTATTCTGAACCATAGTGTCCTTTGCAGTTTTAAATCTCTCTAGTGAAATATGACAAGAAAAAAACCCCACAACAATGATGCAGTACTAAAATTACATAAAAATATTAAAGCAAATACAGCTAAACTAATATACCTTTCATTTAAAATTAACTGACACTGGTATTTATTTGTTTTGAGCATGGGGATTTTGGGTTGGTTCATTAAGTTAAGCGTAGATTTTTGTTGCTCTTCTTTGCTTTAAATTCTTCATGTAGTTGACCTTTCTGGCACAGCAGTTTGGGACCACCACTGATGAAATGTTATTAATATCTTAGCACAGCCACATTAATAATCCAAAGGAAACACAGCAAAACATTCTCTTCCCAACTTGCTCAGTGACTTAGCACCAGTGGTGTGCACAGCTTGTGCAGGTGACCTGTTTTCAGCTGGAGCTCTGGATACCCTCATTCCCTACAGTGAGGAGAAGGTGATTCTGTTGGCTGCATCATCTTGGACTGACACTGTACTTGAGGCAGAAGCTGTTTCTCAGTATAACTTTTGTGAGCTCAGAGTAGCTGACTTTGCTGGAACGTCAGTTGCAGTGGATGCTCAGTGCCTCTAAGAACTCAGCGTAAGATTTACACAGACATCTGAGTGACTGGGCAGTTCAATGCACAAAAAGAGATCTGCTTAAAACTGCACACAGATTCTCTGGCAAGGGCAGTGAGAGAGAACTGAGTATTCTGCCTTCCACTCCTCTTTCCAGATCACAGGACGGATTACTTTATCTTAATAGCTCATTCATACTGTTAATATTATTAACATCTTTAACCCCTCCTACAGACTGTTAATTAAATAATGCAGAGTCAAACCTTAATTCCTTTGGTGCTAACTAGATGTCTCTTCCACTTGACACAATTTCATTTATCATTACCCTGTGTCCCTTGTGTTTAATTTTCAGAAGAACTAAATGACTGCATTAGGTATTTAAGATACCACATTAAAAGTGTCTGCAAACATAACAAACATAAGCAGTATTACCAAAAGTCGTCATGGTGAAGCCAATAAACAAGCCTGACTAGGAAATTGCATTCTCAAAAGTGTAAGGAAAGAACCTTGAGTAAGTTTGCCTTTTAATTTAAACTTATGAAGAATAGGAGTTAATAAGCCTTTGCTGAAATGTGGCAATGTTCTCCACATGTGACAGGTTTAAGTTTTCACATAAATGCTGGAGCAAATGGATGAGCTGATTGCCCAAAATCTGATCCTAAGTTATGGTAACCCTTTACCCTAGCTTGACTTTTTATTATATCATGTGGCTGTGAGCCATACCAGAGCTAAAAGAATGACTTGATGAATGTGCTTTTGAAGCAGTTTAAGCTAATGCTCTCATAAAACTTGGGCAAATATGCAAATGAGTGTGTTCTTCTGGATGCTGATAAAAGGCAGTATTAATAAATAGAAAATAATTGTTTGGGAAGCAAGATAACATCTTTTATGATGGTTGTTATGCAATAAACAATATGAGAAGTTTCAAAATCCTGGTAACAAGAGAACTGGGAGATCAGTGCTCCTTCCACTGGAATTTTCCATTGATTTCTGGAACTGACTTTAAAGATTGGCTGTGCTTAAGACAGAAAATACAGGTTCGAGGATGAATACAATCTGTCTCCTAACTTACCACTCTCACAGCTATCTTTTGATAGGTCCATCTTTTCCCTACCTATTTGGCCACTCGGTACCTAGGGCCAAAGGGGTGAAGAGGAAACAGAAAAAAGGTAATATTCACCCAGAAAAAGAAGAAGAATGTAACAAAGCAAACATATATCAAACTTTTCTTTCAGAAACATTACTGAGAAAGGCTTCCCCACCCCCAAAGTAAAAATATATGTGGTGAAATACTTGAGAAAATTACTGCACAAAAGTAGAGCTTTTTGTGTTGGTATATCTCACAATTCAAGATGCAAAAGGGCAGACTAGATTTTCTTCATCTCATAAATAACTTGCTGCTTTTTATCTGTGTTAAAAGATTTACAGAATCCTTTCTTTTGGCACTTGATCACTCCAGCTGGCAGTATAAACCTAGGAACTCCATGAACACGGAAAATCAAGGAGAAGAAAAATGACTTTGCAATTCTACTGGGATCCCTTACCATGGCACTTGGGCCACTCACATTAAGTAATGTTTCTTGATTTTTTTTCTCCTTTACAGCCAACACCAGCACTGTTAACACAGAGTACAGGAAAGGCAGCCAAATGTTCAGAAATTAAGGGGAAATTAAGTTTTGACCCATGAGTTATCTAGACCTAGCCTTAATGTTTCCAGCCAGTCCCAAAGTGCTCCAGCTGTCTGCACTAAAGCTCTTACAGTTACTGAAATGGAAGCAAAACAAAACAGATCCTGTGGGCAAAAGAACAAGTGCACTGTTACACAAATTGCCTTATTTACTACCAAAGGCACAGATTTGATATTAGAACTGATAGAAACATTTTAAAATAACTTGCCTATAAAATTTTAAAATGGATCTTTAAATTAAAGAATACATTTCACAAAAATGCAACAATCAAATCCAAAACATTTTTTCAATTTTGCCTTTTATTTTTCTGATAAAAGGAAGAGTTTCATCCATCAAAAAGGCAAAATTGCCTTTTATTAGAAAAAAAAAAAGAAGTCATATAAACCTTTCCCAGTTACTGTGATTTTCACATGATTTTGTGATCTTAAGTTGACTATCTTGGTAATTTCCAGCATATATCTCAACCAGATTTGATACCATTAACAAGAAAATTAATTTTTAAAAAATTTTTTTACTTTCTGCTATAGCTGCTTCCAAATGAATTTTATTGGAATTCATATTAGCGGATGTTCTTTTATACTATTATTTTTAAAATTTTAAATATTATCTGACAATTATGTTGGTTTGTGCAATTACATACACAAGAAAATATTTGAAAATGACTAAGACCATCACTTTATTAATAATGGAAAAATATTTTTCCCCTTACCTAGAATGGAGACATGGTGTATATTGCTCACATATTTTGTATTTCACTCTGTTAAGTGGATATTTTTTAAACCTGTCATGAAGTCTGTCCAGAGAGTACAATGTGGCTTGATTAAAACTGACAGTGAAATAATCTATCTTAACCTATAGTGAATGCAATTATGAGATGTTCCTCTCAATCTCTTTCTCAGCTTTCTGAACTTTTTTCTACAGATTTTTCTGAGTTGTACAATTCATTTTTCAGTCATTGTATCCAAACACCCTATGTTAGATACAAAAATAAGAAAAGCACATAGTTCTGCCAATGGATTTTCTAGTAATTCAGAGGGCACTGAATGGTCTCCCTGACACTCCATCCAGGCTGCACAGACCTTAGCACCAAACAGGAAATGTGTAACAAATGGGGACTTGGGCAGCTACAGGAAGGAATTCCCATCTTCACTGTGGACATAGACTGCATCTTTAGCTGTTCCCTTAAACAAAGCCCATCTGGCAGTAGGGAAGATGGGTTCAGCAGGGATAACATGGGAAACAAAGCTCAAACAGCACAGGAGGTATTGGCCAGCAAACATGCCCAGGTGCGGAGTGGAGTTGGGAGTGCTGGGAAATGGGACTGCTGCCCATGAGACAGTTTGTGTCACCAAAAGAAATTAATCCACCTCTATTTGGCCTGACAGGCCTGGTCCTTTGCAGAAGATGTCTTTATCTTTGTGGTTCCATGAAATCTCACTGTTTCCAGCACAACAAGACATTATTACTTCAGATTTACGTGCCCGTGTTTGACATGAAGTTGTTCTAAAATTATCTGGTGTAAATGTTGGAGCTATGTTGATTTATACCAGCTGATATATTAGTCTTTTAATTATTATCTCTATTTTTTGAACTAGCAGCACTTTTAATACAAGTGTTCTGACAAGAACTCTGAACTATTTCTGTACAATTCTTACTTTTGTACTCACTGCTAGTTCCTGACTCTCTGCACTTGAAGAAACAACAAGGTTTCAAAAAAAAAAATCATGTTTTTATGTTTGCTTTGACAGTATTAGTTAGCTTTTACTGTAAACTTTTCAAATTAAATGCCCTGGATTCCGTTTTAAAAATGAGCATTGTTTAATATGTGAAGATTGCAAAATTCAAAGTGTTATATTTAGGAAAAGCAGTTCAGTGAATTTTTAAAATTATTAGAAATATGGTCTTAAAAAATGTTGTGCTCAAGTACTGTTAATATACTAATGTCACTGGATGCATTCCTCTGTTTAGAACTAATTCCACATAAGTAAATTAAGTATATACAATTTTTCCTCTATAAATTTTAAGAGAAACTTACAGCTTGTTCAGGTGTCTCTGATATGATTACAGACTTTTACTGGGTGTGTTGTTTAAGCACCTGCTGTTGTGATGACTATCTCATTGCCTACCTGCTAAAGCGATTTTTCATATTAGTGACTTGCAGTCAGTAGGATTGAGTCTAATGCTAGATATTAACATTTTTTTCCCATTGCCTACATTGAAATCTGGCCATTCCAGCTCATACAAGCAACAGTCAGTTGGTTGATCATGACAGTAAAAAAAAAAAGGCTATAGAAATTTGGTCATAGGTACTGATTTAGAAGGATGAAACTTCCATAGTTCAAAGAAGAAACTGGTATGTTGACAAATTACTGTACATTGCCTATAAAATAACCTTACAAATAAAATGTAAATTTACACCATGGAATTAGAATAAGCCTGGAGCTAGGTGTACAGTGATGAATCAAATTGCTCAAGATGCTTATCTGGAGCCATCCCTTTGCTTATCAGGATTTTGGCAAAATGCTTCTCCGTGGTTTCAGGCATACTCTAAGTGTTTTGAAAATCATCTTTCATTTCCTACTCCAGCATTTCTGTTCTTGTAGCTTATTTTTAAAAAAAATTAAATACTATAAAACTTTACAAGAAATGAAAGAAAAAAAAAGTAAGTTATTATAAGCTTCCTTATCATTCCCCCTTGATTCTGAAAGTTGGAAGAAATTAACAAATATTCAGAGATAACTTTATTTCTATCTGTTTTCCATCAGTCACCAAAATTCCTCTGAAAGCATGTGGGAAAAGACTGCTGAAAGTATTAGTTTTGATCTGACAGGCAGTGGCGTTTTTGTGGTATGCAGATTTAGGGGACAAGGAGAAGTTACTATTAAGTATTTTGGCTTATTATTAGGACGGTTTTTAGTGCTTTGGTTTTTGGGATTTTTTGAGATAATTAGGTCACAAGACATAGCAGTATGATCAAGACCTCCATTTGGACACAGAGTCTAGTGTAAAGTCTTGCAAAATACAGAGGATATGTTTTCCAGAACACAAGTTCATGCTAATAGCACTGAACACATGCATTTTTTAATAATAAGGCAGGAGGTCAGTAATTTTAACAGCAGAAGTAAGAACTATGCATTCAATGCTAAAAACACTACCTTGCGAAGATGGTTTGCTTTGATCCTCAACCACGAGATTGAAGTTGTACATGACAAGAATTTAATCTTTATGGTTTTAATTTTTTAAGGTTTTCTTATTTTTAAATTTTCTGGGTAGTGTATCTCAGAAGCATGTAACTTTGAAATGTTGCATTAATTGCTTAGCATTAACTCAAGTAAAAGTACTGAACCGTGACATTTAGAGATATAATCTTGATTCCACTTAGCTGTTTCTGACTGGTATCAGAATGATACAATATGCTACAAAATCAAGCCCTGATGAAAACACCAGAAAGAAATCCCCAAAGCAGTTGTGTTTCTTTTTTTGTTGAGGAACAAAGCTAGTTTCACCAAAAATGAAGCTTTTCATGTTAAAATACTGATAACATTTTTGTCAACATTTACAATTTGGCATTACAAAACCAAAATAAAATGTTTTAAAAAAGGTAACAGTTTTGTGACCCTGAGTTTTTGCACTATGTGCAGGTTTGGTATTTAATGCTTCCAATTCACTCTCTGACTCATGCTTGTGGGTAAGTCCATTTCCCCTTGTACAGCTCAGCCTCCTGCCAGGTCGAGCATTGATCCACAGTGCAGAGCTGATGGTGGTGCAGATGTCAGCAGCCTCACTGTAGTCAGTGATGGGTTGCACACTGTAACATGCTGGCACTGGGTATTAGCTGTACCTTAGCCAGCAAGGCAAAGCCGAACTGCCCTTGGAACCAGAGCCTGTGCAGGCACCAACATGAATCCCTTTGTGCAAGTTCACGTTAAGGAAAACTATTGATAAAATTTTTAGAAATAAAAGACAGGAAATTTAAGCACTGTTTTTGACTTTTTTCTTATTTTTCTACTACATGTGGCTAGCTGATTTTCTCGTCAAAATGAAAAATAAAGGTTGAAATATCTATAATTTCTCATGCAACAGGCTTCAGGTTTTTTTAAGATCTCCAGAATGATGCATTGGCACTATCACAGCTTCCAAACTAGAGATGATCTGTACCAGCACATGCACTGCCTCACAGCAAGTGTAGGAATTCCTCTAGGAAAAAAATACAAGTCATAGCTATTTAGGGCATGTGTTTAAAAATCTGGAATCTTTCTCTTTGTGCTGCTTTGAAGAAGCTCTAAATGTTTATCTCAGATATATAGGATACACTGATTTTTACACTGATTTAGGACATTTAGTACTTTCACAAGGAGTAAGTAAGTTTTAAAAGAACTGCAACTATCATTACTTTTGTCATTAAAGACCTTTAATACCTCCACACTGAGAAAACAGAAGTCTAAATCCAAGATTTCCTCAAGTCAATGATATTACTTTTTCTTCTGCAAATTTTACCCCAAGCCCTTTACTCCTAATTCCTCAGTAAATTTCTGAGTGGTTTGGTTTGGTTTGGTTTTTTGTTTGTTTTTTTTTTTGTTTGTTTGTTTGTTTGTGGTTTTTTGAGACAAAATACGTCTTTTAAGCTGAAAATGCTCTGCTTTGGTACCATGTGCATATTCTTTTCTTTTGAGCTATCAATAAAATGTATCTGTGTGAATTCTATTCACTTTGCTTGGTTATTATATTGAAATGTAAACTGCACAGAAGTCATAGACAGGGATTTGGAGATAATTTTTGTTTGGGGCTTTTTGTTTGTTTGTTTGGGGTTTTTTCAGAACTTAGTCCCTGCTAGGGAGACCAGGATAGGAGGGTTTTTTTATTTTATTTTTTTTGTACTCTATTTATATGATATATTGCTATGTTGATGCGTGTAAAAGTGAATGTCGTATACTGAGCAAAAAGCTGTTTCGTAAAAGAAAAACTAGGTTTATTTTTTAAAACAGTGTTGCCTGTATTGCCTGTATTCAGGGTATTGTTAATATTTTATTTCCTTGATAGTGGAAAATGGGAAAAAAATGAGGAGGAAGAAAATAATAACAAGGGGGACTGCAAAACCAGGATGGTTTTTCTTTTTCTTTTTTAGGAATTTCAGCGATAGAAGACAAAACTCTTGACAATTTGCAGATTGAGAAAAACCTCTACGAAATGTGATCCTTCACTTTTAAGTGTCTCATTTGTATTTGCCCACAGGTATGAGCACGTTTCTTCTATATGTGGCAATACAGAAACTGAGATGGAAGGTCCATTATTTGTCCCAATGTGGTACCAGCATTTCCTTCCTCTCCTTGCCAAGTTACAGATAGTTATAGCAGCTGTTGCTGGATTCCTCACTGTTTGGACTTTGTTTTCTCTCAATGACTATTACAATCTTCCTCCTCTCTCAGTTGCAACTTACTGATTTTCTCAGTTAAAGCACACAAAAATGAGGATCTGTTCTACTGTGGGTGTCTGAACACAGCAGTTGTGTGTATATGGATACAGGGCACCAGGACGTTTTTTCTGGGTTTGCAAGTTGCCACCTGGAAAGAGCTGAGAAAAAATACAGCAGTTTAAATTTCACATCAGGTTTCTGAATATAACTCTCCAATGTCTCTTTTCTAGTTTTCTGTTATCTCCCGTCAGCGTGCTTTCTTATTTTCTCATCTGGCAGCCTCTTCACATGCATGTGAATGACAATTCAAATGCTTCAGAAGCTGTTGTTTTCAACTTTTATTAATGTTTCCCAACTCATTCTCTTGTTTTCCTACTGACAGGCTGCCAAAATCACCCTCTAGTGAATTCTAAAAGGGTCTGGGTAGCAGAAATTGGACCCAAATTTGTTGCAGATAATTACTCGATCAGATCTTTGTCACAGAAAATATTTGACAGCCCACACATCTCTATTTCTTAGCAGCCCATAACATAGAACTGTAAGAACTTTTCCTTCATTAAGTGTGTGAAGCACATCACTACATCAAAGATACTCCGTTTGATTGGGTAATGTACTTGATTCTACACAATTTTTTGTTGATTCAAGTGATTCAGTTTAGGCTGGTATTTAGACCATATCCTAGAGTGTACACCATTCCCTCCTGCTTCTGGAAATAAAATGCTGTAGTGGTTATCAAATCTGGATTGTTTCATTACCAATGTCATTCAACATAGCATTACCAGTAATAGTCTGCCAAGGAACATTTCTGCCAATTTTCAAACCTAGATCTTGAATGAAACAAAGGAAAAAAAAATCCCAAAAAACCAGATAGAGATTGTGCTCTGATTACAATCTATTTTTTGGGATAGTATTTCAGGAATTTATTAACTGTTATGTGAATACTAATAGATATAATATGATCAATAAAGTTCATACTTTATGTTTCCCACTTGTGAAGTTTGGTTGAATTTGATATATGATTTTTCTTAGCAGCTTGGGACACAATATTACAGATTTACAACAGGCAGTAAATTTATAGTATTTAATTTAAACGATGCTGGAACATTGTACAAAAGTTGAGGTCACTAAAACAAATCTAAAGTCAGTGTCAGAAAAAATGAAATCCTTTCTGAAAAAAAACCACCCTGATATAAGAAGAAACTACAAACCAGAAAGAATAAGAAAAAAGGAATAGTTGATTTTAAAGGTGTGAGGAAAATAAAATAATCATAATTTCAAAGCCCATCATATAGGAACTGGATAAGAAAGGGAACACATTGGTGCCTCACAGAGGAGCATAGAGTTAAGGAAAGAAGAAAGGGCATGAATATCTGTATTACCTTTTGTAATAAACACCTGACCAAGTTCTTCTGACATTCTTAGAAGACAGGATTCTCTTGGATGTGGGATTTTAGTTGTTCATATAAAATTGGAAGTAGGGAAAAAACTCAACCAACTAACATAAAAATACAAGGATAAATGGGAAGGGAAGATAAAGAGTGCAAAGAAAGGCAAATAAAACCCAGGAAAACTGAGATTCTACAGTGCTTATGGTAATACCAATCTTTTATCTGTTGATTCTTGACAATGTTACAGCTGTATGCTGTTCCACCTGTTTAGCAGGTCTTTACTCCTCACCTTGCTCATATTCATTAATTGCTAGTTGTCAGGAATGAAGGTAGATTACAGCAACTTGAAATAATTATTTTGTTTGCAAATTTATTGACCACAACTCTTTGGGGAAGTGAACTTCAGCTCCAGGTTGCAATAATGTCACTGATATGCAGATTGACATCTATTATATTTTTAACTCAGAATTTTTTTTGTAAAAACACTATATCACTATTTACAAGTCTTTTTGTTGCAATCTAGCACACCTGAAGTCTTTAATTAGGCCACATATATGAATATTTACTGGAGTGTTCTTTTAAACCTTGTTTACACCTGATGAAATATGAACTAGTTGAGGTTCAGTGCTGGAGTGCAGATTAAAGTGTACACTGTGTGATTACCTTCAGGAGCAATGCTAGAGGTCCTGCTGTGAGGGTGGAAAAATCATGGGTCATTAAATAGCATCATGTACTCTAGAGGGCACACATTTCCTGAAGAACATCTTACATGATCTGTTAGTTATTCCATGGATAGGAAATGCAGCAGTGAAACCTAAACTACAAAGTCACACATTCTTATAGATTAGTGCTAAATCATCAGCATGCTTCTCTACAAACCTTAACTGATGAATCCTCACAGCAGCCCTGTTTGTGAAGCACTTATTATCTTTGTTTTACAGGCTTGGCAGGCAGCAAGGCTTAAACCAGTCATTTAGGGCTCAAACACTGTTGGACTTCCCAGATGGAAGGGTTTCTGACCAAATGCCACACCCATAGGTTAATCTCAAAATAAGCCTTATAGAAGGAAAAATAAGACTTGATGGTAGGGTAAACACAGTCAAAATGAATAATCACTTAACTGGAAGGCAGTAAAAAATGATCTGTAAAAGGTTAAACAAAACAAAGAAATTGTTTCATTTATTAAGCAAACAAAGCCTTATATGTATAAAAAATGACTGTAACCCTGGGTTTAGAAATTAATCCCTGTATAAGTTTAGAAACTGCATGGCTATTTGAAATGAAGGAACTCAAAGGTATTTGCAAGTCTGTCTTCTAATAAGTGGTGGTGTTTGAGAGAGACGATGATCCTAAAATTTAATACAGCATTTTAGGTCAAATTGCCTTCAATTACACTGAAAAATAGAAGAGTACAAAACTATTCGATTAATCTGCCTATAAATTATGGAAAGACAGATGAATCAAGTAGAAAAAAACAAGAATACTCAAAATATGTCACTCATACTACCCCAGTCTTGGATCTTCCAGCAACCCCGTCGATACAAAAAGATATCTTAATTTTTCCAGGCTCTTGCAGTATTTTCTGGCTGTGCATGCTGGTAGGAATGTCCAATCTGCAAACAATTGACACTGCAGCCTTCCCATATCAGGAAGGCTGAAACCTACATCTTGTTACATATATGCGTGCACAGTTAGACTCTGATCATCTTTTGGAAAACTTTATCAAGCCTTCAACAGCAGCTTCCTTTTAATATTTTTTTATTTTCAGCCCTTTTTTTGTAACAAACACAGTGAAAATTGGCTACATCTGTGTTCAAGTTTGCAAAAGATTTCACATATAAATTTTAGTAATTTTTTCTTTTTACATTTCCCCAAACCTCAAGGAGCATAGCCTTAATTTCTGACATTTAAGATGAGTCAAAATGATTTAGAAATTTATGTATGAAAAGTAGAAAGAGAGGGAAAAAAAATCACAGGTCCTCAAACCCAACGTTTCAATCAGACCAATTCCTGTTTCCATATTAGGCCAACAGGGGATCACAGCACAACAGAATGATACACCCAAGCACATTTCTTTGCATGATCTTTGTATTATCCCAGATTGTACAAAGCTCTCAATTTGTAGTACCATAATTTATGGCCATCCCAAATAACTTTTTAACTTGTAGATCCTTAACTTAGAGGAAGGCCTGATCATCAATAACATAATTCCAACTGGGCAGTAAAACAGGAAACAAAATGTAAACCAAAATAATAATTGGTTACTTTTTTAAACTAAGAAAAGTGGGGAATTCTTTAGAAAAATGCTTGTTGTTACAATTACTTACCACTTTTTGTTGGCTTTATCTTGAAATATAGCTAGAAGGCTAAGGCTTGGCTTAATACTGTGAGGTTTTTAAACTGTAAACCAGTGTTTTTTCACCATTTATACCATCCACAAACACCTCAAATATTAATCATGGTAGTTCACAAAAAGCTGATGCAATACCTGTCTTAATGTAGGCCAAGGAACTTCAGTATGAGCGGGAGAGGATTATCAGAGATATGGTGCTCCCAGGGATGTCAGGGAAGTTGGCAACTGAGCAAGGATTGTCAAAGGCTGTGAATGTGAAGAACACTTTGTTATGGCAGAATTATAATTGCAGCGATTTTTCAAACGTGAATAGCAAAACAACCACCTGTTAAATCATATTGATTTAAATCACAAAGGCTATTGAATTTTCCGTAAGCAGCTGGATATTCTGCTGTCATGTGTTTTCTAAAAAAGAAAGTAAAATAAAACTGTAAAAGACAGAAACTGAGAGAAAACAGGGGGAAAATAAAAGTATGGAACTCCCATATCTCTTGGGTAGATACTCCTTTGCAGGATAATTGCACTTTGGATTTGCTTGCTGCCTCTGGAACTTTGAAAGATGACTTTATTTATCCCTTCTTCCCAAACTCTTCTACTCTATTATTTAAAACCTAATTATCTTATGAAATACTAATTACCAAGCTGGACAACTTAGTTGTCCAACCTAAAAATTCTCCATTATTGCCACTTGCCATTTTTTGATGTAAGAAGGCTTGCTTTTATGAATAGTCCTCCAGCCCACCAAAGTCTAGAGCTCAGATATGTTATGAGATCCCACATTTTTGCCTGAAGTGCATTTTACATCCCTTTATTTCTTCTCACAGGCTTTGACAGAACAAGAAACCTTCTATCAGATGATGGTAGAGATTGGGAAAATGAGGCAGATCTAAAATAGTGTGTGAAGACCTTGCAGCAGATGGAACTGCCTGTCCCAATGGTAAATAGCAACTGCCTGGAGCCAAGCAAGTACAACAGATCTTGCATGTCTCTGATTTCCAAGATTTGTGGAACTACACGATACACAGCCCATGAAACATGAAATGAAACTGAGATTTTAATATCCTTGAGTAGTCAAAGATAGTTTGCTTGGAGATTGTTTTTCCCCTAAATGTTATTTCCTCTCCTTTTCCTCTCTTCATCACTAATTCTTCATTGGAGCAAACCACAACCTTCTGAAGGCAGATGACCCCTGTATCCTTTTTGCCTCTTAAATAGAAGTGGCATAGCCCACATCCTGCACACTTTCAATATAAGGCGAGCAGGGTAAGACTTAAAAAGACTGATATATTTTTAACTTTTATCTGCTTTCATGTTAGTATTTTTGTGCTGTTACGGAGTTAAAAAAAGAAACCACAATGAAATGTCAGTGGGTGGTATAGCTCTAAAGGCTATTTATATTATGGGTGGACCTAGAAACAAAGATCAGAGCAACACACACATATTTGTCTATCTATGTATAAATCTGAGCAGCTAAAGACTATTAAGATAGATTCATATTGAATTTCTAGGCACCACTTCAGATTCAGTATATATGAATCTTTTGTATATCTCTTTGCCAATATGTTATGATTGTTTGTTTATAAACACCTCCACAGTAAATCCCTTTTTGGTTCAGAAAAAATAACTTTTATCCAAGAAAAAACGATTACTGTGATTGCTGAAATTCTAACACTGAGAAATCAAGAACCAAGAGCTTGTTAGGGACTATGTTGTGATGCTGTATTACTGTGCTTATGGGTGAAGGGTGAAATAGCATCTCTCTTGAGAGCCTTACCCAGGACCAGGTGTTCACATTTCTCTTTGCAGAGTGTATTCTTAAACAGAATAGAAGGACTGCAAGGCAGAATAAAAGATGAAAAATTCAAAGAGGAGTCCATGCACTCATTGGGGTAAAATAATTTTAACAAGAGTTTTACTAGATGAAACATGTTTAAGTTTTCATCTGGAATATTGTGTTGAATTTTGTTACACAATATTGTTTTATCTTTGACAGTTTTTTGCAATCTATGGAGTTCTTATATATCTTTGGTTTAAACCTATGTAGTTCTGTAGATTTCATTGGCAACATTTTACACTGTGTAAACTAAGTTAGCATCAAGCATTTGCTTTCTCTGACCTGCTCAGTTATCATATTTCCTCCATTATGAATCTCTGACTGATGTGTTTTCAGCAGCAGTACTCACAGCACTACATGTGTATTGCTCTTGGTTTTATCTGAGGGACAGAGGGAGCTGTCAGCATTGCAAAGTGCAGCAGCAAAAGAGTCTTATTAAAAACAAACAAACAAACAAACAAACAAAAAAACCAAAAAACCCCAAATCCACCAAAACCAAAAAAAAAAAAAACCCAAGCTCATAAACCCCTGATATTAGCACAGTTGGTCAGAGCATGCTGCTAGTAATGCCAAGGTTGTGGATTGGACCTCTGTAGAGGCCATTCATTTAAGAGTTGCCTTGATCATCCTTGTGGGTCCATTCCAACTCAGAATATTTTGTGACTATGAACTTTCGGGGGATACTTCAGAATAATGGAGCAAAAGCTTTCTCTTTCAAAATGCAATTGCAGGGCAAGATACTAAAAAACAGACAACACATGGTTCCCTGTTCATCTTCTCTTCCTGACTCTATATCAGATCTACCAAATGCAAGATGATCTTCCTAACAGACCTGCTTATGAACTCATGTGGAAATAGGAAATCCAAATTGCTCAAATGAGAATTAGGAAGTTCTGCAGCTGAAACTTTTCCTTATCCAGTGAAATGTGTCAGTTTGTTGTAATTAAAATATTTCTCAGGAACAGCATAGTTTTAACCATTTTTTTTTTCAAGCAGACATTGTCTTGAAAGTAATTTCCTTTGATCAGAAACTATGGCTCAAGCTGGCTGCTGTGAGGGCACCCAGTTTCCCAAGAGCTCCCCATGGCCATCTTCGAGAGACCAGGTAGGTTAGGCTGCATATGTGCCCAAGATCTTTATTTAATTATAACCAACCAGGTGAGCAGACAGGTTTTGGTGCTGATTGGGGGACCATGTTAGATTGCTTAGGGACAACCTGCATATAATGCCAGTGTTTGGGCTTTTCTCTAGAGAAATGTAAATAAGAAAAAAAAGTAAGATTTAAAATAATTTTATATTAAATAAATGAATTTTCTTGTAAATTTTTGGGATGTGTTTCATCTACTCTAGGACTTAGTCAGCAATGAACTAAAGTAATAGCGAACCAGAATTTTGCTAGCAAGGTGGCAGTTCACATGAAAGCCTCTAATTTCTTAGTTTCCTTCCTCAAAAATTTTTATCATTGTGCTTGATGCTTCAGTTTCCCATTAGACCTGGCGAGACATGAAACAGTAGTGGATGCATCTGCTACTCAGATATATGCTGTGTTAACAGTGTTTCTAGTAATTTGGTGGTGGTTTTTTTAGCAATTACTTCTTTTTTTTGGAGATACCACTATCTGTCCTTGAGTGATTTAATCTTTAGCTAAATCCCAGTGACCCACCACTTATTTTGAGGTACATTTTACTCCTTCCCTACTTTTTTCACTCAAAAATGGTGTCAGTGGCTTGAAGCAGACAGCAAGTAGTTTCAGTAGGATGTCAGGTGCTATACTCCAAAGTAAAAGAAATTTCTGGTATAATTTTGACTATGAGAGGCTTATTTGGCTACTTGCAAAATTTGTCAGCTTTGTTACAGAAAGGTTTTAGCTAGAAAATAAACTGTGAACTTTGTTGTATAAAGGTTTCAGCTGGGAAATGCCCTAGAGATAAGGTATTTTTCTGGATTGGTAAAAGTACTCAAACTCTCAGGGGTAATTCTATTATGCTGTGCCTTGTTGTTGAAGATAGATTATTCAGAGGTCTGGTCTTGATGATTCTCTTCTGACATCCCATCTACCTAAGCTCAAAGCTTTTATTCCTGGACTCTGTCTCCCACAGTCCCCAGCACTTATACACATTAACAATTTTATGAACACTTCTTCCATGTTACACTTGCTGAGACAAAGGATGAATCCTTCCAAACAGGAAAGATTCATATTTTTCTCATTTAATTTTTGCTAATTAAAAGTTTACTGAACTTGATTTTATTCGAATGAAGACATTATTGAAAAAATAATAAAAAGAGCAAACTACATTGGTGCTTCATATAATTCCATGGTATTCTTCAACATCAAAGGCATGACCAGTTTGGCATCAATGTATTGATTTATATTTACTGATGATCTGACCTGAAAAAATTAACATGTATATATATGCCTGTCAAGAAGTGGTGATCTTGTAGGAAAATATTCTCCGCTTATTATCAAGGATGTAACTGTAGTAGATTCTTAATGTTGCATTTAGGAACCTTGTATTTAAAATTTAATACTTAGGCACCTTCTGTGCAATAAACCAGCTAGTCAGAGGGAAAATATCTGTTTAACATATTGGTGATATAATCCTTGTAAAGCTAACTTCTGTTAGGCAGATGCTGCTAAGCACACAACAAGCAAGACAGGAGGGAAAGAGAAAAGTTGGAAAATGTTGCCAAAATGACAGTAAATGTTAATGATCCGATCACAAAAATTGTCCTTCAAACTGGAGTGTGTAGTAAATAGCAATGAATAAATGTACTTGTCAGGAAGATTTGATTTGTCTAGCAAATCCTTACTGACATATACACTCATTTACTACTATATAGCCTTTGAAAATGCCATTCCAGCAGAGCATAAAAAAGGTTATTTAGATTAAGTGTAGTAACAAGATGAGCAGCATACTGAGTTCATTGGACTACAGGCACACTCATTTAATACCCAGCACTCTATTACTCTGAATGAAGCTCTCCCTGAGAAAAACAATAGGAAAGAAACAGCAAATAAAAACAAGCATAATGATTTAAAAAGAAAAAATATGAGCTTCAGTGTAATGCTGTGTACTGTCAGTATTTACATTCAGCCTCTAAATGATAGTGCTGGAAAGGGCATAGACATAATAGATGGTGCAAAAACCATCACCACCCACATCCCTTCCCTCCTTCCTGACAGCAAAATTGTGAAAACTAAAAATTCAGCTTCGTGAAAGTACCTCACATTGAAAGGAAAAGAAAAAGTCAAATCCAGCTTTATGTGGCACTCTTAGGCCTCCTTTTCTCATTCAGGGGAATTACGTGAGACGGCCATATTCTGCACTGAGGTGCACTTTGGCTTTCTTGAAGAATCTTTAGGTGGCAAAAACAGTAGTCTCACTTTTGGATTCATTAAAGCAATGCTAATATCTTATGATGCACCATTGTCTTCAGGTTTGATGTCTCCTTACCAGCTTGTATTTTTTCCACTCCTTTTTACTTTATTGTCATCTCAAGTCAGCTTAAGTCTTTCTGTATACAGTTTCCACTGTTACAGGTTAACAGCTTCACATTCACTTCCTTCAACCCAGCTTTTTGTCAGGAGCAGTTCGAGCATGACTGTCAAGTCAATCATTATTATGATTGCTTCCTTGCACATGGACAGTGCAGAGCTGGCACAGGAAGAAACAAGGAATATCAAACTAAATGCAAATAGAGTCGAAGGAAGGCAAGTGCATGTAAGCACCTTCCCACATGTGTGCACACACCCGCGCTCAAACACATGCAGCTATAATATAAACTATCAGCCCTTTCACATTTGTGAGTAGTACAATTGCACATTGCGATAAAAAATACGTGCATCATTATCAGATGGCAGCATGTAGATAATATAAGGCTACACCAGGGGTTTTAGCTATTTTTCTTTATGCCAAGTGTAAAGATGCTATACTATGTTCCTTTCCAGGAAGTCTGATTACGGTCTTCATTTCTCCAGTGTATGTAGAACAGCAAGAGAGCAAAAAGGGTATTGCACTGAACCATATTAGCTAATAAATAATACATGATCATGCTACTCAAGCCCCAAAACAAAATCTCTCCTCCCATATACAAGACTGGAGGAAGAAAGTCTGAAGCTCCTTAGCTTGTGTGGCCCTTAATATGTTTTCTGTCCTACTCTGCCCAGCATAATTAAAAAATGCTTATTGAGGGCCAGCCTTTCTGTCTCATCAAACTAAGCATCAGTTTATGCTCAAAGACTTCCCAGAGGAACGCACAAGGAATTACAACTGCATAATCTACCTGTGTCTAGGAGAAAAGTGTAATTGTCTGAGCAGAATACGTTGTTCAGTTGGCTTATCAATCTCTCTTGCCTCAACAGTGGAAAACAGAGAACAACTTTCTACTTCCACCTTTACAAAAAGCAATTACTGAAAGTATAGTATTTTGGGGGAGTTAATAAGGATTCCCTAGAAGTTTGCATGAGCTCATTATCCCTACTCTCCTTTTTATTCTGTCTCTTTCCCCTGAGGTTTTTCCATATTTAAAATTCAGACCCGCCTCTTTCTCTCTCTCTCTCTCCTTTTTTT
>VWZD01000517.1:113756-156521 GCA_013396695.1 Sakesphorus luctuosus | reverse complement strand
AAAAATAGATCAGTCAAAAGGGCAGGAAGTGTAGAGAGGAGGAACAGAGGGATATGCTTCATCTTCCTCCATATTCCTCCATCTCCCTTTCCCCAGAGCCTGCTCTGTTGACATTCTGAGAATGAGGACCAAGTAAATTGGCTTATGCTCCTATGAAGCCTTGAAATGGTACCATACTGAGGTAGGAGGGCAACATGCACACAATCTTCAATCTAATCTTAAAGAGCTTAGTGTGGCTGCAGTTTACCTGCTCATGCACACTCTGTGCAATTTATTGAAATATAGAGGTTTGGGTACTTTTTCTATAGACTTCTTTGTATTTTGCCTCCTCCCCCCTCCCCCCCCCCAGCTAAACTGACTTTGGAATCAGTTATGTAACAAAAAGATGAAACTGAAAAAAAAATTATGAGACCCCAAAATCTGTTAATTATTGTTTCATTTTTTGGTTGGTTGGTTTTTGGTGTTTAGTTTTAGATTTGTTTTGGGTTTTTTTGAGGACCTAACAACAATTTTTCACTGAAACATTGCTTTTACTCAAAACCTCATTTCTCTGAAAAGAAAGGGGCCAAACAAAAATTCTTTGACTAGTTACATACATAAAGACATACAAACCTCTTTTATCATGTGCATCTTTAAAAGTTAACCTAGGTATGCTCAGATAAAGCATCTCCTGGCTACTTGCGTGTGTCTACAGGGGCTGATATATGTCTCCATGCATCATAAACAACCCACAGCAGTGCCTCTGTCTGTGTCTCTTTTTTTCTTTCCTTCTCAGTTCACAGCAGGATGTTTTCCTTGGGTGCTTCACTGTAAATCTGAATTATGTGCTTATGTGCAGCAAAGTACACTATGTTCACAATCTGAGCTTAACTGAAGGAATGGAGTTTGGCTGAGCACTCTTAGTATGAAACTTCCTGAAGACCCAAAACAATTTATTTTCAACTAGCAATGTTACTCAGGATTCTCCCTTGGCAACGACTAAAATGTTAGGTGACAATTTTATCATGTTGCCACTTCCAGCCTGAGTAAGAGAGGGACAGTTAACAGCGAGATCCAAAGCCTACTGAGAAAAATAAGAGCTTTTGCACTTTTCAGAGCCAGTAGGACTTGGCCAATAATGGAAGGACTGAATTTGGGTTCCCTCCTTATCACTTTTATGCAGAACTATGAATCACCATTTCAGAGTCTCCTTTTCAAGCCAAAACAGTTGTTAATGGAAAACTACATATAGCAATAAATAACCCTGTCAAAATGTCCACCTGTCCTCATATAACCCAAATCAATAAGTACCTCACTTCTAACTGAAATTATAGAAAAGATTTTGCTCTTCAACTGCCCATTCTGAGAATACAAAACACAAAATAATGTTTGAATTATTAAGCAGAAACAGATCCCTGTTTAGTACTCCCAGTATGATGCAATAGCCTTATTTCCCGTTAACTGGCTTATCTATGAAAAGGATAATTTTCAGACAGTTGGTAGTAAAATCCCTCAGGACTTCAGGAATCATAATTCCCTTTTCAAAATTCTCTACATTTATTAATGAACTTAAAAAATAACACTTAAAATTGCTCAGTAGGTTTTCCCTCTTGTGCACTATACTCTCTATAGATTTTAGTGGTGAACTTCAGGCAATTCTTCCTAATTTTTACCTTCAAGCTATGTTTCCAAGTGCTAACCTGGATAACAACTGTTGAATCTTGTCCACTAAATGTTTTTGAGAAGGTGAAAGGTTGTGTATCAGACATACCTCATCAAGGCCAATACACAGGAAGGGAATGGTATGCTGAGGGCAAAAAGATGTGTTCACCCTGACTTTCCTCACCATGATTTTCAAGTCTGTAATTTCTTATTTTCATACTAAAAGACAGCAATTGTATTCATTTCAATCTTGCCAACCCAGCATACATTAAGGGAGATGGGAAGGTGCAAAAGCAGAATCTCAGGCAACTTTTATCTATCAGGCCTGCCTTTTTTGTTCTATCATCTCTATAGGATCCAGCAGTAGGGTCTAGACCTGTCATTGGACTCTTCAGTATTAATGCAATGCTAATGAAAGACATTAACAATCACTTAGAAGGCATAAGCTGGTCACATATTCTACTAATGATGTAATATTTTGAAGAAAGCCAGAAGGAACTGTTTTCCTTTGCAAGCTAATAGATTGCTTAATATTTTCTAGTAAAAGAAAGAATAAAATATTTTTACACACATGGAATCAGCTTAAACCCAGCAAGTTTAGACTACCTTCTCCTCAACAGAGGCCATTATCTGAAAACCATTTAATACTTCTGGTACAGAACATAACACAGGGCATTACAGGACTGTCATTGTTTAACTTCAACAAGCAACCAAGCCCCATGCAGCTACTCAGTCACTTCGCCACCAACAGGATAGGTGAGAAAATCAGAGGATCAAAAAGCAGAAAACTTTTGGGTTGAGATAAAGGCAAAAGACATGCACAGAAGCAAAGCAAACCAAGGAATTAGTTCACTACTTTCCATGGGCAGACAGGTGTTCAGCCACGCCCAGGAGAGCAGTGCCGCCACAACACATGTAATGGTTACATGGGAAGACAAATGCCATCACTCCAAACATCTCCACCTTTCCTTCTTCTTTCCCCCCAGTTTATACCCTGAGCATGATGTCATATGACCTGGAATATCCCTTTGGTCAATTGGAGTCATCTGTCCCAGCTGTGTCTCCTCCCAGCCTCCCAATTACCCCCAGCCTCCTTGCCGGCATGGCAGTACAAGAAACAGAAAAGGCCTTGGCTCTGTGTAAGCCCTGCTCAGCAACAACAAAACCATCTCTATATAATCGACCCTGTCTGCAGCACAAATACAAAATATAGACCCACATTAACTACTGTGAAGAAAATTAGCTCCTACCCCAGCCAAAACCAGCACCAGGACCCAGCTGACTGATAACACAAACTCCTCACTGTAAATGCCTTTCCCCCCCTTTTATCTTATGTAGAATTTCCTCAAGTTTGACCACCAGAGGAATTAATGCTGAAGTTTTAGAATAAACATCAGTCTAGCATTTCAATATTTGCTTTCTCACTTAAGAATGTGGCAGGGACAACAACTCAACTGAGATGCTTATCCTTTGAAAAGTGTTCTAGGAATTTGTGTAGGTCCTATAGCTGAAGTGAAGTTATAAGTTATTTGTCCTCTACCTACTTAAACAATTCTTTTTATTTTATAACCTTGAAACAAAAGCTGCCATGTGGTTACTAATAGTTCTCTACTAAACTTCAGCAGGCAATGAGTGAATGGTGACTCGGAAGGCCAGCGTGCTCAGCCTTGAGCAAATTAGATCAGAAAACATTGCCCAAGCATTATCACAGAAAATCTCATCTTCTCAAACATCCTTTTATCACTTTTCAGGAGAAGAAGACAGAACACTAAATGTGTACATGCTTCATAGGAAATTTTCCATTAGAGTGAGGTGGGATTTCTAAGATTGATTTGGAAGAATGGCACTCGGGGAATTTCACTGCTGCCCAGTGGGGAGACTTGGCTCTGTGAAGATTGTAGTGAAGATTTGGCAATGCTGGCAGGTGACAAGGGGATGTAGTAAGTCGATGCAGGAGCACATGAACATGAAGGTAACAGTACCTATAAAAAATTTGCAGTTAGGCTGTGTTTTTGGGAACACAATTTTACAAATGTGGTTTTAAGGAATAAAGTAGCACTACACAGGATCATTCCTGCATATGGCAGTGGGACTGGATCTAGGTGAACTTTAAGGTTCCTTCCAACTCAGGCCATTCTGATTCCAATGTACTATGTCCAGATGAAATGGTGTTCGCCATTTATAGCCTTCTCCCCTACCAAGTCTTGTGAAAAGAAACCCCATCCCAAGTTGCAGATAGTCCAAACAGGTAAAGTAAAAAGAAGAGAGAAGAGAACTACAAGATGCTCACGCAGGGAGCAGAATACGGGCCCTTCATCTCAGTCTGGTAAGTTTCTTAACATTAGTTTTGCAGATCTGCTCTTACTTTCCTCATTTGCTGTGCCATGTGGCATACCGAGTTTCATTTCTAATTGAATTGGGATCACTTGGTAAAAGACAAGCCTGCTGTCATATCTGCACTTGAGAGAGAGGAGAAATATGACAGAGATGTAATTTGGCCTAACTGGCTTAACTAGCCAACTATTTGAAGAAGGGAGGAAAAATAAAGGGTAAAAACAACGAAAAGCTTTTTATTTACAATGAATTCTGCCAAAACAAATCAAGAGCGACATCACTGCAGAAAATGGTATTATAATGGATCAAAGGAAATATATTTAGAAACATACCAGGAATATAAAATGTAACTATAGTCTCTTTTTTAATTGTAATTAATTTCATTTTCTTAGTGAATTATAATGCAAATTATAATGCAAAAATATTTTGACAACATATATTTTCCTGTTACCTTATTGTTAAGGGGTTTTTTATTATTTGTTTGTTGTTTTGTTGGGTTTTTTTAATGGTCAGTGATTTATTTTTTATTCTTTATGTCATATAATCCTTAGGCGTACTATGAAAGTCTGGTGCAGACCTGACCAAGCAGGTGAAGACTAAATCTAGAATTAAAATATTACCCTCTTTTATATATAGGAAGATACTTCTGGCTCACAAGGAGTTTTATTGCAAAATAGGAAACATGCTCATTTTTTAGATTGAGAAATTGAAGCAAGAAACACAACAATGATGCTACAGTAATCAAAGCATCTGTTTTTTTTTTAAGTTTGAATACATTGCCTACTGAGTCATACTGACTAATAAATGAGAGCTTATTATCATCTTTGTGTTACCATCCTTGCATGATCATCTGTTCTGTGAATTCCATTAAGCAACATTTAACACAAAGCAAAACCAAAATCCCTCTGGTCTATCTCTAGCAAGGATCCAGCACAGCTGGAACTATTACTAGTGGCACTGTGAGCAAATAATTTGTGCCAACAAATCTAGGTGTTTGGGTGTATAATTTTTCTGCTTCCTCACCAGCTGAATGATCTTGTTAGTATTGCAAGCATAAATACTATCATTCACTTTTGCCAATAAACTGCCAGTGCTCATCAACCCTGAATTTTGAATAAGGTGCAAAACAAAGTAAAACTGATTTTATTTAAAATGTGGGCAAATATTTACAGAAACTCTTTTGCATTATTTTTCTCCTCTGTTCAACAATTTCAGTTCCCACTGGTATGATGAGAGTTTGAAACACAGAATGTCTCCCAGAGGTACTCAGCATTTTGCAAGAACAGCCTCACAGCTAATATTTTTTGGTTCAACAACTTCAACATAAATTAAAATATTTCTGGTTTCTATTTGCACTGATAGAGATTGAAAAGACAGGAGCTATTTGAGCAACTTATTAGGGAGGCCTGCCTCGCTGAGTTTTGTTTCTGTCAGGTGGACAAATTCACCAAGGCAGTGTTTTAATGGTTGGCATAACTGTATATTAATATGTAGGGGAAAAAAAGGAAAAAGTAAAGGACACTCTAAATAATCTCGTTGTCTGATTAATTGTAAAAATCTTCTTTGTAAACTGCAACTCAGCTATGTTTAATATAAAAGCCATCAACTTAGTGCAAGGAAGAACACTTCCGTTGCAAAAAAATTGGTGTATGTTCCAAGGGACTTGCAACAATTGGTTGGTGGACTAAATATTTAACTCAAGATATTACAGGAAATGGACTAGATTTAACTGTAAAGAAAACCTTATTTTATTATTTTTTTCTTTTTCTTTTTCTTTTTTTTTTCCAGAAAAGTCATGAGGACAAGACTGAGTAGTTAAATTCAGGCATTTTGGTACAATTTCATTCTTAATGTTCAAAGGATTATGGGCTAAGACTATAAAGAATTAGAAGACATTCCCCCAGTAATTACTCCCTATGGCTCATAGCTATCAGAATGAAGGCATCAAGGTGCTTCAATCTGTGCTGCAATGCTGAGAAAACTAACCATAGACACATGTTAACAGAAAAAAAATTAAGTGTATCACAGCAGTGTCATTGCTCTAGTACATTTAGATTTCCAGAGCTTTGTGCATCCCATATAGTCCTTTTCCCCTTTCATTTCATGTGAAACCTATGCATGATACCAAATGTCACAGTTTTGAAGCTTTCTTTAAAAAAGAGTTAATTTGTGCATGAAATCAAACCTCAGTGTAATGTTTCTCAAAACATACCCCAAATTTCTTGTGGTTGAAGAGGTCTTGAAAGCTGAAGTAAAATGTGCTGTGAATAAAATGACATAAATATTTTAGCCAGCAAAACTATCTCCTGGTTTTACTTACTGCATACTCATGGTAACTCTAAGTGCCTTTGTGTTTGTTATCAGGATTCACCCAACATATTTTTTCCTGCATTTTTTCTCTTTGCCTCCTTTAGGTTTCTGATTAAAAGATTGATGTTGATATTAGGTTCTGCAGTATTCAACATTTAGGTGTTGGTTAGTTATGACTTATCAGATGTCAATTTCTCTGGCGCAATAAGTTACTCTTTATAAATACTTGCAACCACAATTATTAATATTTATACAAGTGACTAATTAAAAATAAATTCGAATGATAATAATATTAAATTGCTTTCTTTTTATTATGGAAATCTAAGTCTCTCATTTCAGGCCAGCAAATACTAAAAGTGCTGTTTTGCCATTGCAGAATGTCACTCTGTTTTATTGATGTTTTTGCCTTTGGTGTAAATTTCTATGTCTGGGTGAAGATGCCTGAAGTATCACAATAATATTTTTCTTCACAATCCTTGCAATAGTATCTTCAAAACATCTTCTCCAAAGCCTTTTAATAGAGGCCCTAATTTTTACCTACTCAAGAATTAATCCAGCTATTAAAATTACTAAAATATTTGCCTGTTTAATAAAGCACTCTTGAGGTTAATAACCTGCAAATCTGACCTACTCATCATTACTTTCACTGCTGTTTTTCACTAAGTTTGTAGAGTCTATTTGTTATTTCTTGAAGCAGAATTTGGTAGTGTTTTGTTTACAATACGGGTGCAGAAATGCAACTTGTATCTATTTGAGGATAATGTTCGGAACAATGTGATACATGTAAACTTTGCTGGAATATAATATAAGGTATAAAAACCAGATTATCTGCAGAAAAACGGCTCCCAGAGGGAAGTAGAAATAGCACAGCTTGAAATGCCTTGTGCTTTGTAATGTCCTTAGCCACCAGCAAGGCGAGTGTCCTGTGGAAAAGAGAGATGCCTGAGTTCATAGGATATGCAAGGTTGTGGCTCAGGAGGGTTTGCTGGATAAATATGAAAACAAGCGGGATTTGGTTCTTCTCTCCCAGCACTCCTAATGACACAGGACTGTGGGGGAACAATCCTGACTGGGATCTGGGTAAATAAGAACAATGATTTATGTTTTGCTTAAACCTGTAACTTGAGGGTTAGGAGGAAAAAAGAGACCACACTTTATTCAGAGGAAATCAGTACAATTTTTTCCTACAAAGTTAGGAAAACAGGATTTCACTCTCTAGTTTCAAGAACTGAGGCCAATAGGGAACTCTATCAGAGGCATTGTACAGCTTTCCCTGAGGGGTAACCCCTCAAAATTGCACCTTTTTGTCATTTTTTTTAAACTCTAATTTATTTTGGTAGGATCAGGCATAAATAATAAAACTATCTACCTGTTCAATTATAATGAAGGATGCTAAAGAATAGTTCTTTTAATGTTCAAATGATAGCCTGAGCAAGAAAGAAAACATCAAGCTGTTTGTTTGCATTGCTTCAGCATTTTATAGAGTAATTCCAACTGTGAGTATGGAAAGATTTCAAGATAGCAAAACAAATCACTGCATATTACATGGCTGTTACGAATTGGGTAAAATGAAGAAACCTAATAGGAGCAAATCCTCATGATGTCGCTAAATAGAGGTGCAAAACTTAAGGCATTTAGGAGTCTAGATGGAGAAAATCTCTAGCTTCCCATGAAAGAGGGTAGTTTTAATCCTGAAAAGTCCTTCTCACTACTCTTGCTTAGTTCAATGATAAGAGGGATGGACTTACAAACCGAAATATTGGTTTCATTTTCTAAGTTTACCTCTGCTTTTAATTAAAAAGTATTACACTATGCAATTAAGATCTTTGAGAGTGTAAAGAATACATCTGCAACACGCAGGAATGTAAACTTTCCATTGCAATATGAGTACATGAGAATAAAGAATAGTATTTGTCAATCCTGAGGTTTTTCAATATGTCTACAGTCTGTGACTTTTGATATATTTAGATTTTAGTTTATTCTCCTTTAAAGGCAACATTGCCAGTTTAGGTAATGTTCAGTGGGTTAGTATGAAGAAAAGTCAGAGATTAAGATGTCTCAAAGTCAAAAATTTGCAGACATGAAGGCAGAGGGGAATAAAAAGAAACTAGGACTAAACATAGAGTAGACAAGAGTATAGAAAGATTATGGGTGGGAAGAAGAGAGGAAGCTTGCCAAAAAGCTAATTTTGGAAAGGAAAAGACTTTGTTTAAACTTAGTGTAAATCTCAATGTCCAGCTGAATAACATCACAGATATTAAGCATAGGAAGAAACTGTGGTATATATGAAGTTCATTCACAATATAAACTTTGAGTAGTGTTTTGCTTTGTTAATGTAATGGGTGAATGGAGCAAATATGTCCAGTTCTCTGAGCTTTATTCTCCTCCAGTTTGTGCTAAACTTCATCTTTAAAGGTCTGTCCCACACAGGGAGCTTTACACTGATGTCTTTTAGCGAAGTTAGAACAAAGAAAATTAATAGCTCTTCATATAGGTTATAGGGGGCAAATTTTCTCTGAAATTTAAATCATATAGCTGCAAATTTCAGATCTTTTTCTTTTCAGTTCTATTTAGTCTCCAAATCTTGACAAAATCAATACTTCTGTGGAGGGCCAAACAGTTTTCACTGTGCTCAGGGGTGCTCCAGATTACCACAGAAGTTAGAAAATTATTGGCAGCTGTTCCTATTATTATTCTTATAATCAATATGAGTATTTTAAGCCTTCAGTTTTAGGACTGTAAAGTAAACAAACAAAAAAAAATGATGGAGGAACTGGACTTCACACCAACCTATGAGATTCATAGTGCAAACCTTTTATTACACATAGCACACAGTTTATATAGAGTTAGGACTACAGCTTATTGGCTAAAAGAGTTACACACCACCATGCTAGATACTTCAGTTGGTTAAATCTATCTCTCGTAAGTCCCATGTTTATATTATTTCATCCTGGTTAATTTGGTGCACCTGCAGAGTCCTGTGAATTCTCACTATGTGAATTCTTGGGGAGTAACCCCCTCCCTACCAGCCAGCAGCGGCTGAGCTCCTTGCTGCTTCTGGCTGATAGCTAAGTCTCACAGGGCTTTCTATAGATCTGAATTGCTCACTTTTGATTTTACTGTAACAACAGGACTGTACTCTCCAATATGTCAAAATATAATGGTTCATTTAAGGTTTTTTTTTAAATTGTTTTTTATATGTTATTTTTTAGGCTCTGGGGAGATTGGAAATTAAACTCAGCAGAGAATAAAACAAGTCTATACTTACATTTATTGAAAACAAATCCGTATTAAAAATTAAGAGTGAGAATTTTAAGAAGTCCTTACAGGCTTCAGTTACCTATTATAAATTTAAAAGAATATGAGTGCTAAAACCACTCAGATTCCCTTATGAACTCACCTTTTAAAATCCTCTTGAAGATAGGAAATATGTCAGAGAAAATGTCCTACTCCTTTGCCACAGAGCTGAACAGATCTGATAGAGAACGTCATGCCCATCACAAGCAATACTTTTCACTGCTTTATGGAAGGAACACTGGAGAAATATGATATAGGACTTTTTGGAGAAACCTCCAAAACAACTGTGAATTTGGAACCGTTTATCTATAAATAGGTACAGGATGTTTTAAATATTTTGTAAAGTGTGATAAACTATATAGTGATCACAGACTCTAATGGCACTGAGGTGAGGAAACAGAAATGGAATGAGCAAAATTATGTTTGGTGGGGCTGACAGTGAAACACCTCCATGTGTTTCCACCTTCCCCTATACAATAAATGTTACTTCTGGGAGTACCTACTTGTCTGAACTGTGTGGCTAAACATGTTTTACAATATGTAGAACTGACTGACTTATTTTGCATCGCCTGACTTATTTTGCAGAGAAGTCTTTTTGTTTATACATGTACTTCTTATTTTCAAAGTGCTTAAGACTTTAAAGAATGATCCAAATCATATTGCAATCAATGGGGACATTTTCTTTTGTTTCAACAGACTTTAGATCAGATCACTGATCATTTTCTGAAGGAAAAAATAAAAACAAAATAATTCAGAGTTTATTTCTCTTAATCCCAAAAGGTCATTTGTTCTAAAAATAGGATTAAGTCAGTTTTCTTGAGTTTAGAAATATACTTGTGTGTTTTCCTTTCCATGAAATACTTCAAAGTTATCATGAGACTTATTAGAGTATATGATGGCACAAAGTACCTGGTTTTGTGGTAGGAGAAAAAGTGTGTCAAGACCTTTTTTTGAACATTGGTTTATGGATACAGGTGAAAACTGGGCATAGATTTACCATCAAATGAGCCACCCAGAAAACATATTAATTGGAACCACAAATTTCTGTGAGCAATATAAAATACATGCTGTGAGCTGAACTTAAATTCATAATAGGAACTCTTCATTGCAGAAGCTGTAATCCAAGAATGAAGCCAATTCTGTTAGACAACTTATATTTATTTTGTAGCTTACAGCTATCACACTCTCAGTTCATGTGAAGCATTGCAATTTCATAGATTTTACTGGAGGTATGCAGTTTATACTACCCAAAGATCTCACTTAGAAGTGCACCTGTAAAAGCATCACAAACTTAAAGTATTGAGTATGCTGATAAATAACTCCAAGAAAGTTATTAGTATCTCATTCAGAATATTGAATGCACCCAAACACTCTATTTTCCTAGTAAATCCTTGAATATTAGAAAGTTTTCCTTTTGTCCATTGCCTGTATTTGTATGGACAAGGGCTTGTTGTGATTCGTTTCTGAAGGAGGCTCAACCTGTGTCTTAGAGATGTATCCTGGGTGATCTGCTGTCAGGGTTATGCTTGTATACCCTCAAAGGCCATGATGTTCTATAAATATTATGTGTTTGGTAGCCATTGTTGTTGTTACTGATGTCAGGAGAGCTGATAAAACTGTCAAGGAGGCAGAACTCAGCCTCTTCAAATAATCTCCTGTTAAACCCTCTCACGTGTCTCGCTCCTGCCCTTTGTCTTGAGGCTGCCCTGACTCCTGCCTACAAGGCATGGCCATCCCTCGGACCACGTGATCAGTTTGTTGGCAGCTAAGTAACGCAGTATCAGTTTTACCTCTGGTAGGTGGAAACAAACAAAGTGGGGGTTTTAGCACTCAGTAACATAAGTTAGAACACAACGGGATCCCAACCTGGCCTTCAGCACTTGCATCTTGCTAGAAGATACATAAAAAGGCAGCATTTACTAGGTCGTTTTCCAATTAAAATCTATGTAGCATAGGGAAAACTTTTCTGACTGGAACATTAGGAAAGTTGTCTGAAAGTTTTCTTAGTGCTCTACTCAGAAAAAAAGGCAAGGCATACTTAGTAAGCCTGCTAATGCGTTACTGAATGAAGTCCCATCTGGTTGTTCAACTGAAGTGTAAGTTTGGATCCCACACAGATTCCCCAGTGTGGCTGTACCACAGGCTATGCTGGTAAGAGAATCCACAGCAACAGCGTAGGAATATGCTGAAATGAATCCTATGAAAGACAGCACTGGACAAACACCCTGAACAACTCAGAGAATTGTTGTTGAAGTTTTAAAATGCAGTTTTGAAACCCCTGCCTGATTCTGTTATCTTGTCTGTGCTGTGCTGATGACCACCACATCCTGTCCATTGTATCCCTCGAGCTTCTTTGTTCAGCCATTAAGCTAGATTACCCTGTCCTGGCCCAGACAGTGCTCGCCCCCACCCGGGAGCCCAGGTGATCGGAGGCTCCTCCCCTCTCTACCCTGTTATTCCAAGATGGGAAGCTCTGTGTGTGCCTCATGGCTGGGGGGACAGGGACAGGGCTCCAGCCAGCCCTGCCTCTGTCCTAAATTCATTGGTTAATGGACCTTTGACCCTGCCTCTACCTCCATTTTCACCCAATCCAGCCCAGATCTGGGGTCTGCCCCCTGAGATCTGGTAATACCTCCTGGATTGTTTGAATAGAGACTCTCCTGCTTCCTTGCCTGGACTTGCCTGGACTCTTTGCCTCTTTCTCCCTCCTATGCCCCTCTCGAACAAAGGGGAAAGCAGAGACCCCTCTCCACTCCCTTCAACGCTGCACACAACAGAATGTGTAGTAAAATAATAGTAATAGTAGTAATAATAACAACAACAACAATAATAACAGAATATCTCATAAGAGAATTGGCTGAAGGTATAGGTAATGAAGGCTCAGCAGACATCCACAGAGTACTGCAGCTTTGCTCTGTGAGAGCCTCAGCTGCCCTTAGAAGTCTGAGTCAGGGCTATGTCATTATTGCTGTACGTCAGGACTTTATAGTTTAGAAACAGTGTGTTGTGCTTTGTAATTTTAACTATGGTTTTCTTGGGGGATGAAAAGAAGGAAATAAGCTGTTTTACTGTATTAAGGATCAATATTTGGATTTATAAAATTCCTTTAAAAAAACCCTCAATTGTTTTGTTCATAGGAAAATGATTTGTGTTGACTCTGTTGCCTCACCATACTTATAATCACCTGGAACAGAGAAATTAGTGGTAGGATCTCTTGCAGTTTAGAGTCTTTTTAACTGACAGTAAAATGCTGTCCCATTCAGTTTTAAAAACACCTGTCACTTTTTTTTAATGTATTCTTTTTTCCTTGCACCACATTTGTTTTACAGCTAAATGGTTTGACAACAAGCCTGTACCATTGGGAGGTTTACCACTGACTTCAATGGGAGCACAACTGGGATCTGTACAGATCTTTATGTTGGCTTAAATAGACTTTAGATAAGGGCCCCTGGTTTCAGGTAAAACTCAGCTGTCAGTCTTGAGTTAAAATGAAGTAACGCAACACCCTCAGGTGAAAAACACAGAATCATGCTTTTTCTTGAATCTTCACTGTACTCATGGACAATGCCTAGTTGATACATCTCTGTGTAAGTATTTCTTGTAAAAGAAAGGCATAGAACTTCAAAAGCAGCCCTTCCACAACCTTGAACTTTCAGTATATCACTTACCCTGTTATCAAAATTGTTGTGTCTTAAATTATGACAGGCTGTAGAACTTCAAATGAGTTGTCCTTTGCGTGTCTTTGCAAAGTATAAAGAAAATTCATCTGAGTGCTTTTTTTCAGAAGGTTCCTTACTCTTTCCACTCCATAATTCTATTTCTTCTCTTCCTTGGAGAGTAAGGGCACATTTTGCACTTATCACAGAAGGATCATGAATGGTCTAAATCTGCCTGGATATTCCACCTCTTGAGTTCAGCAATAAAATGGAAATATAACTCACATGAGCAATCCCAGCTTTTCTTAAGAAAATGTTTAACATTTCTGGTTAAAAAATAAGCCAAAACTTTTTATTATTTAGTCATCTTCTTTTTCTGCAGAAATTTCATCATTTTTCCACATACATACCGTATATACTTTAAAAAGAAAAAAAATCCAAACTTTCTTGGAGACACAGTTTATACAAATTAATGATGGCAATGAAACAGCAAAGATATCTGAGATTCAATTAAAAACGTTCAGCTAACATCCTAGAAGTGGGGACATTATAAGCATTCAGCTCTTAAGGATTTTCTCTGTCCTTATCTCAGGATAGAGAATACCTGAGCATAATCAACAGGTACAGTCCATCTGATTTGAACTGTCTTAAAAGACCAAAAGTAGGAGATAGTCATACACAACTCTCCACTACAGTATTACTTATACAATTTAAGTCAATCTTTATGGTTACTGAGATATGTGCCATTTGTTTATTGGGTTTTATAATTTTTATCCTTCTAGAGATATTATGACTCCTTACACTTGTAATTTACAGCATAACATCACAGGTTCACTTGATTTGTCAGGTGAATTGTTTTCCAGGGGACTCTTAGAATCTCTAGCACCCTGGATCTTGATAGAGTTAAAAACAAACTGAAAAATCAGCTCTTGACTGCAACAATCCAGTTCAATTTGCAACATCTGGAAAGAAAATCAAAACCTTCCTGGGAAGAATTAGCACAGCAATAATGAACCTAACAGCAAAGCATAATGCATAGCAAGACATGTTTTGGTCTTGTGTCATTGAGCATTATCTTCACTTCAAAGATAATGTGTAAGTAACAGTATCATTTTCCGCGTATCACTAACCTTTAAAAAGTGCACATGGGATTTTCCCTGACCGTCTGGCTACTGAAATCTCTAGTAACAGAGTCAATGAAATCCAAGATATGGCAATTTTCCATCTAAAATCTGCTGGGACAAAAACTTAAAAGTTGTTTCATAAGTTCTGCCACAGTTCGTATCTGTTTCTTTCAATGAAAGCGGTGCAGGGCTCAACATTAGGCCCTCATTCTTTTTCATTAGTATCTGTAAAGTAAGGGACATTCTGACTGGATTAGTGCTGGTGTTTGATGTATGACCAAGATCCCATCTTTCTGAGGAGGGAAAACTTAGTTCATCTTTTAAAATCACAAAAAACTCCCTAAAGTGAACTTCATGTTATTTTCCTGGTTTTATTTAGATGATCCCAGATACTGTGAATCACTTCCTATTGTTATGGATAATTCAAACAACCAAATTCCTATGTAATAAAACTTCAAATCCATGCCTTCTACCACAGAAAATTAATATCAAGATCTGGTCTATTCCCTTTCAATTACTTAGATGAATTAGGACAATCTGTTCAATCTCCAGAGGTATGCTACAGGCAAAATATCCAGATGAATGTGAAAAGTAGACAGAAGTCAGTGACCTATGAATAGTTTCTTTCATTCATTAGTCTACAAGCACCTTAAAAATAGTAAAGACAAGCATATTTTTTACAGCTGGAAAAACCAAGCTCTGAAGGTAAATGTCTGCTCACTGTTACAGTACAGGAAAGTTGCAGGCCTGGAAACAGAAACCAGAGTTGGACTTAAATAATTTCCTGGGTCTCAAGTAGAAAACATGGCAAGCACTAAATGTAAAAAATTGTAAGATATTTGCTTATCTGATTGGCTTTTGCATAAATTAGATTGCAGGAGAGACTATGTCAAATGGTGTTCTTTAGCTCATAGACTCTTGCAAAAGAATTTTGAGTTACCATGGTCTTACAGCATAATTTGTTCATGCATTTTGTAATCTGTGCATCTTGTTAGATTTGCTTCTGTTACATCCACTACAGAATATACAGTGCAGAGACAAATCACAGCCTCAAGCACCACTCCTTGTGCCCTCCCTTGTCTTTGGACAGGCAGCACAGTCTGGGACAGACCTGTTAATCTATTGTGAAGTGAAATAGGAGCCTAAATACTAAGAAGCAGGCTAATGAATTAATGAGAAACAAAAGAAACAGGTGAGCTGACGCAAGTTTCTTCAGCCAATAACCAGATTTGATCAGCAAAAGTGATCTCTGAGAATGTCTTAGTTTAAAAGAAAACTAAGATGTTTATCTGAACTGAAGGGGGGCTCTTTCCAAAAACCACCACAACCTTTGAAATTAAGAGACTTTAATCAGAAAAAATATAGAAAAGAATAACAGTTCTTTACTACAAATATGTATAGATATATATATAAAAGCCAACGAAACAAACCAGAACAGAACAAACAGGAACACTGTAACAAAAGCTTTCAAACAGATCAAGTCCTATCTTTACCCCTTTGGTGCAGTTATATTTACAGACAATGGGAGGTGATGCCGAGCCTTGGGAGACAGTGGCTGCGAAAGTCACGCAAAGGCTCTGGTGAGGCTAAGGCGGGGACAAGGAAAGGTGCTGGTTCCGAAAAAACTCATGTAGGAATGGTGGCCACAAGGATGTGATGAAGGCTTTCCCATGGGCAATGTAAAGACCCTCTCCTTGTCCTTTGTCTGAAAGCATTGGAGGTTGGGAGATTAGCAGCTCCTCTGCAGGTGATGTTGGCCCTTAAGGAGTCTGTAGCAAATCCAGGGAGTGATGGCTGCTCTCTCTCTCTTTAAAGAATGGCACAGAGCACGTGGAGTTGGGGGGGCCAAATGAGGGGAGCTTCCTCCAAGTACTTCCACCAGCCCAGCAAAGGGTGGCTGGCACCCACACAGCGGCCAGATGAGAGAAGTGTGGCAAAAAAATAAAACAAAACAAAACAAAAAAAACCCAGGAAAAAACCTCTCTTCCCCTGCTCCACCTCTCCCAGTCCTCCCCAGCCATTAAGTTGGAATGCAAAGCTATCAGCCATCCTTTTGTCAGCTGGTTCTAGGAGAAGGTAGTCGGGGGTTGGTTGTCACCTCCCAAACCTCTGTGTTGGTAAGGGAGAGAAATGAAATTCCATGAAAGATTTTGAAACTATAACAGAGAAAAAGATTAAAGTCTACAGCTTATTAGTGTTGTGCTTTCATGGTAGATTAGATTAAACATCTACATGGTGTTATATGTTGTATTATCAGAAAAGATCAATAGCCACCTGTTTCAAATGGTGCTGACTGTAAAAAACTCACTTTGGCTGTGACAACTGATAGACAGTTCAAGCCAGACTGTATCAGATGCTCTCCTGAGGGTCTAAATCTTCCAGATTGTCTTAAATTTATTGCAGATTTCTTTGTAATATGGCTCAATCTCAAAGTTATTTAAAAATGGATTAATAATTTTGGAATAATGTAGCTTTCAGTAGTTCAGAATGTTGTTTCACAAAAGGCCTTGTACAATTATTAGTCATATAGACATTCAAAAAAATAAAGTTTTTATCATAAATAGAAGGCTGGTAAGAGAATTACTATGATAGCAGCCCTGAAAAGGCATTCAGAAATGTATTTGCTTTTGTGCAAATCACAGTTGTTTGTCCATTTCACTTTTCATGTAAAGTGAACCCACGGGCTAAAAAGAAACGTTACAATCCAATAAAGAAACAATGCCAAATGCTAAAGGTTTTATTATGAATTAATTTGCCATCTCTAATGACAATTGAAATTGTCTCAATAGGAATGAAAGAAATACTTCTAATTGTTAATGCCAACCAAAATTAAATAAGTGCCTGCACAGAGAATGGTATAACACCTTTGCAATAGCTGTTTGTCGTGATTTATTTTTTCATGAAAGAGACTGTATTTAATATGTAGGTTCCCACCACCATGATGTACTTCCAGATTGTTGGTCTACTGAGCATGCTGCAGAATGAAGCTATGAATTTATTAAATAGAATACACTTTGTGAAAAAGTATATTATCCAGTCATGGAAAAGAAACAAGTACTTGGCTATAGGCAATGAAAAACTTATCCCCAAAGGAATGCTTGCAAGCAGTCAGTTTGCAATAACACAGGCTACAAGTTGCTTCTGCAGAATAATCAGCAAGTAGTTGGGAGGAACAAACAAATGGTAGCAATCATTGTCCTCTCATAAGTAATTACTATAAGAAGAAAAAGAGCTAAAGTAATTGAATAAAATGTACATAGATTGTTTACTCAACTCTATTAGGAGCAAGTAGCACGCTCCCATTAAAACTAAAAGACGAGAACTAAAACATTGCTTATAGCTTCAGTGAAACAGTGGTATTGGTTTCCACAACATTACCTGGCATTTTAAAGAACACTAACAGAAAACAGGAATTTAAAAGGACTCCATAAATACTTTTGCACGTTAACCTATTCTATATAGATTAGGTAGTATGAGTTGAATATGGTTCCCACTGACAAAGATTTCACTGGAATTCAGGCTACAATTTAGAGTTGGATTTCACGCCTTCTGAAGTCAAGAGCTATCTGCTTTTTTCCTTGAAAAACCTTAGCAATTGGTACCAGGAGAAGGGACAAAAATATAAAAATCCCTCCAACACTGCAAGGAACACTCAAGGGTAATTTTTTAAGAGAAAGTGCTTTTGCAGTCATGGGGGTTTTTTAATATGTTTCTGCTCCTACATTGTTTTAATAATTTTAATTTTTATCTTCTTTAAAACAATTTTTCTTGGTCCAAATGAACCTTCCTATTTACCCTCCCCCAATTTGTCAAAAAGTCCAAGAAGTACCTTCTATGAAGTACAACTGAACAAGTCAATTTCTCTTTACTCATAGAGACAACGTGTAAAGATTTCTCTTCCCTCAGGATTTTAAGTAAGTAGGCATTAGAGAAGTGACTGGAGAGCTGTAAGTCTACTTTTATTGCTCCACCATTCATTCTGCTGGACAGACTGCCCTTAATAGAAGTCACAAAGGCCAGGTTTGCAAATCGTAGTTCAGTTTTACAGATACTACCTATAGTTCATACACATACGTATAAATATATGTATGTATATATATATAAATATAGACATACATTTACTGATATCTGCTTCTGTCTACTTGAGTCTATCATTTTCTCCTCTCTAATATAATACTTTCTTTGTCTGAGCATTTTATAAATACCTGTTAACTTGATGACAAAGCTAAATCCAGGTCCCAAATAAAAAGTTTTCCATTATTGGCTAAGATTAAATTTGAACTGCAACTTTGCTTTTCGAGACAATCTTTATATATACCACCTAACTTAATTTTTAAACAACATAACAATGAAGGCTTCCTTAAAAACACTTCTACATTACTAGATCATACAACTTAGTCTACAGGGAGAGAACCTTATTTATTATTTACATTTCAGTAGCAGACATTGTGTAAGGCTCTGTCCATAGAGACAGACAAACAGGCTTTTTTTTCCCCATTGATTTCCTGCAGCATTCCTAAGCACTGGTTTTCAAAAAAAACCTCCAAAGGACTGTTTGCTGATGTCCAAAGTAAAAGAGCAAGGAGATGGTATCTGGCTTTATATGTTGATGTTGCAAGCAGTACTTAAGCTATGCAACATATTTGGGCAGAATTCCCTAAACTGGCTTGAAAAGTTAGGCCTAGATTTGGAAATGGCTTAAGGACATCAGTTTACTGCCCAGGTTAATCAGCCTAAATGAGAGAGAAGACTATCTGGGACAGTACTCCATATTAGCTATGCATATCATTCTTATGGTGATGCCATGTAGATGATTCCTGTTTGCAGTTTTCAGATTTAATCAAGTCCTGTTCACAGTGAACACTGTTATGGACTTGGATTCAGTGACTGGAGGAAATGAAAAAGCTTTAATATGACTGGGTTTTTTTTCTGGTTTTACCATAAATAGGTTCTGTGAATTCATGAAGATTCTTACCTTTCTTTACTTGGTTTTATTGCTCAGAATCAGTGCAAGAGACAGAGCTAATTCATAATTCCAAAAGTATTAAGAGGTTAGAGCAAGAAAAATGCCATATAGATGTGAAGGTATGTTCCTTTAAGAGTCATGTAGATTTTAAGTTCTTGATGAATAAAAAGAATAAGCAACTTGTTTTTTCCGGACCCATCTCTAGGATCAGATACATGGGAAGTGCCTGAAAAAAGCCACAAATAAGCACTGAAACATTAGGCCCAATTAGAAGAAATTGATATTGGTGACTGAAATGCTGCAATAGTCATGCTGATTTGACATGAGAATGATACAGAGGAAAAAGAAACATAAGAATCTCCTGACACACATGAGGAAAATGAAGCAAAGGACAAGGAAGGGGTTCATCCTCTCCAGGGCTCAGGAAAGCTGATTCTACTAGTGAAGCTGTACTGTGCTCAACAGAACTAGGCTGATTTGTATTGGTGCGGGATGTTTTTTCCCAAGGCTGAGACTGCTATGGTTTCCCTTCAGTAGAAGAGAAAGCCAGAAAAGTGAGCTCTCCTTTTCCACTGGAGTTTTATTCTTCAAAGATAATTTCTTAAAAATCAGAGTTATTTAACAGCAGTCTCACCTCCACTCTTCTCTGAATTCTCTCCCCATAGCTTTCAAAAGGAGAAAGAATAAAATGACAGATGAACAGTAAGATTAAAATGGCTTCTAGGGATCAATTCCATTATTAGTAAGGATGAGAGGACATGGGTTTATGGCCTGAAGGTCAGGTCAGTGTTTTCTCCAGAGGGGTCCTTTCCTGGAACATCAACATTTAATTTAAACTATATTTTGTCAGCAGCATTTCTGGGGCCTGATCCAGCAGCAATAATTGCAGGTTTCCAGGTGAGATAGCCTTTGGGTTATCATTAGTGCTATAGGATTGCTATTCAGTAGTCATTTACACTTCTAGTCTGTGTGATCAACCTTTGGCAGCTCACCTAATCCCACAAGAGGCCAAAGATCTGGAAATGGACACACGCCCTCTCCTTGTCTCTTGCTGTAACTGCATTATGCCAGGTTGCTGCCACACTGTTTAAGAAAACCTTACATGAAAATGGGGTTTCTGCTTTCATTGTTCTGATATTATCCTGGATGAACTCTTTATCCTTTATCTTGTATGAGGTTCTTGAAGAAAATATGTGGTCAAAGGAGAGAAAGCATGTGCTTTGAGGTCTTACCCATTGTATGAGACTAAAGGTAAGAGCAGAAAAATTAGTACCATGAAGCCCACAGATAGTTGCTAGGTAGGCTGCAGCCCTTCTATATGACCATTTTTCTCTGTGGGATGCACACATGACCTGAAATTATATTTAGCTGCAGACAGTCCCCTTATTCACAGAATAACTGCATTCATTTAACATTCTTTGCTATTGAGAAAAAAAAAGTCCCACCTCCCTCTGCAAGTGAATTTTACATCTTTATTATTTCTGTGCTTAATCACATTCTTTCAAAGCTTAAAATATCTACTGGACCCAAACACCATCAGCTGTGTGTAGAGAGTGCATACACATGTGTTTAGACACACACCCACATACATATGAAAGCACATATTTGCTCATTCAGATGTATCTCTGTACATTAAAACATATTTTTACACATAAGTGCATAAATGCAGAATTCATTGTGCCTCGACATTTAGTTCCAATAAATGACAAACTATTTGATAAACTTTGAGTCTTTATCAATCTGAAGAGATACAAACTGAATTCAGCTATAGCGTATGTGTATATATGTACATACATGTCTGCATGAGCATGGATTTGTGAGCGTGTGTGTGTGTGTGTGTATAGACACACAAGAACAGTCTCCATACTCTTCTTGATTTGTGAAGCATGCTTTCCTGTTAAGGCACTATGAACAACAAATGAAGCAGAAAGCACCCAGTACTCTGCAAGTCAGATGCTGTCTTGAGGCTCCAAGGATTTCTTAATTGAGTAGGGTGAGGTCAGGAGCTAAAATGATTGAGCAGTAATGATGTGTGCAAAAACATTTTTGCTGCTTCAGTTTCCTTTTCTGACATCCAGAAAAGATCTCTCAGAGAAAGAAGAAAATCTTTAAAGCATCATCAGTGCAAGAGGACAGGATTTTACGCTGAACAGTTGAAAGAACAGAGAATGATTCTGATGAGAAGATTCATGCAAGAGAGCATGGGCAGCATTAGTTTACAATTGTGAAGTCAGGATGCTGGGCTTATTTCAGCTTCTGCCTCAAATATGCTGTGGGATTACTTAATCTTTATTCCTTTATCTTTCAGTTAAATTGGAAGTGCTTTGTTGCAGGCACTGAACTCTGTACAAGGCCAAATAAAATCAAGACTCAACCCAGCAAAAGGGCAACTGAAAACATTTGGGTAAATATGGTAGGTATGTAAGACACCAGTCAAATCTACTGATTTCAGGCCTCAAATGATTATTAACCTAAAAGAAAAACTAGTACTAATTAATTAAGACTGATTTTGCATATCGGTGACAGCAGTATTCTCCTAGGTTCACATCAGAAAACAAGTGTTTTACTTTGTGTATTCATGTTGATTTTGATATGACTGATAGTGTATAAACTATTGCATGAATATGTGCAGGAACAGACATGCACCATGAATCATCACCAGCCCTATGCCAGCTTCATACTACCAGTAGTTTAAATGGTCTTCTTCTCCTCAGTTTTCAGGGCCTTTTGTGGTTCTCCTTTGGACTTGATTACTCAGAAACAGAATTAGAATTCAGCTTTTAGTTTATAGATAGAACTGCATACATTTGAAAATTAATTTTCCTTGAAATTTGCAAATGCTACACTTTTCTGCTCCCCCTATGTGTTTTTTCATCAGCTGTTCTCTCTCTGTATTTTCTATTTCTCTCTTCAGGTCTCCCTTTCATTGCATGACTGATTCTGTGCCTTCCTACATACTTTACCATGCCACAGTGTCTAGGTTGACATCTACTTCCTCTCTTATCTGCTTTTATTTTCCAAGTCTAAGCCTCTTGTTTCTCCATATCCTTATAATACTATCAATTCCATCTTGATTTTGCTGATATCTCACAATATCTAATTCCTGCTTCACTGCTTGGCCACCAATTGAAATTTGATTGACTGGCTGGGGACAGAAAGAACTGAATTAGCTGCTATTTAAATCTTATCATGGCCAGCTTTTTAAAGTGTACAAAAAGAATGGAAACTGTCAAACTTCAGAACTTGTCAGCAAATTTCAAACCCAGTATGTTTAATTGGGTTTGAAAAATAATCCTACAAATCTTACCTCCCCTGTATACTAAAACAGTATATCCACAGCCTCACTCCAATCAATTCTGGAGTGCTGAACCATGGCAGTCAACTTTGAATGTCCCTCTATACCTCTGAAGTCTTTCTTGCTGCCATCAATTTGCAATATCATTGAAGTCCTGGCATGCTAGTTTATTTATAATTAATATAGAGCACTTAAGTTTTTATTGAAAAACACCAAGGAACCATAGTTTCATGTTATTTGGACATTACCTTGCCAGCAAAGATTAGGAGTTGAGATTCTGTCAAGCACTGAACCTTTTTTATGGGACCTAAATAACCGGATGATGAAAAGCAGGTCTTTCCTCCCAGAGAATAAATCTTCAGTGAGTTCTTCAGACTCTTTGAACACAGAAAAAAACAAAATAAAATCAAGTCTTGTACCACACACTATGTTTATACTGATTTAATACAAAGTAGACAGAAGTTAAATATTTAAGATATGACCCATCCAGTGGGGAAAGCAATTTTGCATAAACACTGTCAAATTTCAAAGAAGTGTTTTTCAATAAGACATAAAATTAATATCTGAGAACATTGCTCTGATGAAATTCCCCTCCTAAATGGGACCTCATCCTTCTGAATTTTTTTTTGAGAATTCCATTTTAAATCAGGGTCTACAAAAGTGCTTACATTTTTAAAAGAAAGAATTAATGACTTATCCTTTATGAGAAGTTTAGGGAAAACAAAGCAGTATGGACAAAACAAAAATGAGTGAAAATCTTTCTCTCCTGTCCTCTGACCTAAACTGTTTTTAAGAACTAGACAGAATAAATAATTAGATTAATTTCATGTAACTTGCTAACTAGGTAAGGCAGAAAGACAAGTAGAAAGATAAAATTAGTATTACAAAATAGTCTTCAATAACACTATGCCTGTTTTTTTCTGGCTCTGGGCCTGTTCGAGGTCAGGCAGCACTTTGAGAAAGAACAAAAATGTACTGCTAAAAAAAGGTGAACATAATGTTTTGGTGCAAAGAAAGGGTGTGCTTTCCCCATTCTCACAGAGAGTTTGCTACTTCATTTCCCAGATTTTGTGTTAGCAGAGGCTTGAGTCCATTACTCATTTCAGAAAAAGAAGACAACTCCGGTCCTCTAATCAGATTGATTCTTGTGGTCTGTCAGGCTCTCAGGCACTATCCCTTATTGAGTGTACAAGTTGACTAGAACACCAGCTGATTCCTTCGCATGGCATTCCACGGCAACAGAACAGGAAGCCTTTCAGAGCTTTAGGCACACCAGAAAATACAGGTGGCTGCTCACACAAATGTTAAAATGAACACACACTGTTTAAGTACCCCTTATTTAACTTGAGTTTTAATTTGGTTCATTTCTGTACTGTAAAGTAACTTTTGATGTCATGTGGTGCTTTCCACAGCTAATATTTCACATATTACACAAGCTATCAGAAAAAGCTGGGGACATTTGGAACATTTGGCAGTCAGCAAGCATAAGAAGCAGCTCAGATTTTTGATATCAGCTTATTAAAATCATATGTCTTACAAATCAGCACAGAGATTGTTATGCACAATGAAGAAAATGTGCATTCCTAGCTAAGTTAATTAACTCCTTAGAAGGAAGAGATTACTTGCTTTTCAGGATGAGATAACATTATTGACTGGTTAAAGTAAGAACGATGGAAGATCTGATTTATGAGAGGTTTCAATTCTAATTTTCACTAGAAAAACTAATTGTGATCAGGTGGCTGACTAGCCTCATTCACAGAGGGATAAGAACTCACTTCAGTATAGAAGAACCACTTAGAGACTCCTTGTACAAGTTTTATTGAAACTAAATTGAACAAAAAAATTAGTCTAGAACCCCTAAGGAATAACTGAAACATACTCAAACAGTATTGCACTTTTCTATGAGAACATGTGGAGAACAGGTACATTTTAAGGAGACTCCAAAAAGGCAAAGAGTATTGGCCTGTAAAAGGAGAGATAGGAGAAAATACAAACCAGGAAATTATACGTCAGACTTTCAGATTTCCCAGTAACATATAGATAAATATAGACTAAATATAGACAAGTATGTATGTATTTATATATGTATTTATGTATGTGTGTATGGCCAGACTTTGCAAATGAAGCCCTTACAGCCTGTGCAGTGGGTTTTTTAGGTGAGGCACAGCGTGCACAGAACTGGCCCCACTCTTAAACTCCTCAGGTTCATCTGCCATGGCTGTGTGAGCTTGGACAGTGACAGTGAAGTCCTTGGGACTGTCTACAGCACCTGGTACTAACCGGGGCTGACCCTGCTGAGCATCTGAGATCTGATGGGATGGGATGGCAGGGAGGCATTTAACTGCCAGGGGGTGGTCCCCACTGAGACTCGAACTCAGGACCTTGGGATTCAGAGTCCAGAGTGCTCTCCTTTACACCATGGGACCGCCACCAGGCAACTATAGACTAGATATAAATAAATATACACTAGAAATACATATAGGTAGATATAAAAATAATTATATTTTTAAAACTACCAACAGCAAAACAAACAAACAAACAAATCTGTTTATAAAACTTTAAAGAATAAGATGGGAAGTAACAGCCAGTACAGATTTGTCAAGAAGAAATTGTATGAGACCAAACTGATTAGGTTTTTTGACACAAGGTAGCTGGTAATGTGTGAGGAAAAAGCAGAGGGTCTCTTATCTAAACAGATTAACAGGTATGCTGTTTATAAATATTCAGAATACTCAGAGTGAAACTACAATTTTCAGAACCTAAAAATTTTTTATTAGAATGAACTGTTCTACTCATTTCTTGCAGATAGAACAGGAAGAAATGAGCTTAAATGACAGCAAGAAAGATATGAGCTGGCAATTGGAAGAAATCTATTCAACCATAGGCATAGCAGAGCACTAATGTACACTGCCAAGGGAGAACGTGCAAACTTCTGCCACTGCAAGTTTTCAAGAACTGGTGAGACAAAAATCTGTCAAGAGTAGTTTAGTCATAGCTGATCGTGCCTTTGGGCAACTAGATGTTTTAGATGACCTCTTGGGACTTTATTTACTATGATTCTGTGATTCTCATGTAAACATAATGCTATTGACTCAAATTCAATTAATGTCTAGAAACTTATATAAACTACTTTAAGGAAAAACAAAAAAGAAAAATAAAATTTATACTTAACAAAATGTTACATGTGAAGGCTTTTGTTGTTTTACAAAAATCATAAGGATGGGGAATGCCCAAATGAAGACACAGCTGCATGATGAAGTTTTGCCTCCATGCTGTCTCCTGGCTTCAGTTACATTTCACAGAACATTTAGCTACCTGCTTTTTGAACTATCCACCATTTACATTGGGGGAAACATGTAGTGTCCTACCTATAGCAGAATTTTCAGGTCATATGGTTTGGTATCTGGAAAATTGACCAGAAGTAAATATTCAAGCTAAATCATTTGTGTACTGACAGTCTTCCAGAATACATTCCACTGACCCTCAATGTCCTAAATTGCCATTAGATTTGCCTGCAGGATAGGAAAAGACACCCAGAAGGACTATCTAGGGTGCAGCGCTGGCAAGAACAGCCTGACAGTGGTATGGCTCCTCATACAGGCTTGGCCAAGCCAGTTACTCAGTCTTGGGAGCTGAGCTTGCTTTAGAAAAACTGTTAAGAGCATGAGAAATCTGAGAAAGCCTGCAAAAGCATTGTATTCTACAAAACAGAGGCTGTTAGCTGACACTGGACATCGAGCAGTGAGGTTCTCCTCCATCACTGCTATGCTCCAAGGCTTTGCTTTAATCCTCCTTACTTAAAGCTTTTATCTGAGGCACATAGAATAAAGTTTAAGTATCTTAATCTCTATTTTCCATCTCAATAAGACTGAAAGATTCAAAAAATTGAAGTTACACTCCCTTTTGACTACAGAGAGAGCTTAGGCAGGCCAAGTCCCTCATTCAAGCACATCAGTTAAGTCTCTTAAGGTAGGAGTAATGAAGGTAAAGTTCTGGGCCCAGGTTAACTGCATAAGTCAGGAGAGATGAATTAGGGCTAAGTCCTCAACATTTCCAGGATAACTTTGCAGTGTGCAGATCAATTGGATATTCAGCCAAAGAGTACAAAGACACTTATAACAATACACCAGTCTCCTCTTTCCCTGATCTCAGAAATGGATGATAGGAGTTCTCTGCAGCAAGTACATGGATTTAAAAAACATTAAGAGTTCTTTAAAAAATATTAAGAGTTCTTTACAATCACAATGAGATATGAAAGTGCAGGGAGCGAGGAAAGTTGAAGGCATTGTGATGATCTTTATTATTGGATTGTATTTTCTACAGGAGTATCTTTCTGTGCAAGACCACTGCACCTATAAGGCTGATCCTATTCTTGTCTTTCTTGCAGAAGAAACAATTGTGTTCAGAGAGTGAGTTCTTCTTCATGTGCAGCATTCAGGAGGGAATTAGACCCTATAGGAGGAAGTTCTGAACATCTTGAGACAGTTACAGCTGCCTTTTGCAGACTTGAGAGGCAAGTAAAGTTCAGGCTGTTTGTCTATTCAGTAAACTGAACACAACCTGAACTGAAACAAATTTCAGAAGATATTGGTGATCAGGAATCATTATGGCAGATGTCTGAAACAGAGATTGTCATAAACTAACTTATGTGTGTGCATGTATGTACATCTTTGTGCAGACAGACAATTATACAATTATTCTCTAGAGCATGTGGTATTATCTAACTGTGAAATAGAGCCAGGCAAATTCAATTTAAGCAGGGGACAAAAATGTATTCTCCGTTCTACAGAAATACATTTGCTGATGGTGATGGCTAGAGACCACCTTAGATTAACTGTACACACTGGCATTATGGCTGTTCTGTGGGTATTTTAAAAGACAATCTAACTATGAAAAAAAACCAGGCAGAATTACTATAAGGCAGCAAAATACTTGAGTGACTGAGCTCCCAGTGAACACATAACAGAGTCTGAAGGAATCTAAGACATGTAGTTCTGCTTCAAGCAAAGTTTCTGAATTCAGTGCATCACCAAAGCTAATATAATTGCAAATAAAACTTCTTGTAAGTCTCATCTTTTCTTATGGTCTAGTAATTTTCCAATATTGTACCTTTAAAATACAGAGGTAAAATGTGATAATCCCAGTTGGATCCAAAATCTAATTATTACAGTCAAGGAACACAAAATAAAACAAAAGCACCAAATTCCTCATCAGAATGAACAACAATGTTGCAGTTTCAGGTTCGCATCAACACAGGGACTTAAAAAAAATGCTTATGATGATGTCTGCTATGTAAACTAGTTTTACACAGTGCTTGTCAGACCGTGCCTAGAATACTGAGTCCAGTTTTGCTCCCCACAAGTGAAAAAAATGCAGACAGGCTGGGAAGGCCCAAAGGAGGGCCACAAAGATGATCAAAGGTCTAGAGAACATGTCCTGTGGGGAAAGACTGAAGGAGTTAGGTCTTTTCTGCCTGAAGAAAAGGCTCAGTTGGGAACTCATCACAGTATTCCAACTACTTTAAGGGTGACTACAAAGATGACAAAGCCTCTCTCTTAGCAAGGAACCACATGAAGAAGACAAAGGGTGATGGGTAAGAGCTGCACTGGAGGATGTTTCATTTGGACATAAGAAACTTTTTACAGTGAAAAAAGTCATCCACTGGAACCACTGGATGTGGCAGAGTGCCCACCACAGAAAGTTTTCAAGAGGCAATTGAACAGTGTTCTAGATAATCTCATCTCGGCTTCCTTTCCCACAAAATTTTGGGCTGGGTGATCTATCAAGGTTCTTTCTAACCTATGCTGTTTTTATGATTGATTCTACAAACATAGTGAAAGCACGGATCTCTTTCTTCCCTTTTACTGTCTTCATTTATTGATTTTCTTCTTAACAGCATGTGATTCACAGTTTTCTATTAGAAGAAAGCTGTCTGTTGCCTCAAAAGAGTATGCATAACAAATCCTTTCTAGCAGGAGCAAGGCTCACATATGCTGAGTATTCCAGCTCTGACTGCAGGACCTTGTGTTTCCCTTTTTACTACCTGTTTGTCCAACACCATGTTAGTCTACAGGGATTTCCTGTGTACTGTGGCTTATGTATAGATCATTGACACTGAAGGACAGGCTCAAAACTTACTCAGGCTGCTCATAGCTGCCTGCTCTAAAGTTCTCAAATCTGCTTTGGAGTTGCAGATGTAGTTAAAATCTGGGACATTATCTTTGCATTTAAATGCAGTATTCTCCATTAAAAAAAAACAACAAACCAAACCAAACCAAACCAACAAAAACCCAAATAAAACGATCCCAGAAATGAGCTGCTAAGCATTCAATTATGAGAAGGTAAATAACCAATCTCCACTACAAATCCCATAGTTCAATCGATTTAATATATACTTTGGTGTCCAAATTCAGCTCGAAGAGATAATTTTTTCTACCCTCCATTTTTGCATAATGGCTCTCAGGTGACAGCAATTTCCAGGGAAGATAGGTTCCCCTTACACAAAGTGGTTTAATGCTTCATAGCCCACTGCTAAGGAGCAGTGTCCTAAGAAAGAGAAGGAATTTGAGTCTTTGGCCTCTGTTCCAAAGACTACCACACATTTGACATCAAATGGGGAAGATGCTGAAATACTGGGAGGTGAGAACCTCCCAGACTGGTGTCTAGGCTTTCCTCCAGGTCTCATGTGGAAACATGAATACTGAAGGAGAGAGTTGGAGGGCATCTTGGCATGTAAGGTTTTCTAAGGTTCAATTCTCAAAGCTCCTCTGCAGCTGAAGTCCAACCTTGGCAGCATTTTCTTGCTTCTGCTTACTGCTTGCTCATGAGCAGTGTGATTTTAATAGGATTGGGCAGTTAGGCTCCCAGAAAATCCGTGCCTAAATTCCTTTGAGGTGTGCATGCTAAATTTTCCTTTTGCTTTCAGTGCAATGGACATTTATAAAGTATATCTGACTATTTACAAGAACTATTGAGAAAAGTAAAAAAGCAAAGATGTTTCCCTGATTTACTCTGATGGTTTAAGTTTGTGAAATCGAATGCAGGATGCAAGTGTACCTTTTTATACATGTCCTGTTGAAGAGAGGTGCTTTTGACAACTGGAGCCTTTCCTAGACTTATCTAATTTTAAAAAACAAAGGCTTTGATATAAATTTAATAGTATACATTCTTTCTAGATATCAGCCTTACAGAGCATAAATATATACAATGTGCATCCCAGGTCACCTTTGCCTTGTAAGAATTTAATGGCTCGTGGTATTTAGAAATTACTCTGATCATTCTAAATAAACTGAAAATGATTATGAGTGAGTTACCAAATATTTTGTAATGATCTTGCTATAAACTAGAGATCACTGATATAATCAAAGGTAGTAAGTGAATCTGAAGACTCCAGTTTTGCCTTTTGTATATGTTTAGTCAGTGTATGCAACATTATCTTCTAGTTATCCTATGTTATTGAGAAATTATAAAAAAGAGTTTAAACCATTATAACATATTGATACTAAAATAAGAAAAGAGTACATTATGCAAAGGAGAAGAAATACATAGATATTTACCAGAAAAATTGCCATATAGCCAGTTAATGGAAAATCATAGAAAAAAGATTGAAAATTATGCTTACTAATTCACAATGACCTCTTAAAGTAATAATTTAGAGAATAGTTCAGTGATTTTTAAACACAAAATACAATGAGCAAGGAAATCCATCACTTAGTGCTCTCTGCTCTTTTACTTTTTTATAAAATACTTTCTTTTAATTCTTCCCCCATATCTGAGATATTTTCTTTACTTTTTTCCTCCAGGTTTTTTTTTTTTTCTTTGTTGTTGCTGCTGTTTTATGTTTGCACAGCCTGCTCCACAGCACATGGCTATTCCCTGAAGGAACTGTGGTCCGTTAAGAGCCCATGCTGGAGCATTAAGAACTGCAGTCCATGGGAATGTCCCACACTGGAGCGAGGGAAAAGTGTAAGGAGAAAGGAATGACAGAGAAGCTGTCACAGATTGACTGCAGCCCCTCAATCCTTATCCCCCTGTGCTACTCAGGAAAGTGAAGGTAGAGAAGTTGGAGATGAGGGAATGAAACTGAACTGGGGAAGGGCAGGGAGTGGGCTCTATCTCTTGTTTGTTTTTCAGTTTTTTTCTGTTCTTGTCTGTTTCCCACCATCCAACTCTAAATTCATTGGAAATTAATTAGTTTAATTTTCAACAGACTGAATCTGTTTTTATCATGACAGGAACTTGCTAAGTGACCTCCCCATCTTTACATTAACTCACCAGCTATTCCATCTTATTTTCTCCTCCTGTCCTGTTCAGGAGGAGGAGTGAAAGAGCAGCTGGGTGGGCATCTGGCAGCTGGCCAAGGTCAAGCCACTACAGATTCTTTCATACTCTTGAGCATACAGAAAAACTTGAAATCTATATTTTATCTAGCAGTCAAATAATATCCTGTGTTAGAAATATTTTTTTCCAATGTGACACGTAATGCATGTTTCTCTCCTTCAGGTTGAAAGAAAAGGCCTGTGGAAAAATACTTGAACAAGATTAGCTTGCCATTGTATCTAACACACATGAAGTTATATTATAACCATAATCTGATGTCATATATGTGCACTTTCTTAAAAATGTTAACCTATGTGCACATATTCCTAAAAATAAAAACTTTTCCCAGTTTTTGTAAGAATGCGTATTTGAGCCCACAGAGCTCAGCCCCTATTGTGTACATGTCACTGAAGCAGAATGTAAGGCCAACTTGAAAGACAACAAAAAGATTATTTGAGTAAGAAGGGAAATTACAGATCTAATTAGGGCAACAATGAATATCTGACCTCTGGGCCAATTGATTCAGAGGGAAAATATAGTGACATAGTAATTGCTTCTGATAGGGTAATTCTTTGGTAAAGACAAAGGTCACACGTGTTCCTCTGTTTCCCAAATAGTGACACGTAATAGAAAATGAGAAAATTCTGCTAATCTGGACTCATCTGCATATGGACAGGGTTATTGAAAATGTTTAAGAATAACATGCAAAAGTGGTGACTTTCTGGAGAAACAAAACCAATCAGTATGCATGCTGCTACCGGGATGACTTGAGCTTTGGACCTACTTCTCTTTCAGTTTCAAATTCTTCTGTTTGGAAATATTAAATGTTCTGTATTCATTAACCAAGGATGGCAGCTCCACGGTCAGCTAACCAAACCATCTACCAACACTTATTTGTTCATTTATTATTTATTTTTATGAGTGCCTTGTATAGGTCAGCTATTGAATGTACAGATTTCAACAGTATAAGTTCAAAGTGTTTATTTTGTCTGTGTGATTGTCAGAGAGAACTATGTATCTATTTTTTATTCAGAGACTTCTCTGAGGATTAGCAACTCTGAATTGGCTCCAGTCCATGCTTTTCTGCAGCAATATTTGCTGTCTATTTGGCTCTGGAGGGATATTTTCTATCACTGTTTTGGGCATTGTGTAATAGAGAAATCTGCACAATTCTGAAGGCCAGATTCAGACACACAGAGCCATGCCCGGTATATTATGACTGAGAGAAAAGACGTTTCTAAGTAAATCCATCACCATCTGACACTGCATTATAAAATCTTAAAAATTATTTACATTTAGAAAGTAATACACTGAATTAATGTATTTGGTAGAAAAACAATAATGATCAAATATTTTATATAAAAGAATTATAAAAAATGAGACTTTAGCTCTGAAGATTTTAATGCTTTTGTGGCTAGTAATGCCAGAAACAGACAGGTGCAATGAGTATATAATTAAAAAGTACAGACACGTTTTTTTTTGTTTGTTGTCCAGAGGTGATAATTGTAAGGGCCAAGTTCTTAAGGAGGCTACTGAGTAGGTGCTAAAAACTCAGGGATCAGTTATAAACACAGAGACAGGCAATGCCTTGACAGAAATAACTGTGTTATCAAAGATGAAGTAGACATATGTGTTTCGAATATTTACCTGACCTGTATTATCCAGTAACCATTTAGGTGGAAAATACAGCTACAGCAAAAACATTTGTACTATTTGGTACTCCTGAGGTATTGCCATTGAAAATATATAATCCAAATTATAAATTGAAAGGGTAATTTTCGAGATGAGAAAATAGATAATATTAACAGTTTTGTTGTTCTAAAAACGTTTATCAACAACACTGCAAACATTTTTAGGAAAAGACATTCAGAATAATAAAGTGAGTACTTGTGATGTCGTGTGGCACAATGTATGAAATGAGGCTCAATGAAACATTGAATCGCAGATATGAAGTCCATAATAAGTTAGAAATGTGTATTTATGTGGCATTTTGTCATTAGTATGCATTTACTGCTTAATAATATTTTTATTTATTCCCATGTTTGTAAGAAGCAGAGTAAGTTTCTCTTGGACTGATCCTATTGCTGCCAATCACCTGGGCCATGGGTCTTGTGAAGTCTCAGAATCAAGGTTCTTCAAGAAAATTAAAAATCATGATTTCTTGAAGAGGTAAATGAATGTTTCCATGCCATAAAGAGAATCTAGAGACAAAGGCTGTACCAATTACTCAGTTTCAAGTATTTGAACTTGCCCTTCATTCAGAAAAAGAATTTGGGATCTGTATTCTGCTGCAAAAATTTCATGCTCACTGGTATTTTCCACATAAAAACTTGTCTGATAAAGTAAATCCTTTACATAACATTAAATTTACATGTGTTTCCCCATTGTCCTGTTTGATAGATGGAGAGAGAGCTCAATTTCCTTGCAAAAAAAAAAAAAAGGAAAGAGTCTGACAACCTTATGAAGACTGAGTACTCAATTTCTGTGCTTTATAGACAAGTAGAGAAACACCTTAGAATATTATTAGAGATATTAATTATTGTGTCACTTTGACACATAACACAGACCACCTTGTACTTACAGGTATTGATCAAAGTTTGCAGGCCATTGGTTTATAGAAGTACAAAAAACTCCTCACTGACTGAGAAGTTCTGTAATCTTTCTTTTCTTTATTTTATCCCCTATTTATGTGAATATAAATACCTGAACATAGTTACCATAATGAAATAAATGCAAGGAATATGACTCAAATCTAAAGGTACAGTTACCTTTAGTTAGGCTGGGTTATGGCTAAACACTGTGGCTATCATGTCTTCAGTGGAAATTCTACATTTCCTTAGAAGGTTTTGAGAATGATTGCTTCATCTTAGCACTGCTGGAAGTGAGAACCAAACATTCCTTTATTAGATTGTCTCCCTATTGCTAACAAGGAGCAGTGATACAAACGTGATTTCTGAAAAGTAAGGAAGACGTTATGGAAAACTGAACTTGGATTCTGTGTTGATTAACATAACTAAAAAGAAACACATCAAGTAGTAGAAAAGTATTCTCTTTATTTGGACAAATCTTGAAAAAAAAATAATGGAAATTATTGGTATTTACCTTCAAAGATATGTCATTTTTACTCCTAGTAAGGCAGAAAAATATTGAGGAAAGAATTCTTTACGTAACTAGACAAATTGCTCCTTCAGTAAGAGAGGAAGAATAAAGAGGAAGTCTATAAGGACTGTAAAAAGAGAGATTATCAATGAAACTCCATCAGAGAAGAGTTAAATCTTGCAAAGGATGTTTTAAGAAGTAAAAGCTACTTCAGTTACATAAAGAGAGGAAGAGCAAGAAAAAAGTGGAGTCAATATTCAATGGGGATATGTGGGAGATTAAAAGTGACTTGTGAATTGTCCTCAAATAAATAAGAATTTTTGTCCCAGTTTTCAGTAGAAATAAAGGTGTCTTGTAACATTTGTCCCATAGAGATTGCCCCCACTGACACAAAAGGCTTTCTTTCCTCCACTAACTAAGAAAAATGAGTGTGGTAATTATAACACAGATGCTTATTCAAATTTATGACTATTTTTGGCAACACATTAAGCAAATTTAAATTCAGGCAAATTCAGTTTCACCCATTGTTAATAGCCTGGGATTACTGTAGCTGTTGAAAATTCATATATCCCCTGGTTCTTATTCTGGTGGTTAGAATCTCCAAATTCATCCCATGTCTTTTTGAGTGTATTATTCCTCACTTCTAAATCAGGGAAAGTATTAATCAGGTTTTCCAACTGAATGAGTTTTAATTCCTTTGTTTTCTGGGCCCTTAAAAGTCAAGTTAAAAAAAGACCAAGCAGGCTGCTAAATGGGTGATTTGAAACTTTTCTCTTTTCCCCGTAGGGTATGAAAAGGTATATTGGAGGACAGATCCTTCTCTTTGTGCTCAGTATGTCCAGCAGTATAAAAGCAAAGCCTCCCAAGAGCTGCAGCCTATTTTCATAAGAGTACAACTTCTTTTGCAAAAATACCAGTTCATGTTGTACTACCAGAGATCATTATTATTCTTTTAATTTTTACAGAGTCTTCAGAAAAAAAGAAACCAAATCAAACCCCCCAAACAATCCTAACCTAGAGAAGTGATTATAACACAGCAAATAACATGATAAACAAAGACACAAACTTCTATCCAGGCAGTGTAAGTCTATGCATACATTGTGCATACTCAAGGAACATCTGGATATAAAGATTACAGCAGGTCCTTGCTGCACTTTTTCAGGTTTCTTTCAAAAGGATCAGTTTAGGAAACAAGAATTTGGGTATGTAAATTTCCATTCTAATGTTGAAACAGAAGCCAAAAACTATTTTGACTTTCATAGTACTTTTTGAATATTTAAGGAGGAACTAGTTGTTTTCATTTCTTTGCAGAAAAAAATTACGTATGCAGTGCCCAGGAAGAATGCACTTTTTTCCTATTTGTCATTGGGGCAAAATGAGCCATGGCATTTTTATCCAGCACTCAACAATAGGCAAATCATGATCACAAACTCCAAAGGAAACTATAACTAAAGAGATGGAAGAAGTGAAAAAAGGCATAAAACCAGGGCAAGTCTTTACTGGTATATTTTATTAGACATTTTCAAAAGAAATCTTAATCAATTTTAAGACAGACTTTATTTGGTCTGTGAAAGGGAATAAATGAAGCAGTTGCCTATGGTTGCAGTTAATTGTCCTTGATAACAGAGGCAACACTTTCCATCTCATTTTGTCAAAGATGTGACGTACTTCAGGTGGGGTTATTGAATCAACTAGTCACCACAACTTCCCATGGAGACTATTTCACTTGCTTTACCCCAGCAACTCTTCAGTAATGTCTGCATCACTCAGTAGCTGGTGGAGAGAGGCTCAGCAAGGAAGTGAAGAAATAAGATCTGGCATCAAGTGAGATCCACGACTCAGTCAGGTAAGCTATTGTATTACTTGGTGCACTTTTAGCTTTGTTAAAGATCTTTGTTAAAGATCCCTTAAAGAGTTCATTTCTTCTGAATTGCTGAGTTCTCTAATAATCCACTGACTTCAGTGCAAGTTGAAGACAAAATTTTAAAGTCCATACAAAAGCAATCCAGCTCCACATGGCATCACTCAGTGACATGAATGCATAGGGGGTTTTGAGATGGCCAGACTTTCCAACACCTCATATCCAAATCCCTGTAAATTCCACCTGGTCTTTATACCGTTCTGAGCTATACTAAATTCCCAGAATGCTTTTAAGGTGAAACCCTTCTAGTAGGACAAACAAATGTCATGACTCTTTTTGTAGAAGCTGCAGTTAATCCAAGTTTTCTCATACCAAATTTGTTCTTCCTCTACAAGGCTCTTTTCTATTTACTGCTGGATTGCTGCTTTTAAGCCCCAAAGTAAATAAATTCTTATAGAGCTGTCTAGATGCAGTATTGTTTGTGAAAGTTCTTTGGAAACTAAATACTTATTATTGTAGTAGTAGTAGTAGTAGTAGTAGTAGTAATAATAATAATAATAATAATAATAAAGTAATTAGGTTTGTGTGAGATAGATTGAAAAAAAATCACTTCCAGCATATCCAACATTTATTTCTGTTCTAGGGAAATAGGATAAATAGATAAGTGGCATATCATACTATGTGATATGATCTTCCCTTAACAGAGAATAGAAAAGAGGAATGTCTGGTCAAATTTGCCAATAAAGAAAACGACATTTTCTGGTGGATTCCCACTTTGCAGAAGGCAGCAGTGAGGTTGGGAAGTGTCTGCACAGCAGAGGTGAAAAGATGCTGAGGCTTTTTATGCCCACAGAGCCTTAGATCTCAGCTAACACTTTGACTCCAGGGTAATTCTTGTATTCCCCAGAATTTGGAGTCCCCCAGAAGTAGACTCAGATGAGTATCTGAGGCCTCATTCCTTACCAATCATTGGAAAGCAGAGCTCGCTCCCTGCTGAGCAATGGGGTGAGGAGAGAGGGAAGTCCCTTTCACTTCACTGCTGAGACAGGCACAGAGCCCTTGGCTGCCTCTAAATTGCAATTCCTGAAGTTAAGTGATCATTTATTTTAAAAATAGAAAGTATCAATAAGGTTCTAGAGCTCCTGCTGTGCAGCAAAATGGAAAGACATAAACCCTGATAGTTCCGTATGCAATGTAATTTGTTCTCAAAAAACCCAGCACTATTTTTAAAAGTCATGGCTTTTTTAAGGAGAGAGATGAGGGAAGAGGGCAGAACTGAGAACGAGAAAGATTGATTTTATATTTTTTGAAGCAATCTGGGTTTGGTACTTCTCCACTGTGCTCTAGAAGACCAAGATGTATTCAAGAATCTTCCACTTGCATTTCATGGCTTTGTATGTATAGATTGGAACTACAGATGAAAAATTGTTTTTCCCACTGTTAAGTGCCTGTATAATGCAAAACAGAGGAAGAGTTTTTCCTGTCTTGCTTGCAAAATCAAAGCCAGGTGATAAGAATTTTCCCTTACAGATCGAGAAAAAACTCTAAAATAGAAGTCAAACCCATCATTTCAGCTGTTCCCTAATGTGCAGTTAATAATTATCTGATGAGGTGTTTTTTTTCCTGTGCTATTAGTTTGTTTGAACACAGTATTTCAAGAGCCACAGATATTTTTCTCTATATTGACACATTAGCACCAAAATGCCATCTTTAAAAGGCTTTTTACAAAAGCCCAAAAAACCAGAATTAGTTATCTGCAGACAGTGAGAGCACATAATTAAAAGGGATTATGGATATGTTAAAGCACATATTTTGTCGCTATGACAGATCTTAAAAAACAATTAGAACTATGGCTAGAGAGAAGAAAATTATTTTGGATAAGAAAGATCAAAAATAAAACTGGCAATATCAAAAACTGTTAAGTTCATCTTTTTTTTTTTTTTTTACCTTAAGAACAAAATGGAAGAGTTATTTCTTTTTATTTCTTATGAAAATTTCCATTAAGTTTCTTTTAGTCTTTGCATTCCAAGAAACAGTGAAAATAATCTGGGAAGCAATCCTATTTAAAACAAACAAACAAGCAAACAAACAAACAAATGATAGACAGAGAAAGGAATTCAAGACTTTAGCACCTTATCATCTGCAATACACAAGAAACCTTGTAGGATTGCTGACCATACAATTTTCTTGATTATAGAGGTAGACAGATGAAAAATAAATAAATCTTACTGATGTGTCTGAAGTCTTGTGTGCAGCCTGTTTCCAGACAGTGGCTGAATGCTGGATATAGAAATACATAATGACTGCAATGGAATTACTTTTATTTTGGTTATGCAATATCCTTCCTAAATCAATCTCGCTTCTGATAATATTTCACATTTGCATGTATACTTTTGGAACATTTCCACCAGTGTAACAGGCCTGACAATTGCAATGCTCTTAAGGCCAAGGTTTCTGGAGACTAAAAAAAAAAAAAAGGCTTAAGAGATATCAGAAGCCAGTTCAGACACCTGATAGACTTACTGAGGCAAATGCAAACATTTTAGGATAACGAGCCATTTAGTGTGATATATCACTATTCACTCTTCTGAAGCTACATATTAATATAAAATCTAATCAATTCTTCAGAAAAGTTTTATAAAATAAACTGTTATTTGCAGAGCAAGTCTCAGATGGCATAATGAAATGAATTCCTCTGCTTTTTTACTTGTCTGTGTTTATATCTTGCAGAAGAAAAGTAAAACAGAATATACCAATAAATACCATTTCTTAAAATTATTTGACTGTTTTCCCATTCTTATGTGCTTAAAGATAGATTGGGAAGAGCTTTTTGGTTTTGTTTTTGTTTTTCTTTTTTATCAAAATATATTTAATGTGCAAATGAATCTTGACAGTACAATATACGAAACTTTGAAAAGTCTGTGCAGTCCTTTGAGCTTTAAGAGATTTGGCTATCTGTATAGTTAGGACAGACTATATGAATGAGTTTTTAATTAAATTAGTAATGGCATCTGTCATGGAACCAAACAAAATAGAACTTTTAAGCCACAACTTCTACCTGCAAGTATGATCACATTCAGCCCTCAGAATGCAAAGGAAACAAGAATCTTTTCAGGCCTAAACAAAACATATGAGCACTCCAAAAATTTGTCTTTTTGGGGTGAAAAAATGAAATATTTTTCTGCTACAATGTTGCTGAGTGAACATCGACAAAAGTAGGATTTCTGCAAGGTAACTTACCTTTTACACTGAATAATTGATCAGCCTGTCAAAGTACAGCAGAAAGTGTGACCTATGTGCCAAACTATTGGGAAATGCATGTCTAATTTTATACCTGCCCTATACCAAGTAAAATATGGCAGGTGCAGTACATATGACCTAAAGGAATATTCACATATACCCATAACTGCATAATACACAAGTGGTTATATAACTGTTATCACCTGTGAAACCATTTTGCTGACATTCACTTCTGTCCTAGTTCAGCAAGGTGGGACCAGGTTATCACTGTGTGTGTGACCAAAGCTGTGTATTCTGAAACCCTCTATGTCATTTCCCATGAACTGTTAGCATTGGACCATTTGCAGTAGCTGCTCAGGGCACACCCGACCCCTCAGGCTGCAGGCTGGATGTTAAAGAAGCCTGTGAGATAAGAGCTGTGATAACTCCCCTCAAAGAAGTTGTTAGCACCTTCAGACCCAGCCTGAGGGGGCGTGTCCGCTAATGGGCCATAAACAATTCCAGAAATACCCCATGACTCACAGAGTCAGATCACCCATTGTGAACTCCTTGCCCTGGAGGAGGTATTGGGCACTCCCACCTGAACCAGAGGGTATATAATCTTGGGTTTTTTGGGACTTGGGAACCACTTATCGGATCCAGAGGAGTACGAGAACCTCAATAGGAGGAGATCACCACTCTTGATCAGACAGCGACCACCACTTTTGACCAGATTGTGATTGTCATCTGCGCCAACAAGTTTTTCACCTTTTACTTCGGATTCGGGAGAACCACATGGGTCTCAGCACAGGGGCTAACAAATCCCATTGTGTTTGTGCCCCAGGGTGCTGGGTTATACTTTTGGGTTTTGTGGGTTAAACCAAATTTCTCTTTGTGTCATTGCATTTATTATAATATTTTTATTAAATTGTAACTCTGTTTTATAGTCTCTTTCATACTGGGTTTGTTTCTCCTGCTGGCTTACCTTTAAACCAGCACAATTTCTTTTAAAAGAAAATATGATACAGAATGGCCATTTTATCTCTTACACTCCTGAAGTTTATAACAAGGCTGTTTTACTGACTGATGGAGAAAGAAGCTGTGATCAGACAATCAGCAACAACCTGAGCCAATAATATTAAACTTTTTTGCAATATTAATTTTCCAATAGAATAGGAAGACTTCTTTAGAAATCTAGGATATCCATTACAATTGCCTGAAATCTTATGTTTCTGAAATTGCTTTATTAGTTACCTTTCTTGGGCTTCATAAGAAACCATAAACATCACACATCATAGTCTCAAAACTTCTCTTTCTGTGAAATTAACTAAAAATTATAGGTCTTTAAATGTGGAATTTAGCTGAGAAACAGAAATAAGAAACAGAATTAGTTCCTTCTCTAAGTCCTATAGAATTAAACTACTAAAGTCCATTTGATTTAAGATTAATAGAAATTTTGAATTTAGAGAAAAAGCTCAAAAGTTCACCTAGATTTTCTGCCATAGGAATATTTGTATGAAATAACTGTCATAATAAAATATTAATGTTTCAGATGTGAAGTCTATTTGCAAAGATTATCTCTGTTCCTAGCAGAAATGGTGATTTTTTTCATGTTCACAATGGTTGTCAGAAAATAGACATACATGAATATTTTAGAGACTATCCTGCTTCAGAACATAACCCTGTTCCTCTTATTCTAGCCAGAAAACAAAGTTGGCTTATACATTGTGATGTTTATGCATTTTTTCTTAATGTAAAAAGATATTGTAAGAGAAGCAAAGCTATTGTAAGAGAAGTATTTTATTCTTTCTCAACTCTGCTAAAAGTAATGGACCTCATTCCTAGCCTGCACTGTCGGAAAAAATTGAGACTTTAAGTATTTACCGTGGAGGGGTTATTGTTTAGCTAACACTCTAACTCCTATGCAAGGAACTGTTCTATGCTTAAGTTACTATTGCAAATAGTAATGTAACATGCCACATCTGTTAAAGTAAACCTGTGTTTCTCCAGCAGGTTTGCACACAGATCGCTCTTACTGCCGGATTGTGTGAGGCAGATGAACTATTAGGTGTCAGAATTATGCTCTTTGAAGATAGATTGAACCCTGGCTTTAATGGTAACCAATTGTCAAGATTCCAAATTGTCTCATTATAAGATCTTTTCTCTATTTTAATTCATTGTAATGAGCACCATTTAGAACCATGGATACAGTATTGGATTCTATACAAGAAGAGTCCTGATGTCCCGCTTTTGAACAAAACACTGTACTTGGGAAAATTCACGCATTATATTCTTGTAATATTTTGTACCCTTAGATATTTTACTAATGAGAAAAAATATATATAAACAACAGAAAAATAGTTATTTGTGTGGAAATATATAAAATTAGTTAAATACACTGAGGCTAGGTGTAGAGTTATCCATACATACTGACCTCAGACTCTTGATTCTGGGTAGAACTGTAATAGCTATTGCCAGCCCATAAAGTGTTTGTGTTTGTGATGATCCTTTTGAAAACAGAAACAGGATTTCACCTCTAATCACAACTAATTCTTGTTCTCATTTGCTCTGCCATTTTCTTTTTCCTTTCTTTCTTTTTAAATGCATAAACATATATTTTAAAAACATATCTTTTAATTTCTTCTCTTTTGCTTGAGGGTATAAAGAGTTTTAAGGAAACACTGGCTGCCTGAAAACGCCAGGAAACTACACTATAATTTCTTCCCTTCCATCACTGTGGAGCAGATACTTGATTATTTCACTTGCCAGTTTTCATTAGTGTTTCCAGTGCCACATCCCTTTCCTTAGCTGCTGGAAAAATTCCTTGCAGCCAACTGCAGTTGTGCTTGTGACATTACTGATTACATGGCTCCTGTTTCAGACCAAGGATACATGCAGAAGCAAGATGAAATTCTGTAAATTTTGATTTGTAGGTTTAACTTGCTTAAGACCACATTCTAACATTTTCATATCCATAAGGGAACCTGAGGAAACTACCTCATGGAAAAATATAGGCTCGAAGGGATTTCCAGAGATCATCTGCTATAACTTTCTCTTGAAAGTGAGGGCTTATTCAGAGTCTTATCAAATTAATTCTTGAATATTTGCCACTGGGAGGTTCCTTTGGTCAACTTATTCTAATTCTCAGTTGTTCCCATTGTGAAGAACTTACTCTTCTGCACAAATTGAATTTACTCTGAAGCAGCTTGCACCCATTTTCTTTTCTCCTGTTGCCATGCATCCTTATAATCAAGGTATCTCCGTTTTCTCTGAAACTATCTTTTACATATGGGAAAGCTCTGAATAGGTACACCTGAGCTTTCTTGTCACACACTGGAACTCTTCAACTTTTCTTTATATGTCAAGTTTTTAATCCTCTCACTACCTTGATGGTTCTCTGCTGGACTCTCTCCAATTTGTCTCTTTTGAACTGGGGAGATCAAAACTGGATGTGGTATTCCAAGTGTGGCCTAACGAGTATCTCAACAGTAATTCTTTCTCTAGGAACAGAATCAACTTACCAAGAGCTAATCCTTGTGGTATATTTTTATTTTATTTTATTTTATTTTATTTTATTTTATTTTATTTTATTTTATTTTATTTTATTTTATTTTATTTTATTTTATTTTATTTTATTTTATTTT
>VWZD01000517.1:93962-113722 GCA_013396695.1 Sakesphorus luctuosus | reverse complement strand
TTTTTTAAAACCTCAGGAATAGGGTAGCAACTGATGAAAAAGAGTAAATCAATCCATTTGCAAACAGCAGGCAGTTACAAATTCTCATTCATATAATAATTTCAGTACAGTTTTCCTTTTCTTAATTATAAGTAGTTGAAAATAGAAAAGCCATAAGAGAAAAAAGGAAAAAAAAATATTTCAAATTAATACATTAGCTCTTGACTGGTAAACATTTATCCATGTCTTCTATGTCAAATGAAGTTCTAATAGACTGCTATGCAGCATTTTTACTCAAATCTGGAGAATAACAGCTTTATCAAACAAGGAATTATGTAATACAAATCCTGAAATATATCAGTGGAATATACGGTGTAAAACATATAGTGTGGAAAAGTTTAGGGATTACATGAGTGTGATTTTGTACAGCAATTTGTGTGTTCACAGGATATACATATAAATGATGTTGTAAGCAAGAAATTTGCAGATTGAGAATTTCAGATGTTTGACTGCTTCTGTGACTGCAGAAATGGTTAATCAGCATGACCATAATAAATATACATCTAATAAGATAGTTACTGACCAGCTCACTGCTTCCTCTTATGCTTTCCTTCATTTTTTCTGATTTTGTATTTCCTTTGCTGTTGGTTTCCATCTTCCACAGCCTACACATCAGAGAAGGAGAACTTGCCATACAAAAACACTGAAGAACAGCAGGATTTTCTGTTTTTCATAGCAGCTATAAAAAAGGCCTTTGCTTCAGAGGCTTTGACATAATGTTAATTTGAAAGAGCAGGGAAGTAGAATTTGTGCTGTTTATTTAGCTAGAGGTACCCTTTCCTAAGCTGAACTACTTGGTATTTTTTTTAGATTGGATAAAGACAAAAGAGAAAGCTGAAAAATTAACTCTATGGGGAAGGCTTTCTTCTTGATATCTTTTGATAATAAAGTGAGTGGAGAGCTTTGTTATTTTCTCTTCAAGAGACTGGCTACCTTGTTAAATAGAGCTTTCTGTGTCCAAGCTGCAGTTAGAGGTTAATGTGCATGTTCCTAGGCTCCTGTCTCTTATGTTCATTGGTTTTTCAGCTGCTAGGTTTCATAAACCATCAGTATTAGTTCTTAGCAATATTTTTGTCAAACAATTTTGTCTAGAGAAATCTTATCTAATGGAAAACTACACTGATGATAGTCTTTTAATGACCTCCAAGAATTTCCCTCAGCCTTCCTGTTTGCAAAGCTGGTATGTTATGTCAAAAGCCCCATTGTTTATTCTGACATTAACAATTTTAGAAATATATTTTCTACTGAATGTTTCTGGATTGGATTTTCAGTTTTGCTTGCAGATCGGTAAAAGGCAATGAGATGCCAGAGACCAGTAAGTATTTCCAATTTGAAAAGTTCTCATATTTCTAGGAGATGAGTTTGCATATATTGGAATGTAATCCAGAAAGCACTATGTAGAAAACATTCAAAGGGTACTGCTACCTGACCTGTAAATTAATAACTTGTATGAATTTAAGCAAGTGCTGTAAGTTTCACAAAACTCTATTACAGAATTTCCAGATAAAGGAGTACATTTGCTGAGTACCAAAGCTTTCTGCTTAAGAGGTCTCTTCTGCAATTTCCTCTATCTGTTACCTAACTTAGAAGATAAAAAAAAAAACAAAAACAACCAAAAACAACCCAAAAGAAAAAAAAAAACCAGAAAACAACATTTGCTTTAGTTTATTGCTTTGGCTCAGGGATTCTCATATTGCTGTTAACTGCCACTGAGAACAGCAGGTGGTAATTTCCAATAGAAATGAGCAGCTACTAGACCAGACAACCCTCATTTACTTATACCCTTGCAACCCTTCTCGGGAATATTACAAACTGTAGGCTCTTTCTCATTTGTCCTTGTTTTAGCTGACATTGTCATTCATGACTATACTGTGAGTGTAAATGATGATCTAATGCCACTTCTATAATTACTTGGCACCCTGAATAAACTGTAATCCCCCTGGGTCAATAACTGGTCTCAGTTTGACATTCAATAAACAAGGTTTGGAGAATTGCTGTAGTTTCACCTCTTTTTTTCCTTCTATTTTTTTCTTCCTCCTTCCTGGTGCTTTCAGTGAATGCTATTCAGGAGTAATTCAGGACCATTAAGAAAAGAAAGGAAACAACTGTACACAGTGTAAGACTGCTGAAGGGATATCTCTGATTTTCAACACTTACTTACAAAGGCCTATCACTTGTAGGGCCCAATTATTCTTCAATGGAAGTTTTGAGAATGACTTTGGGGGGAGTGAGACCCCCAAGCCTGGAAGGCTGCTCTATGTGTTGTCATGAATCTCACTTTTAAGGACACATATTACAGGTATTGTGACTATGTCTGTTGGTCACAGTAATCATGAGTTTCATTCTCTGTTTTCCTCCATCCTTCATCTTCAACAGTATGGAAACAGCACCTTATAGTACAGAATCACGTCCTAACTATGTATGTGTGACATTGTCCAAGAAAAACAAAACCAACTTGTTGCTCTATTTCTGCCAAACCCAAGAAAGAATTTATTGGGGGATAGGATTAATCATGAGGCAATTGCAGACACAGCCATCCCTGCAAGAAATGATTAATAAATTAGTATTATGATGAAGCTGAGAAGCAAATGATTAATAAATGGCAAAGGCAGGGAATAGGCCAAACCAGCAAAAAGGTGAGGGCTGAGAAAAGTAAATCTGGAACTGCTTCAAGGACTTAACCTTTCAAAAGAGCCTTGCATGACAGAAAAGGTCAGAGTCACCTTGACTTCTGATCAGTATGTCATGTTTTCAGCAAAGAAGAGCAGTTGTATGAATGTACATGAAGAAGAAGTAAAAGGGAGAAAAACTGAAAACTGAAGTGGTTCAGCTGTTGTGTACAGAATTGAAAGGAACAGCAACAAAGTGATTGTAGAAAAGATGGTGGATGTAGTCAAAGCATGCATTTTCACATCAGAGACTTTTTATTCAGTCTGAGACCAATATTCCACCATTTTGCAGGACCAGATGGATTTTAGGGACTCTTAAAAGAACCATTTCCTTTTACAAATCTCTCCTACTAATAGTATTTGTATTTACTATTTATTATTTTATTTAATATTTAGAGGTATGTTTTGCATACAGCTCTAGACAATTTTGGAGTCACTGTTTAATGCTGATACTATAAGCAGTAATAAGACAGATGCATCCCTGCCAGCAAAGCTGCGCCTCACCACTATGAAATAAAACACATGAGCAAATTCATGTTTGCCTAACTGCATATCTGTAGTTCAATGGACCCATCCTGTGCTTCTTGAGGAAAGAAATACAAAGGCATATGACATTCAAATGCAATGTACTGATCTTAGATAGATCATGAGCATGCTGAAAAAGAGTTAAATGTAACATAGCTGGCATAGAAGCAAGGACAGGAAGGGAGTTGCTTTTTTTTGTATGTGTTGCTAAGCAGCAGAAACATACCCAAGTCTTATATTAGAGAATCTGTTGGTCTATAGACAAACATCTTGGACCCTCTAGTAGATACTCTTAGGATTTTCAGTAAAAATGCATTTGGATCTTTTGCCCAAGATACTTTTGAATACCCACATTCAGTGAAATCCATGGAGATCCTTTCTGTGTACAATTAAGTAGCAGAGGAACAATAAAAACTCTTCTAATACTCTCAGGAATAAAAAATGGAGCTTTAACCACGTTATCTGTAACAAGTTCTCTAAGTTGTTCCCTATAAAAATTCCCATAGTTTTAGACTCCTCTTAAACTCCATTCCCCCTATGGCAAGGAACTGAGATTGCCACACAGGAGAAAATCTCTGCAGCATCATAGCACTTACAAAGAAAAAAAATACTTCTCAGTAAGAGAATCTTTATAGGGGACAAAGTATGGAGGGGAAATAAAAGTGTAGATGGATTTCATCATAATTTTGTCACTTTCAACAGTCATGTTACCTTTCTTGATCAGTGTCTTTATCAGAAACCTTTCACTGCATTCAAAGTCTGACTCAAATCAGGAAGTGCAAAGAGAAAACTGTAAGTGGGCAATGAGGAACTGAGAGGATCCAACACCAGAGAGGAAACAGAAGACCTGTGGCAGAAGGAACAGGGACTGAAAGAAGTAGAGGGGACAGTGCCCTAGGACACCATGCATCTTCAAAATGGTGCAGAAAATTACATAAATTAACTAAAAATGCTGTAACTTTCAATGCATACCTAGTAATATTTGCTATTTGTGCTGCTGTGCCCCGTCTTTAAGAACTCATGCTAGACATATGGAGAATAAAATGAAGTATGGCAAATCTTTGAGGGCTAGAGCCCACATAAGCCAAGGGCTAAAGTCCAGAGAGAAGATATATACCCTATTCCTGGAAACATTCAAAGTCAGATTGGAAGGGGAACTTGATCTAGTTGTGGGTGTCCCTGCTCAGGGCAGGGGGATCGGACTATGTAATCCTTAAAAACCCTTGAAAGGTCTCTTCCAACCCAAACTATTCTGTGATTCTATGATAAACAGCTTGCACTCTCCTCACACTGATTTTTTTTTTAATTCCAGGAAGATACTGTTCAGTGTTTTCAGAAAATTTTTAATTTATCAACATACTTTTTTTAGCACCAGGATAAATTCCTTCATTGCTTTTCCAAGGTCTTTCAGTATGTCAATAAATTTTTTTTCAAATATTTTTGTTATCAGTCTACAGGTGGCATAGTTCTATATTTGTTTTTCATGGAAAGATTGAGTTTAATTGTTTTTTACTTGCCTTTTTGCATGCAATAAAAATGTTAAAGTTACAAAATGCATGCAATATATAATGATATGTGTTAAAACATTATCCAGGCTTTCCTGTCAAAGAACTGTCAACAATACTGCATATATGACTAATAGTTAACATTCAGGCTGCACAAACAAAAATATTTTTCTACATAGCACACCACATAGTGATTTTTTAAAGCACATCTTAGTCTAACAGCTTGACAGCTGTCTCTAGTAAATGCCCTTATTAATAATCACTCTATCTATGTCCAGCTGTCATCTCCCTGACAAGATACTCCTCTAAAGACACTGAAGCATGCAGAAGTGCCAAGTGTATTGGCCTTCACGAGATCTAGGTGACACAAGGTCTTACCCAAAGAAAGATCTTTCTACACAAGAGCCACACTACAGATGTACTGAGTAGAACTCTTTGGGGCTGTGCACTTAACTGAAAGCACACAAGCAAGATTATGCGCCTAATAGCCAGATTTGCATTATGCCACATCCAGAGATACATAAGGTAGGAACACTTGCCAATGCAGATATAGGGTTAGACAGTGCACACTGCCCAGTGTAATTCTTTGCAAATGTAACAGCTTTTTGGAGTGAGGAGAATGGTTTAAATATTCCTTCTGGCAATGTATTTGCATCTGATCTACAGCAGCGTGTTAGAAAACTCAAAGTACTTCTTTATGGTCTTGTTCTCAAGCTGAGATGGTTCAGTGGGGTTCAGAGAAACAGAGCTGATTTTTTTCTTTCTTGTCCCTACATCCAGTACCTATAAGTGCGATCATGACTGTAGTGGTTTTAGCTAGGCCTCAAATTAGCAGGCTCAGAGAATCTATGTGGATTGGGAGACAGCTATCACCTGACTGGGTAACCAAGGAAGCATTTCATACCAGATGACGCAAACCTAAGATACGAGTGCAGCAGTGGGAGGTGTTAAGTCAGTTCCACCATGGCCAGGGTACAAGCCGGACATGGTGCAGCTCCTGTCTTGTTGGAGTAGGCCCTGCTCCTGCTGCTGCTGCTACTTGCATTTTGTTTGAGTTCAGGGAAGTAAAAATATTTTGTTGTTACTCCTTCTGTTTCTTGCTGTGTGTCTTTTGTGGTGCTTATCGATCCAGAGTAATAGAATCCGGTTTTAGTGGGAAGTAGAAAATTGTTGTTATACCTAACTTGTGTAAGTGTGTGTTATATTGTAATTTTCTCTTAATTTTCTCTTTTCTGTATAAATACTTATAGCTAGTTTAAGCATAAACCTAGTTTGGAGGGGGTTTTTTCCCTCTCCCTCTTTTTCCCTTGGCTGGTTGGTTTGGGGGGAGGGAACTCTTTCTCTCTGTCTTGGACACTTGGCGTTTTGCCAGCTCAACCCAAGACAATGACATATTGCAGATCTGTCTGACATCACTGTCTTTAGAACTCTGGAATGCTTTGGATTACTTGAACAATTACAATTTTAAAAAATTACTTCTGAGTTTTACAATGGTTGTCATTAAAAGATAGAACAGGTGACTGGGCAGCACCCTTTGAAAGCGAATAGTGAGACAGCTTGCTTCCTGCATTACACTGAAGGATGCTTGCACAATCTCTGTGCACTAACTGCTCACCTTTCTCTGTTGTTTTTTTTTCTCTTCTAGGAAGGTCATGGTTTTTAGAACAACCAAAAATCCCACAAACCAAACCAAAAATAAAATAAAAACATTTATGCATGACATTGATTTTTTTTCTCTAATTTTATCACCATTTCATATCTTCCTCTGATTCCTGCATCCTTCTTTGGGAAAATCAACTGCATCATAAAAAGGTTGGTAAGAGCCTGTGTTTCATATTCCCTAGTGTGCAATCAAAGCTTGAAACCAGGGGTGTGTTGCCAGCCGCATCACTCATTTCTTGCTATGTGCCTGAAGCCAAGGCTGCTCTGAATGTCTGCAGTAACCACTGAAGTAGCACTGAGGAGAGCCAGAAACCTGAAATGGAGAACTGTCTGTCTTCAGTCATGAAATGGCAGAACTTATCAGGTTTCACATATTTAACACAAAAACTGGTACCTTATGGGAATGATAAAATACACGGGGGCTGGATATTAAGCATCTTTCCACAGGATTGAAAAGCTCAGACCTAGGCCAGGTCTGCTTGGGTCAAAATCTGTCATTATTTAGTAGTTGTTCAGTGATCTGTGTAAAGTGAATTGATAGGTTGATTTAGTTTTTGGAGAAAAGTGAATCATTTGTTTAAAAAACTTTCTCTGGTAGTCTAAAAAGTGATATAAAAGATTGAAATAATCTAGACAATATTTTTTTTTAAAAAGCCATTGGAAATTGGAGAAGTGTCCTTAATTTTTTATATATAAATTTCAGACCATTATCTACTTTTGAAATGTATTAGTAGTTCATGTTATTTGCCAAATTGTCTGATTTGGATACAAAATCTTATTTGGAATATTGAAATAAATGTATTGTTTTCTGTTGTTATCTTGTCCCATCATTTTTATAGATGGCTAATTTGGGGTTACATATTGTTCTCTAACAAAGAAAGCACAGTGCAGACGTGGACAGGAAGCTGAGTGGGGTGCCTGAGACTGGAGATTCTGAGAGTCTGGGCAGGATTATGTTTCTCATCTCTTCTCTATAAAATAAGAAGATAACACTCTTGAGAGAAAGGGAGCTCCTACTTGCCTTATTTCACTGAAAGTTTTGTGCCACAGTTTCTGGGTACCAACAGCCTGATCACCAGGGCACTTACAGATCTCTGTTCAATGGGGAGACTAGTTCAAAAAACAAAATTTAAAGGAGAAAGTTTGTATTTTTTTAATTATCAGTCAAGCAAAGTCACTCTCTTGATCTTTTTTATTGTAACTTTTATTATATTTTTAAATTTAAGTCTCTCTCTACTTTATTTTCCTTTTCTTCCCTATTTATTATTGGACATAATGATCAGTTTCTGCTCCAACATCTGTACCTTTGATAAATTACAGCATTTGTCAAAAAACTGTCATTGTGTTAATGATGCCCCTGTCTTGAGGCACTTCAATTCTTTTTTGCTTTTCTAGAGAAAACTTATGCTGTGTGCTTGGAAGCACAGCCCTTTTACCTTTCTATACCTAAGAGAGTCTAACTAAACACTTCCAATTACAGTAATTTCAAGCAGCTCTATTCAGGCCATATGGAACCAGAATATTGTGTCTTTGCAGGAGCATATTGCTAATTCTTACTTGAGTATTATCCCTCCATTCCAGCAAGGCAGATACTGCAATTTCCTTGCACCATGGAATATCAGGTTGCTGGTGTAACTAAAAGCCATAATATATCTTTAAGGAAATAATGCCATAAAAGATCATCCACAGTTTTTGAAAAGTACCAGACCATGACTGACAAGTGCAGTTTTTAAGAGCTTATGGCCAATGCTGGTTAGAAAAACCCCACACACAACAAACTAAAAAACCCCAAACCAAACAAGATAGCCATCTGCAATAGCACCATCTGCTGATCCTTATAATTTGATAAAAATTGTCAGCCTCTGACTGAAAACAATACTGCTCATCATGGACACGGTTTATGTACACGTACTTGTAAGGCACTGCCAGTATAAATAGAAAATTTTGCAGTAAAAAGAGGCTCATTCTAGCCCATAACAATTTAATTTTTGTAGAATGGTTAAGAATTGGCAAGAATTCTCTGTGAGATTTAAAATAGGAATTACTTCCCCCTGCTTGCATTTTACCTGAAATTAAGATTAAAAATAGGGAGTGTATGTAGTGAGTGGTGCATGAAATTTGTCTGGGAGGGAATTTGTACCCTGTAGCTTCTTTTCAGAATGTTTTCTCTTAAAATGGAAGACACATATTATGAAAATAGAGATTAGTTCACATTTTGGATTTAGTTACATGGATTAAATTACAAATATATTTTCAAGACTGGGTAAACAAAGACAGAATCAGACTGGGTATAAAGCATGATACAGAAAAAAATTTTACAAATTCAAAGAAACAGAATGAGGTGAAATTTTAGTGTTACCNATACTCAGCCTGCTTGTTTATATATATATATATATATATATTAATCTTAGTAATAAGTGTTTTCCCAGAAGACTTAAAATAGTTCCCAGCTTGTGTCAGAGAACCCCCAGGTCAGATTATTGTTTTCTTACTCAATTTTGGATTCTTGCACAGAAGCAAATCTGAATGGACCTGAGTGATGCGTTTCAGACAATTATTCACCAGAAATGTGCCTACCAAAATGGAGGACTTCAAGAAGTCCTTTGTGTACTGCTGAATTATCCAAAAAGGCTTAGCCAAAATGACAAAATGTGGAAGAAGTGGTGAAAGATGTTTTCAGAACTTCTAAAGTGTTTATTTTTCACACACTAGTTACAAAAGACAAGGAAATGAAGGATTAGATCCATCAAATTAGTACCTCTGATGACACCATGAACATGAAGTTCATATTCAACAAGGAAAAGTTCAAGGCCCTGAACCTGGGCCATGATAATCCCAAACAGAAACACAGATTGGGGAATGTAAAGCACCAGGCCTAAACCATACACTTGCCCAGGCACTTTACTTACATGTGAGACTCCAAGAGGTTCCACCCAAGACTCTTGCAGAGCCTTTAAATTCTTTAATAACTTAAATCACGTAAAGAAAAAAAAGAACTATGCACTATTTCTCAAGAGACTTCTTTTAATTGAGTGAGGAAATAAGCATTTTGGCAAAAGGGTTTTACAGGAATAACCAAAAAGAAATATTCCACAAAGGCAAGGCTGGGGGAAGGCAAGGCTGAGGGAAGGCTGGGTTCAGAGGCAGGCAGGATGTGGGTATGCTGGTTTAGAGGTAAACCAGCAGAAGAAACAAACCCAACACAAAAGAGATTATAAGTCAGAGTTACAATTTAATAAAAATATTACACTAAATGCAATGATACCAAGAGANCATACACTTGCCCAGGCACTTTACTTACATGTGAGACTCCAAGAGGTTCCACCCAAGACTCTTGCAGAGCCTTTAAATTCTTTAATAACTTAAATCACGTAAAGAAAAAAAAAAGAACTATGCACTATTTCTCAAGAGACTTCTTTTAATTGAGTGAGGAAATAAGCATTTTGGGAAAAGGGTTTTACAGGAATAACCAAAAAGAAATATTCCACAAAGGCAAGGCTGGGGGAAGGCTGGGTTCAGAGGCAGGCAGGATGTGGGTATGCTAGTTTAGAGGTAAACCAGCAGAAGAAACAAACCCAACACAAAAGAGATTATAAGTCAGAGTTACAATTTAATAAAAATATTACACTAAATGCAATGATACCAAGAGAAATTGGTTTTAACCCACAAAACCCAGAAGTATAACCTAGAACCCTTCGTTACAAACAGAATGTGTTCGTTAGCCCCTGTGCTGAGATCCACATGGTTCCTCTGAGTCCGAAGTAAGTGGAAGGGAAAAAAAACCTCTTGGTGCAGATGATAGTTGCACTCTTGTCAAGAGTGGTGGCCTCCTCCTGTTGAGGTTCTGGTCCTCCTCTGGATCTGATGAGTAGTACCAGAGGTCTCCAACCCCTAAGATTATATTCTCTCTGGTTTAGGTGGGAGCGCCTAGTACGTCCCCCAGGGCAGGGAGTTACACAATGGATAATCTAACTCTATGAGTCATGGGGTATTTTTGGANATTATAAGTCAGAGTTACAATTTAATAAAAATATTACACTAAATGCAATGATACCAAGAGAAATTGGTTTTAACCCACAAAACCCAGAAGTATAACCTAGAACCCTTCGTTACAAACAGAATGTGTTCGTTAGCCCCTGTGCTGAGATCCACATGGTTCCTCTGAGTCCGAAGTAAGTGGAAGGGAAAAAAAACCTCTTGGTGCAGATGATAGTTGCACTCTTGTCAAGAGTGGTGGCCTCCTCCTGTTGAGGTTCTGGTCCTCCTCTGGATCTGATGAGTAGTACCAGAGGTCTCCAACCCCTAAGATTATATTCTCTCTGGTTTAGGTGGGAGCGCCTAGTACGTCCCCCAGGGCAGGGAGATACACAATGGATAATCTAACTCTATGAGTCATGGGGGATTTTTGGAATTGTTGATGGCCCATTAGCAGCATGCCCCCTCAGGCCAGATGTGAAGCTGCTAATGACTCCCTGGAGGGGAGTTATCATAGCTCCTACCTCACAGGCTTCTTTAACACCCAGCTTGCAGCCTGAGGGGTCAGGTGTGCCCTGGACAGCTATTGCAAATGGTCCATTGTTGGCAGTTCATGAGAAATGACATAGAGGGAGTAGAATACACAGCTCTAGTCACACTCACGCAGTGATAAATTGGTTCCACCTTCTCAAATAAGAGCATGGGGTGGGAGAGGTGTGGGGCAGAAGAGATCCAGGAGAGAAAGCAGGAACAAGGACCAGAGCTCTGTGCCCTTCTGTTTATATGCTCTGGCAATTGTAGCCACCTGGCCCAGGCGGGACATGTGGTTCACTGAGCACTCACTGCCCTCCTAGCTGAAGTGATGGGTGCCGTAGCCAATTAGGGGCTCCAAGGGGTGTGGTGTTGCTGGGCTACCTGGTGGGAATTATTTGATTGAGATGTCAACCACAGGGCTCCCATGCTATATGTGCTCCATGCACCTCACCACGTTGGTCACAGGCCTTACCATGTGGAAACGCCTGGCCCCCTTCACCATTACCCCACGCCCCTTTTCCCCCAGCCAAGATGTTTGATTTGACCAACAGTCGAACAACCCAGTCAGATAAAAATCTGTATTCGCACAGGGAATGAGCAGTCCTGAGAAGAAGAACTTGTGGATGTTGCTTGATGAGAAGCTCAACATGACCTGTCAACTTTGGTTTGCAGCCCAGAAAGCCAGCCGTGTCCTGGCTATATAAAAAGAGGCATGGCCAGCACATTAAGGGAGGTGATTCTGCCCCTAGACTCTGTCCTTGTAAGATATCACTTGGAGTGCTGCTGTCCAGCTCTGGGGCCCACAACATAAGGACTTGTGGAAGTGAGCCCAGAAGAGGGCGACCAAGATGATCAGAGGAGGGCTCAAGAACCTCTCCTATGAAGACAGGCTGAGAGAGTTGGGTCTGTGCAGCATGGAGAAGGCTCTGGGGAAGCCATAGAATAGCCTTCCAGTGCCTAAAGGGGGCCTACAAGAAAGATAGAGAGGGACTTTTCACAAGGGCATATAGTGATAAGACAAGGGGGAATGACTTCAAAATGAATGAGAGTAGGTTTAGATGGGATATTAGGAAAAAAACACTTCAGTGTGAGAGTGGTGAGGCACTGGAACAGGTTACCCAGAGAAGTTGTGGGTGCCCCATCCCTGGTAGTATTCAAGGCCAGACTGGGTGAGGCTTTGAGCAACGTGGTCTAGTAGAAGGGATCCCTTCTCATGTCAGGAGGATTGGAACTAGTTCACAGAATCACAGAATCACCAAGTTTGGCAAAGAGCTTCAAAATCATGTAGTCCAAGTGTCAATCCAACCCAGCACAACCATGTTCATCCCTAAATCATAACCCTAAGTGCCACACTCAGATGCTTCTTGGACACTTCCAGAGATGGTGAACCCATCACCTCCCTGGGCAACTCATTTTGACATTCTTTCAGTGAATTTTTTTTAAAATATCTAATCTTGTCTTTTCACTTGAGACACAGCAGTACAGATGATCATTAAGGTCCCTTTGAAAGCAAATGATTCCATGATTCTATGGCAAAGGATGAGGAAGTGACCTGCATAACATCTCCAAGGAAACCTCTGGCAGAATCAGAAACTAAGGTCAACCCACAGTGTCATACTTGGCTTGCCATTAGTTAGACTGTAAAAAAGGTCACTGAATGTCTTCAAGGCTTAAATGTTTTTTTAAAACAGCCCATAAGAAAATTATGCTTGATTCTTATTTTTAGAAAATAGACTTGTAAGAAAACCCTAGCAAAAAGCATAGATATGTACTGACCCTGTACCAAGCAGGGCCCAGATGTTATTAAATAAAAAGTTTTGTTTTTTTTTTTTTATTGAAGATTATTTGAACTCAGTTGTCATTGGTTCAAAAATTAGGAAAAACAAATTAGGACAAATACATGCAGGGATTTTCAATGCATGAAGGTTCTGCAATTTTTACGTCAGTTCAATTTCTTGGGAACCAGCCTTTATTTGCTATTAGAATATGTAGCACACTTCTAGCACTTCACCAAAGTTTTTTTAAGACCACTAACACAAGAGGAATGTTTCATAGACCTTTCCAAAACAACTTTAAAATAATATGTTCTACTAAAAATATTGTACTGGAATTACAGCTTTTCTTAGAAAAGTGCAATTATGATCAAAATATTGAAAGTATTTTATCTTATCTTGGCCTTCTTTTTGAACATGTTCAGGCACAAATTTTAGTCAAAAGGCAAGAAAGACAAACTTGAGCAGTTAGAATTTTTATCAAGATTGTAATTTGTGAGATCCATGTTCAAGTTCATGCCATTATTATTATTCAAATATTTTTCTAGCCCAGAGAGAATAGAAGGTCCTGTAAATATATCCTGTTTCATTTACATCCTGTTCTTAATCACCACATAATAAACCCCAATACACTACATTGTCATACTCAGTGGAACAGCTGTAGTAGTACAAGCTGAAGAGACAAGTTGAAGTCTCATTCTGTAGCTAAGTCAGTTGCTCAAATGATTCAAGTAAATCTGTAGCATCTATCTTCTTCCTCATATTTCTTTCAAAAAAAAAAATAAGGAAAGTTCATTTAAATGAAAATCAGAATAAAGCCAATGTGACAAACAAAGTATAATTTAGTGTACAATTATTTTTTCCCTGCCAGCTTGATTTTATACAGTACTTAGAGTAAAACAGTACTTTCATAAACAGAGATAAGCACATGCAAATTTGATAACAATTTTTGTTTGGTTTTCTTCATTTCCCTCAACAATTCAAAAAGATCTCTCTTTTCTTTCCTAAGTCCTCTACATTGAGCGAACGTACTGACATCCTTAGTAATTGCACACCAAATATCCGCTGTGACCTTTTCTGAAATACTGAAGTGGCCACTGTTTTAAGTGGAAAGATCCATCAAAAATTTAGGTTAACATGTTTCTCTGTGACTCATGCTAGGTGTGTTTTGTAGGATTTGTGCTATTGATAGATGACTTATAGGGAAAATTATTGAAATAAGTGATTTGCATATAAGTGAAAATACTTGTTGGGCATGTCAAAGAGGTACATGGACCTAGATATCACACAAGCTCTGACATGTAAATTTACTGACAATTTTTGTTCCGTTTTCTTCATTTTTTCCAACATTCCAAAGAGATTTCTTGGTCCATGTAGCTCTTCTTGCATTGCAGACACCTCCTAGAAAAAAATAAAGAATAGCTATATGAAAATGACTCACTGCAAAGCTATCTTCGTGATATGTTTGGACCAGCTTAGCATAAGTCTTAATAGTTTAAAACATTTAGCTCTAAAACAATATACTATATACGTTGCCAGACAAACAGACAAGAATGTGTTAAACAAATTAGAAAACGTTCTTTTGATATTTCTGTCCTATGCAAAAATAAGTCTTACCATCAATATAAAGAAACACTTTGCTCCTTTATTCAGTGCCACTGTGTGGTTTATTTTTTATGACACACATTTCATTTTACGTAAACTAGTTACAACACTGTCTATAAAAGAAATCAATCTCATCAGCTCAGAGGGGGCAATTTTTTCATCTCCAGTTTGACAGGAAAGGGTACTGCAAAATGAATTACTGGAGGAAAGATGTGAGGATTACTTCTAAGTACGTGCTGACATATCCCTCCCAGATATCTTTTGGCACAATTTCACTGGAAACTGCCTCAAGCTTTACTGAAAAATGTGTTTACAGGGGACCAATGGTTAGTATAACGGATTTTATCAAAGCAACCTGAAACAAACCTATAGTATTGTTAGCCTCACTATGTGCAATAGTTTACCCTGCCTGTAGATGCTTCATTACTAATGCAATCAGGAGAGTAAAACACTCTCACAAATGAAGATATTTAATCCCTTTTTGTTTAACTGAAGCAAAGAAAGTTCAGGACTGTTTAGGTGATAATAATGTTGAGATGAGGAGATGGCTGACAACTAGAAATGTCAATGAGCATTCTTCACTGTGAGAAGGAGAACTACAGGAACTTGTAAAATTCTTAAAATCCATATTCTTCATGTGAACTACTTACCACTCCCTATAGTATGACTCTGTTCTTTGCCCACATTTCAGTTGAAAAAGACAGTCTTTGGTATTTTGCTGGTTTGTACATGCTTTCTTCCTCATTACATGGATTGCTTCTATGACGGTGTTATAAGAGAGAAAGACAGCTTCCTTCTTTCATGCGTGCATGTACATACATATGTAACCATGTGCACATATATATTTCTTATATTATTCATCAAAATCTCCACATCCTTATGTGTATGTGAAATGCTCTAGTATAGCAGATGAAGGCATTAGGGAAAGTTGTTAAGCTTGCTATCATTTAATAGAAATCTTTATATGTTCCATTTATATAGTTTTATCTAGTCTATTTCATTAATTCATGAGAGAGAGTTCTGTTGTTAAGGTTACTAACACAGAACATGAGAGAGAAGAAATACCCCTGAGTAAAAACCTTATTAACAGCCATTTAGTGAATTTAATTCTTTCTGGAATACTGCCACCAATTATTTCTTGGCATGCTGACTTACACAACTTATACAGTATCTTATACAGACAGTTGCCATGTGTACACACCACCAGAATTACCCTAATTGGCTGAGAATTTTGGAAGTTTCATCCTAGCTTGACCTGATCTTATGTGGACTAGAGAAATGAGAAGGGGAAAGAAAAAAAAAAGCTTTACTTCAACATTATAAGCAGGTATGTACACACAGTCTGCTTGCCCTCCCTGAACTGCAAAGATTTTGTTTCCTTCCTTCTCTGCCATGTTTTAAGCCTAGAGATTCCTGTTTAATAGGAATGCAATTTAATTTCAAAGAAATCATGGAACGTTGATAATGTTCCTGTATTGAATGATCCAGAAAGAACAACATGCATGTAGAAGGACTGTAAGGCATTTTTGTGGACTTTTAGGAGTGAGGCACTCATTTTATGTGGATGAGAAATGAGCTGGATTGTTGCATCCAGAGAGTAATGGTCAACAGCCCAGAATCCCACTGGACATCAGTGACGAGTGGTGTTCCTCAGGGGTTTGTACTGGGACCAATGTTATTTTATATCTTAATGGATGATATAGATGAAGGGATTGAGTGCACCCTCAGCAAATTGCAGATGACACCAAGCTGAGTACTGAGGTTGCCACAATTGAAGGCTGGGATGCCATCCGGAGGACCTGGACAAACTCAAGAATGGGCCCATGGGAATCTCACAGGGTATAATAAAACCAAGTACACGGTGCTGCACCTGGGTAAGGGCAACAGCCAGTATCAATTCAGTCTGGGAGATGAAAAGATTGAGAGCAGTCCTGCCAAGAAGGACTTGAGAGTTTTGGTGGATAAGAGGCTGGACATGAGTGGGCAATGTTCACTCACAGCCCAGAAAGCCAGTTGTATCTTGGGCTGCTTAGAAAGCAGTGTGGTCAGCAGGTCGAGGGAAGTGATTCTGTCCCTCTATTCCACTCTGGTGAGAAACCACTTGGAGTACTGCGTCCAGGTCTGGATGCCCATCACAGGAAGGATATTGACCTATTGGAGCGAGTCCAGAGGAGAAACACCAAGATGATTACTGGGCTGGAGAAACTCTCCTAAGATGAAAGGTTAAGACAACTGGAATTTTTCAGCCTGGAGAAGAGAAGGCTTTAGAGTGGCCTTAGCACAGCCTTCCAGTACCTGAGGGGATCGTACAAGAAAAATGAAAAGAGACTATTTACAGGGACATGTAGTGGTAGGACAAGATTGAATGGTTTTAAACTGAAAGAAGGTAGGTTTGGATTTGACATTAGGAAGAAATTCTTTACTGTGAGAGTGATGAGGCTCTGGAACAGGTTGCCCAGAGAATTTGTGGGTGCCCTATCCCTGGGAATGTTCAAGACTAGGTTGAGTGGGACTTTGAGCAACTTGGTCTAGTGGAGTGTGTCCCTGTCCATGGCAGGGAGGTTGAAACTAGATGATCTTTCTGCTCAAACCATTCTATGATTCTATGATTCTATTATGAATTCCATGATTCTATGGTGAATTTTATGATTCTATGATGAAGCACCCAAGAACTGATATTTTCATTACTCTTAGTAGAGCTAAGACCATTTTTGCTCAGGAGGTGCCACTTCTGTAATAATTCTTAGTCCAGCTCAACAGGGGAACTTTTGAGTCCAGCCAACTCTTTTTTTTTTCTGACTATCCAATTCCATACAAGGGAAAAATAATAATGTATGATTCTTGACTGACCTTGAGAAAGCTTTTCCTTATCCTAAATGTCTAATGACAGTTTATAGTCTGAATTTACATTGACTTCTGTGACTTTTCTATTGTAAGTATAGTTATTCTTGTTGTCCATGAATATATTAGGCTGATTTGAATCCTACTGAAACTTGATCTAAAAGATAGCTTGTGGGATAATTATCTCAATTTAATGATGAACTGTGTATAAATTTATTTCTTTTTTATTCATTTGAAAAAGGTTGCCTTTCAGTCTTATGGACCATAACATCAAGTTATTAGAGGAGATGATTTTATTTGCTGTCCCTGTCATACGCTATTTCGAACACTTCCCTACTTTCCTTTTTTTTGCCTTTCCTTTGATCTTATAAAGTGTTTTTCTTCAGAAATGTCGTTTAATATTTCTTGTCAATAATTCCAATGGACAAAGATTGTAGCAAGGTATACACCATTTTTTCTATAGAAGATATACTCAGAAAAGAAGGTGTAACAGGTACATTGTGTGATATAACTGAGTCAGAAGCCTTGAAATTGTTCCAAGAAGGACAGAGATGATGAGGAAGGGAAAACAAGATGAAGATAAAGGGTCATTGAGACCTCCAACTCAAATTCAGAAGGTGTGTCAGGGGTGGGGCAAAGGTGATACTGTGGGATGGACAGTTTTGGAAGTGGAACAGTTTTGGAAGTGGGTGTAACAGTATTAGGTAATGCTTTGAATTGTTAATGATGTAAATAAATAGAAGTGAGAGGCTTTTATAACTCTGTATGCACACCATTGAAGAAATCAGATTCTCATTCATCCAATGTCATAGCAAAAGGAATGCTACCTGCTAAAGCTCACAAATTGAGTCTTACGGGTTTTCTTTTAAGAGACCATTTTAGGCATCAAAACAGAAATATATACCATAAATTCCCAGTTTTTATGACCCATTTTTTCCTTGGTGAGTTTGTTTCAACAATAAAAATGAATTTCTGTTTTGTTTTTTCCAATCTTAAAATTAGATATGTTTCCTAGGTATGAGGGACACTAACAAAATGAAGACTATGAAGTATTTTATGAAAACATCAATTGGCTGCAATTGTATATTTCAATGGTCAGTAAACATAAATGAGAAAAATCTGTGCCTTCTCCATGCTGGATACCACAGAGTGAAGTGGAAGTTTCCAAGTAAATTGGATGCAGGTACACATTTTACACCTAAGCTGTATTTTGTTTAGAAATTTTACTTAATATGTAGAATATCATGAGTCAAAAACAAAACAAAACCAAACAAACCTCTCCTGAGCACTAAATGAAGAGAGAAAAACAACTTTTGCCCCAAAGTGATCAGACTGAAAGGACTCTCAATTAAAAATCATTCGTTGAGAAACTGAAGATATTGAAGTGCTAACAGAAAAAAATCATCTCATCCAATCAGCTGAAAGGGAAAGAATTTGAGAGAGGGTTCACTGGAAAAAAACCCCACTACAAAACAATATTGTCTAAAAGAAATTTTCTATTCAGACACATATAGACTACACTCACNTGTTCCAAGAAGGACAGAGATGATGAGGAAGGGAAAACAAGATGAAGATAAAGGGTCATTGAGACCTCCAACTCAAATTCAGAAGGTGTGTCAGGGGTGGGGCAAAGGTGATACTGTGGGATGGACAGTTTTGGAAGTGGAACAGTTTTGGAAGTGGGTGTAACAGTATTAGGTAATGCTTTGAATTGTTAATGATGTAAATAAATAGAAGTGAGAGGCTTTTATAACTCTGTATGCACACCATTGAAGAAATCAGATTCTCATTCATCCAATGTCATAGCAAAAGGAATGCTACCTGCTAAAGCTCACAAATTGAGTCTTACGGGTTTTCNCACCTAAGCTGTATTTTGTTTAGAAATTTTACTTAATATGTAGAATATCATGAGTCAAAAACAAAACAAAACCAAACAAACCTCTCCTGAGCACTAAATGAAGAGAGAAAAACAACTTTTGCCCCAAAGTGATCAGACTGAAAGGACTCTCAATTAAAAATCATTCGTTGAGAAACTGAAGATATTGAAGTGCTAACAGAAAAAAATCATCTCATCCAATCAGCTGAAAGGGAAAGAATTTGAGAGAGGGTTCACTGGAAAAAAACCCCACTACAAAACAATATTGTCTAAAAGAAATTTTCTATTCAGACACATATAGACTACACTCACTATTCTCAGTGAGAGTTGTCCACCCATTTCAGAGGGCAGAGTTCATCTTTAGCAGTTTAGGCACAGCTCCTAAGCAATGATTTATACATTGTACAAAGCTTAAATTATTCCTAGGTTGACAAAAATAACACACAAGATTCTCCCCTGCCCTCCTTGGCTTTTTTCCATTATACCCATTACTGAAGCTAATTGGCCAGTGTTCATTATAAGGATGAGGTTTTGTTTTGTGCTGGAGTTTTGGGGTTAATTTCCTGAGTGAATCAGGAATGTATAGTTCAGTTAAAGCATGTTCCAAAATCCAATGAAGTCAGAGGGCCTATGTAATGAATGCTGCATTATGTCCTGTATTGCTTCCCAGTTAAGGAGAAAGAGGTACTGTCTTTCAGCCCTATCATTAAAAGCAGCATCAAATGCCTTACCCATTGGGTTATTGCAAGTAGATAAT
>VWZD01000517.1:46695-75240 GCA_013396695.1 Sakesphorus luctuosus | reverse complement strand
TGTTGTTGTTTCCTGTCACTATGTGCTATTTCATAGTTGGTGTTAAGCTTTCCACTTCTCTATATAAATATAAGAACTTCACCATGTCCAAAGCCTCATTTCTGTTTTTTTTCCCTCACTCTCCTTCTCTGGGAGTGGACCTTTTGACTGGGTACCAGGCAGTTGGCATTTTGTCAGCTTAAACTGTAACAATAACATATCAAGAATATAACATATCAAGGAATTACAAGGAGAATCACAGAATAACAGAATGGGTAGGGTCACAGCAGATGAAAATCCATTTGTTTGAAAGCCAAAGCATACCTGATTACTTCTAATTGGTTTTTCATCTTTCAGTGATCTCAAATAGGCAAACATTCATATTAAGTGTGGTGTGGGACCAGACTTACTACAGGCAAAAAGAAAAAAGGAAAAGCATTCCTGATCACCAGCTGTTTCCTGACTTCTAAGATAGCCAAGATAAATCTTAAATTTTACACATACAATTTCTAATGAATACAGCTTTTGATTTTCTGCACATTTTCAACATCTGTCCAACATATACAGATTTCTTTGGAATCCAGGAGGCTGAGAAGGGAAATAACAGCAAGAAAAATTCATGACAGCCTTTTCTTGTTGCTGTTCCAGAGTTCAAGCACAGGATATATATTCTGCTTGGAGGATGGTGATTACATGTCCAAGATGAAAAGCTCCTCTGCATTATGAACATTTTAGTTACAAATGAACATTTTTTGACATGTATTAAACTTGACACATTAACTCCTGGATGAATTGCTTACAAAGGGATCTGCTTAAGACTATTAAGACATATACAGTGAAATCCTAGGTGCTAAGTAGAGTTAACATTTTTCCAAAGTGTATTTCTTTTTAAAGTGTCTGGTTTAGCTTAAGTTTCTCTCTTTAATCATGCATACTGCCCCAGGCTGCCAAAAAGGCAGCCATCAGCATTGCTTAGTGAAGGCAGCTTAGTGCTGTCAGCCATCTTATCTCCCCTGCTGCATGGGCGATAGCTTTTATCTGTGAGTATAAACATTAAAATGGAACTATAATCCTACCTTAGTCCTACACAAGATTTCCAGCTGCTTTTCAGATATGAGGAAACTCCTCCTGTTACAGAAAGGAATATGTCTCTCTGTGATTTTTTGTACATATGTGGGTTTGGACAGTAAAAATCTTGATGAGCAGAAATTTGGAAAAAGAAATTCTACTATAGGAACTTATTTGGAAACAGCTAGCTAAGCCAAGGAACCAGTTTCATAACAATCTCAATCTAACAACTGGAATGCAATGTTAAATACCTAAATATTCTAATAATGTGGCACCATGGCATAAAGAGTTTTAAAACTTTATTATCTTTAATGCACCATTCTTTCTTTTTTTTCCCCAGGGGTTTTCTTGCACAGTACCTCAGACTGTCAGTTTAAATATGGAAATAAAAGACAGCAAAGGTACTAGGATATGTTATCCTAAGAGTAAGTTTGTTTCAATATTATTTATGATATAGAAAGAAAAAAAATATAATAAATATCAGAAGATAATTTTACCATTTCTGCCTGGGAACTGGAAGTTCTTTACTTCTACATTGTCAGTTAAATACAATAATATTTTCCAAAGCATCTTGAGATTAAATAGGCAAATCTAGAAAATATTATTTTTTTCCTAAAACCAGGAAAATTATGCAGGATAATTTAGTTATATTGTCTCCTCATTCCTTTAATATCTTACTCTGTCCTTTTATCACTGTCCCTGCCTGCACCATGTAATTATTAGATCCTTTGTGCTACAGAACTACAGTTTGGAAAAATCTCCTTATATCTTCTTTTACTGCAACAACACTTCTGTATTTTCTGACCATAAATTATTAATTTCTGACTCTTAGTTGCTTTCCTCTCCTGCTAATGGTGTATGAAGTTTAACTTTGAGAATAAAAGGAATCCTACTTGCTGAGCTGGGCTTCACAGAAAAGAAGAGAAGATGGTTAGTACTTGGCTGTCTATCCTTTGTTTTTACAGTTTCCTCAAAACACAGTATGAATCAGACCAGGAAATAGGGAGTCTGCAGATTTCATTCCTCCAGACAAAAGATTCCTATTTTTCCACTTGACCACTAACTTCCATTGAAGCTTTTGAAATATTCCTACTTCATTCAGAGATTCTGAAGTAAACCTCAAGCTGGATGCAAATTATGGAAAAGGTGGTTATATGTTTAACTGAATGAGCATAAGTAGTTGTCTTAGTGTCGACTCAGATGCTTGAAGTAGAGTTCTTCCCTAAATATTTATAGGAGTCTTTAAAATATTTCTGTTGGGTTATCTAAGCCATACAAAGGCTTATGATTCCCATTTATCATTAGAAATTAATTGAAACAGGGTATTGAAATCCCTCATGTACAGTTCTGAATATGCAATGCATATAATGTGGATAAGCACAAATTAATAGGAAATCGCTGCCCCCAATGCACTGAAAACCTCAGTCTTGGCTTTCACTTATACTGAAAAGAAAGGGTTTTTTTAAACATTTTTAACAATTCTAATGTTATGCCCTAGCATTAAAATGACAATGTAAAACTCAGCAACAAATTATAGAAATTTAAACTGTCACATTTTAAAATGTCAATTTTATGTTTATATAGCAGATAGAGATACAGCGATTACCTCTACTAATGTAACAAGACAGAACACATATTCCTAATTAAAAAGTACACAGAAAAGTATTATTATGTTTAATAGAATCTCTGTGCACTTTTTTTCTCACTTAATAACTTTCAAGGAGCTCTGATTGTAGGGTTTTTTAAACATCCGTAGAAGCCCTTGACATGGGATTTGATCCAGAAATGTGCCTTCCAATAAAGACAAGTCTCATCAGACTGGGATTGTTAATGTCCTCTCTCACTAAAATCAATAGTTTATACCAACTGGATTAGATTAGATTAGATATATAAACTGTTCCTGGTGTTAACTGTGCAAAAGTATATGCATCAAACTGACTAAATAAAACCACTCTTGACCATTCCCATTTGCAATATAATGTCTTGATGAAACAAACCTCAACCCACTCTATTTGCACTGAATACTTTAAGTATATGACCACAAACACAGGATTAGGCCCTGTTAAAATCAGAAGAAAAAATCCCTTTTTCTTTCTCTAGATTTTGGATCAAACTCCTTACAAGCAGTTCCAGTGAAAACAATGGAACTGCTCATGTCAGAATTTGGTTAGAATTTTAATAATTATTCTGATACCATCTGAAGAAAAAAAATACAGTGGAATTCAAAAAAAGGGAAAGATTCTACTTTTAATCAAATTCAGGTTTTGGTTGGGTTTTTTTTGTTTGTTTGTTTGTGGGGTTTTGTTTGTTGGTTTTTTTTTTTAATCTAAAATCTTTCCTTCAGATGATTAAAATGGAAAAAATTGTCAAAATAGTTCCCAGCTTCCTAGTGAGTGAGGGGGAAATTTTACACTGAAGAGATAATTGGCACATTTAGCTAATTTTTATTAATGTAGTGCAATTGTAACATTCATATTGTCTCAGAAAAGTCGGTATGGAAATTTTTATGTCATTATACTATGGCTCCACTTCTTTATAATCCTCTGTAGATTCCGTTTTTCACAACAAAAGTGAGATTTTTCATTTTTGTGTGTGCTATATATTCGACAGCACTCTTCAGTGAAGAATCAGCAGCTTCCTTTCAGTACTAAATCTTTATGCAACACACTTCTATTGTTGGAACTATGCAAAATTTTCAGTTATACATTTTAATTTAAAGGATAATAATTATTATTTTCTTTTATGCTTTTTATATATAACATTTTATACAAAATCATGTTTTATGGAATGTGTAAAAAAGTACATTCTCAATCACAAAAAGTCACTTGATCACCAAGAAGTTTATATCATCTCAAAAAGCTATAGAGTTATCAATTATAATTCTTCAGTACATTAATATGAAAAATTTGACTCCTAAGTTTGCAATCAGTATTTCAGAATATTAGTTTTCCCCAAGAGTAGAGTTAATGATAGATATATATGTACCTGACAAACTATCACTGGACACAAAGAATAGGCAAGGATTCCTTATTTATGATAGGACAAATAAAATTCCTCAGTCACCCAAATTTAAAGAGGGTAAGAGTATGTGATGTCCTCAAGTGTCCATTCCAGTGGTTTAGGAGGATTGCAAATGACCAGAATGAAAACAGTGTTACGAGAATCCATTTCATATTTTAAATGTAGCTATCCAGGACAGAATTTGGAGAATCTCGTTGGTGCTACATGAATACTCACCCTAGAAAGATATGATCAATAATGTCAATATCATTGCATTTCTTCACTGATTTTTTACTGTCTGGATTGTAAGTGCTTACATTGATTTGGAATAAAATTCTCCAAATCTTTGAGCATCCAGAAAGGACATAGCAACTAGGAACAACAAATATAGTGCTGCATATCACTGGTCCTAATAATTATTATATGTATGAAATCATGTTTTTAGAATCATAGACTACTTAAGGTTAGAGGAGACTCTCTGAGGTCATCTAGTGCAAATCCCTGCTAAAAGCAGTCATGATATTCCAGACACATTTGCACAACTGCTGAGAAGAGGGAAAGGGTCGCCTCCCCATGGCCTGTTTGCTACATGCCTACTAGTGCAGCCCAGAATGCAAGGCACATCGCTGACTCCTCTTCAATTTACTCTCCACCATGTCCCTTCAGTTCCCCTCTTCAAAGCTGTTTCCTAATCAGTCCGTCCCCATCTCATACTGTTGCATGAAATTCTTCTGCCCTAGCTGTATGAAATTGCATTTGTTTTGTTCATTTCTGTGAAGTCCCCATCAGCCCATCTTTCCTAGCTTGTTTAGATCACAGTAGCAGCCCTGACCTTCAGCACAATAACCATGACCCACAATTCTGTATTTACTGCGAAGTTTCTAAGGGTACTTTCCATTTAATTTCATATTCCATGTCATTGATAAAGTCATTCAACAGTTTTGGTGCTCGGATCAGTCCCTAAGGAATATCAGTAAGTGATCAGCTGCCAGAGGCCCTTCCAAATTTCCCTTCACTTTGTAGTCCTGTTATCCTGTCCCTATGTCACTGATTTGCCTATTATGACACCGTGGCACCATGGCAGATGGAGTCAGGAGCCTTGCTGAAATCAAGGGAAGCAACATAATTTTCTGGGGTTTTTTCTTTGAAAGATAGAAGGGGAAAAAATTTTAGTCATCTCTTTGTGATCAAAAAGTAGAGGTGAGGGATAACCATGCAAAAATGTATATCTTTCTAGATTGCTGACAAGAAATTAGCAAATAGTCAATCAGCTTATTCCTCACTAACATGAAGTCTACGTCCAACACACATATCACTTATCAAATATTTATAAATAAAAAACATAACAAAAGAAATATTAGCACAGGTAACATGCGTTTTCTGTTAACCACTGTTAACTGTTTCTTTTTCTTGGCCAATTGGAAATAATTCTAGAGCAGAACAAACAGATTTAAATTGGGCTACAACAGTTCCCCACTTCCTCCCTCTTCTTTTGTAGAAGCTCTAGCATTCTTTTGGCCTTCCAATATATCAATTCCACTTACTGAGCTTGCAGGAATCTGTTCTATTTATTTTTGGGGTTAGTTTTCTGCTGAGTTTGCAAGTGAACTGACACATCAGAGAGCCAAGATAAGCAAATGTGCCAGAGCAAAGGGTGCACTGACATTTATGCTTACTTAAACTCTCATGAAACTGCATCCTGAATTAGTATCCAAATATAATGCCTGTCTAGATATTTGAAATTCTATGTTTGTCTATATATTTTGTTTATGCTTTCTGTTTGTTATTACAGTAATAGATAGAAGCCAGGTAGAGTTGCCTGTGACATATTGTTCAAATGAAAAGTTCAGGAAAAAGTCGCCATCAAAATGGCCATGGCAGAAGAAAGACAGAAAAACGGAAGTACAGAATCTTCTCTGAATCTTGTCAGTATCATAAATGAAAGCAGACTTCAGGTCCTTTTAATTCAATTTTAATGCCTGTCTGCTAGACAGAAAATAAGATTATGAGTGTACTTCCCACTCACAAGAAGTCAGATCCCTGCATGTGAGTATTGGACTTGTTCTTCTCCCTGGCAGGGAAGTATCTTCTAAATACTAATAAGGTTTGATAGTCCTCAACAAAGTCAATATCAAAACTAGATATTCTCTTCCAGATCCAATTTATTTTAATAAAACAGTATCTACTGAACCTTGGAATGCAAACAGATAGGTCTCCCTGTGCATGACCATCAGTGCAAGGCAACGGTTAAAAGCCAAGGAATAATAAAAACCACACTATCTTACAGACATGATTCACCATAAAGTGGACTCTGAGTAATATTTATGTCATCAAAAAAAGTAAACATGGGATCTTTCTAGTTTGTGTTGGGCTTTTTTCATTCCTTTAGCTTAATTTGTTCGATAAATTCCTAAACTTAGGGAAATGCTGGTTGAGCTTTTAAACCCCTGGCTACATAAATTTAATGTAGTATTTCATTTTAATACTGGAATATTATTTTACTACATCTCCATGAGGAAAAATAACCAGGAGCATTGAAATCCATGAAAATGCTGTTTATGTGGCATGGTGTTGGATCTGCTGGGGCTGCCCCTGTGTGGAGCATCCAGGGCAGCCCCACCTGGACACCGTCAGTCCCAGTGGCTCCAGCAGCCCCAGCGCAGGGCATGGCTGAACCTCAGCCACAGGTGGGCAGGTGAGAGCCCCGGGGAAAGCCTGGGCAAGGCAGGGCCAAACACTGCCCAGAACGGAGAATTCCTAAAACTAATTTCTATTTTGTTTACTATTCAAAAGTGAATTATATCAGCTATAAAGTTAATAGGACATAAAACCACTTAATTCATTGATTGATATGACTGCATTTAAGTATATACTTAAGAAAGTAAGCCTTCACTGCTGAATTACAACTCTGTTGGAACTTTATGGCAATAGTAGCATCATCGGTCTTAGATAGGGATACAAATAGTTAATTACTATCTTAGAGGAGCAGGTAACATTTTTGAGTTCATAATAATATTTACATCTGAAATGAAGGTACATGGAATTATATGAGTTCTCTGAGGTATACCTCTGTAAAGAAGATGGGCCAATCTAACCAGGTGAGCATTAAAAGTAGTTCTCCTTAACAATATCCCTCTGATTTCCCAAATCTCAGTTTGCTAATGATCTTGAATAAAGTAGAACGACATCAATGATGCAAGAGAAAGACTGTGTCCTCTTATAAATGTCTAGTCTTTTTCAGGAGTACATCCCTGGGCTATCAAGCCAACAGCAGCAAATACATTAATTTTGAAGGGGCCTAGGTTTCACAGTATACATCTAGAAATCATTGTTATACATAGAAAACTTCCATCTGAAAAAGGAAGATTTTGCTTTTGAAGTTTGCCTTTTTCCTAGGAAGGAAAGTTGGCCTGAATGGCTTTTGAGGGGAAAAAAATGTAGGGACAAGTAGTAGAGAGTCTAGGATCATAATTGTTGACCGAAGCTGGTCCGAGGTTCACAGTAATACAGCCATAAATAAGTAGCAAATACCACCTGAACTTTTGAATGTCTTTCTCAAGCATATCCTCTAATACCACAGTTTGTTTGTTTGTTATGGTGCAGGAATTAGGAATCACAGCTTGTGAGGCTGAACAATGTCCGAAGGTCAGACTAGTTCATTGAATGGTTCTTACAGAATGTGAAATCTATGAGAGTATGAGCTTTGGAGCTGAAGCTTGTTTACCAAACTATTTGTTCTCCCACATATAAAAATGAAGCTCCTTTATGTAAGAGACTTGACATACCAGAATAAAGTGCATCAGCCTGCTTTCTGAAATATTATGTATTAGATCCATTGTGATAAAATTACCCTTTTTACCTCTGGCTGTATACACATTACATAAATTGCCAGGTTTTGCAAAAACTTCTCTATTCTTCTTCACTATGATATAGGCTACTGTTGAAAAAGATACTGTGATATTTCATTTTTACAGCACTGAATTTTAATGTGTATTTGATAAGATTTGAGCTGCAATGATGTTTAACACTCTTGTACTTTACAATTATTACTCCTGAATTTGTACTTGCATATTTTATTAGTTACTTATTTTGTTGCTGTTTGGTACTTGCAAGCTGCCAGCAACCGTTTATACTGTCTTTGATTACACATTTAGACAAAACAGTTTAGCACAATATAGTGTAATCAGAAGTACTCAAAAAATCAACTTAGCCTTGATCTTGTAAAATCATGAGTGGTCTACATGTACAACTTGCCCTTTTCAAGTAGACATTCTGTAGCAGGAATGTGCATAAAAAGGTCTTTTGTTTTATTCTTTCCTTCTGTAAAGAATGAGTAAACTAAAATGACAAGACATGAATGTTCCCTGGGAGACTTTTCAGAAAAGTAAGAAATCTGATTAATTTCTGGTCCAGAGCATAGAGTGAAAAGTTAGACAAGAAAGACTGGACAAAACTAGATGAGTAGAACTGAAAAGGTTCAAGTATACCTCTCTTTGGAATTTTATTTTACAAAAGAAATTTTGTCCCTCATCAGAAGGCACTGGTTCCATAATAGTCAAAACTCTCCATGAATCATAGAATCATAGAATCAATTGTGTTGGAAAAGACCTCCGAGATCATCAAGTCCATCCCTTCTCCCAACTCCAATCCATTTACTTGATCATGGCACTCAGTGCCACTCAGTGCCACGTCCAATCTGCGTTTAAAAGTCTCCAGGGAGGGTGAATCCACCATCTCTCTGGGCAGCCCATTCCAATGTCTGATTACTCTCTCTGGAAAGAATTTTTTTCTGATCTCCAACTTAAATTTCCCCTGGCAGAGCTTGAGCCCGTGCCCCCTTGTCCTATTGCTGAGTGCCTGGGAGAAGAGACCAGCCCCCACCTGGCTAGAACTTCCCTTCAGGTAGTTCTTGACAGTGATGAGGTGACCTCTGAGCCTCATCTTTTCCAGGCTAAACAACCCCAGCTCCCTCAGCCTCTCCCCATAGGACTTATGACGATAGTTCAGGGACATATGTTAAAATTTTGCATGCTCTTTGGGACTAAGATAGAACTGCTTGGTTTTGGAATCTGTTCCTTTCTCAATACTTACTTATAGCTAAAGGATCAGAGCATGTGACTTTATGTTTCAATGACTGTAAAGGTCACCAGGTCACCTAGGATGGGAAAAAAATAATTACTTCATTTTCAAGAGACAGTAAAGAGGCTGAACAAGCCTGGCCCATAATAGTAAATCACCAGGTGGCTACAATACTTATGGTGAAAAAAACAAGTCTGAGTCTTCCACTTCTTATATCAAGACTCTATTTACCAGGATTTTTGGTATTTTCATTTTTACACAGTTAATCTCTAAAATCTGCAAAATCTCACTCTCTTCACTTTCCTGAATGGAAAAACTTTCAAGACTTGAAAACCTAAGGACCCAGATGAGAGGAAAAAGAAGTCATTTAGTGCTGGACTTGAATCCCTGAAGCTACCATCACCTAAGTCCTAACAAAAATTCAGAGTCATATTGCTTGTTATTATCATTAATTTTTGCACTGATAGTCTGAAGAGACATCTGGAGCTTTGCTTTCTTTTCTGAAGTTTATCTGAGTCTCTTTAATCTGGCTGTACATTTTTTGAAACAGATTTTTAAGTGTTATTGTAATTTTCTGGTTTAGAATAGATCAAGAATACAGGAAGATCAGAGTTTTCCAACAGTTTCTTTTCAGATTTTTTCTCTTGATCTCAAGAAACAAAGAAAACTAAGTGTAACACAGTTGTCTCAATCTCTCAAAACTTTAGCTTCATTTTGAAGATCCAACACAATTTTAACATTAGAGTATTTGTTTGCTCCTTTTAAAAATTCTTCAGTAAATGTTATCACAATTTGCAGGCTACTGTCAGGGCTACGTGCTTCCTGCATGAAGAAGATTACAGTATGGAAGAAAAAGCTGACTGTTTTGAAAGGTACAGCTGAAAATAACTCTTAGATCTGATGGCCACCAATGGCAATTTTTACTACTGTTACTCAGGGTCAGATAATCACTACAGTAAGTAGGTGGCAGTCTTCAAACTTGTCTCAAATACAAATATTATGTGAAATAACTATTTTGAATGTTCACGGATTTCTCAGAATATTCTGAATTGGAAGGGACCCACAAGGATCACTGAGCCTAACTGTTAAGTAAATTGACCATATGGGGATTGAACCCGCAACCTCGCTTTTATTAGCACCATGTTGCAGCAAACTGAGCTAACCGTGATCTCTACCAAAGTAAGTCCTTACTATAAGTGTTTCTCATCCTTTTAGAAGAAGAAATTACAGAGAATATTATTTACAGTTCCTTTTATGTAAAAGTGTTAATGGCCTTTTCAATCTCTCTCTAACCTAGAGCTATAAATACAGGCTAAATTGAGAAGCTGTCAATTTTTCTCTAAAGTTACATTGGCATAACTATGTCAGCAGTGCTTCAGAGCAGACAGTGTGTACACTAACAGAAGGAATTTATCCCTCAGTAGTTTTACTACCTCCATGTAAAATATGCTGTAAACTGGCAAACCTATTCTGCAAGAAAAGAAGTATTAATATATGGGTTTTCCCCACGGAAGAATGATTTTATCTGGGGTACGGTTTTCTCACATTATCTGCTGACAAAACTAGGTGGCAAAAGTTTTGGATTAAGCTTAAATATTTGTTTTCTTGGTCCATGTCCATCCATCTACCATCTTCTTGTCAGCAACTCTATCTAGCCAATCTCAGTAGAAGGAGTCTAATTAAAAATCAATGAAGAAGAATAGAAAAAAAAACATCCATAGGCATGGTAAGGCTTTCAGACAGCTGAATGCTGTGAATTTCCTAATTTGTATCTCCAGCCACATGATTTCTCTTCATCCCAGACATTAAACCATATATATTGTTGTTTCCAGATTTGTTTCCTAAACAGTATGTAACAAAAACAATAACTGTCGTTCTTAAACCAGTAAAGGCTACATTAACATTAAAGTTTGGGGAAAATCAGAAGAGGGAGAATAATATCTTTGCATTTCTTGCTGCTCCAACTTCCGTCTCAACAGTAAAAACAAAATACAACATAATTGGTTAATGTGGCTAGAGTGATCCTTAGCTGGCTTTCATCAACAAGAGCACTGAAATAGAGTCTCTGGTGTATGTTCTTGACATTTGTATAAAGAAGAACAAAATTTAATTCAAAACAATCATGGAAATCTTCAAGCCTTTCAAGTTCCTCTCTGTGTTTATATATCTATGTATATTTTAAGGAAAAAAATAAATGTAGCTAGTTTGTGTAGCAGACTGATGCTAATATTGTGTGATCTCCTGTGCTTATTGCAATGTTCTGGTTGTGGTATGTTGACATTTCTGTTGATGTACCCATATTTCCAGGCAGCTAACATTTCTCAGAATGGCCTACTGCATGAAGTATGAGAAGTTTATGCAGTTCCAACCTCAAGTTTTGTCAGGTGAAAGGGAGGAGTGAGACAGAAATGCAAAGATTTCTAGTCTTAACTGTATTAATAAAAGTTATTAGCTATAAGCGCCCTCGGAGTAATCAAAGCTTTATGAACCCAGCACTGCCTGCTGGACTCTGGACAGAACACAGGCTGGAAAGGTTTTTGACTCCCCTATGAGGACCACACTTAAGCCAGGGAGAAATTATTAACAATAAGCACTTCTAGACAATCAGATCCTTATGTCCCCAACACTGTCTGTCGACTAATGGACAGCACAGAGGTTGGACGGGTTTCTGACCTCTAATAATGAAGCCACACTTAAGCCAGGGAGAAATTATTAGCAATAAGCACTTCTAGACAATCAGATCCTTATGTCCCCAACACTGTCTGTCGACTAACGGACAGCACACAGGTTGGAAGGGTTTCTCACCTCTAATATGAAGCCACACTTAACCCAGAAGAGAACTTTCCCCACAACAGCTCCCGAAATAACATTTATTAATACAAATATGTGACAGTTATTGTGGGTTCTGCTTTGCCAGTGATAACGTTTAGCTGCAAGATTGTATTTAATTGATAATAAAAGACCCCAAAAGAAACCAGCACAAAACACATTTTACAGAGACAAACACACTAAACTCAAGTTACAATACAGCAATGTATCCCATTTTCACAACATACAGAAACTAGCAACCAAGAACTACTAACTAAAAGCACAGCCACTAAAAACACTTATCTAGACACTCTCTCAGTAACGTAGGACAATAAAATACCTTGCACACCACTCTGTAACACAAAACAAAAGGAAAGAACAGAACTGCTTCTTATCAACACACATGTTGAAAAAGAAACTACACATTGAAAGTATAGCAAGTTACTGTAGTTGCAAAACAGAGCTGGTCTTAAACAGTAAGAATAGCCAAAAGCAATAACCATATTAAGTAGCAAAGTGTAAAGCAAGTTACTGTTATTAGTATTAAGGTGGCAAAACACAGTCAGTAAAGGAGATATTTATCTTAGCAAGAAAGTAAAGTTAAGAAAGTAAAGTATAGAAAAATAGAAAGCACATGGTCTCCTCACCCCTACGTTGTTCCAGGAGGTAGGAGGAGACAGGACAAGCTGCAGCAGCTACCTTCACAGAGTCATGGCATTTCCCCCTTTCTGCTGGAGTTTAAACTCCACTTTTATACCTTTTTTTTTTTTCCTTCATGTGTTTTTGTGACTAAAGTCAGAGTTCGGGGGCGTGATGCAGATGCCTGAGAGGGGTAGCTCCTTGACTGGTAAGATATTGCAAAGGGAGGCCGTGTCATTTTTTAACACTCCACACTTTGTTAATCTCATCAGTTTGAAAGCTTTTGTTTTCTGCTGGAGCACTCCTCCAGGGGGCTGAGGCATCTCCCTCAACCCATCAGGGCTTATCAGGGGCCATCACCCCACAAGTGTGTTTCAACTATTTGTCTAATTTGTCTTTGACACGTTATTGGAGTTCTCTCATCTCATAGTATTAAGCCATTTCCTCAGGCACAGGATGCCTTTTTTCTACTTGCTCCTTTGAGATCTGGGCCACAAATTTGGGTTTATTCCGCTTCCATCTTCATTGCAGTTTTACTGGAAGCAGCTGTTACCCCTTCTTTAACAGTTTGCTGGCTGTCAGGCAGCCTGAGGGACCAAACACAACCGTCCCCGGTTCTAAATATACACCTGCACAATGTGTTTTCTTGAGGCAAGAGTAGAGCAAAGGGGCTCTCACTTCCTTTTGCACATACGTGTTTTTATCTCTTGAATTAAAAACTTTTATTTATTTCCTGTAGTCGCACTTAACAACTTTTTATCTTTTGAATAGAAGGGTTAGTTCTTTTAGAACAGTCTGAAAACGTTGTACAACTTCATTGCCTGTTTTACTAAACATAAACATCTACACTGCAAAATGTGAATGTGTTACCCCTTAAATCTCATTTCAGCTTTATACAGAACATTTAGGCAAGTTTTGGTTAAAAGAATGAGAGAGCCTATGGCCATAACCCATGAGGTTTGCCCTTACTATCATATTATTAGAAGTAGGCTCAGAAAAGATGTATGTAAAATGGCAACATTTTTGCAGAACAGAATATAACAGTAAGATAAGCATGATAGGGAACATGTCAGCCATAAATATGAAAATGTCAAGAAGTGAAAGAAAATTCTCTAGTATGACAGGGACAGAAAAGACAGTAACAATACAGAAACCTGTTATTACATTTTTAGTTTCCTAGACTGTATGACAGACTGATGGGTTATAGTAATGGAATCAAGAATGAAGGCTAGAGAACAACCCTCCACCAAAAAGAAACCCAACAACAAACAAACAAAAAACCAAAAAGAATCAAAAAAGGAAGTAAAAGTCTAGAATAATAGTACTTGTCAGAGAAAAGGTAATTCTGAATAGATGTGATACATATTACTACTTGCTAAGTTGAACAGTGAGTTTATATATATTTTGTTCAAGCTTGACTCAGTCTTTAAAGACGTGCTCTCAAGTCCATACAGTGCAAAAAATAGACAATGTTTTAAAGAGGAAGGAAAAAATATTCCAATTTGCTCAACACTTTAATGAAAACAGTAGATATATCAAAGTAGGTAACTCTTTAATAACTTATTAAAAGTGTTTTTAGTGCCATTATTGGGAAATTTCATACTTACAAAATGCTGATATTGGATATTGTGATGGAACTGACCAAAATGACTAATCAGAAGATTATCTTCTTTATCCTTGTATTTTCAATTGTGGCATGCAGACAAAATGGAATTTATACATTTAAATTTTTTAGACCTTTTTCATATTAAAATTAATTTTATTATTAAAAACAAGATTTTTTTTTGTGTGCAGATAGCAGCAAATATTAATTTGACTCTTGTAAGCTTGTTTTTGGCAAGTATTTCCATAAGCTATCCTCGTGAGTTCTTAAGACTGCATATCAGTAGCAAAACTCTCAAAAATGCTGCCAATATCTGTTATTTATAAGATTTTGGGGGGAAGAGTTCATATAACTAAGTACAAATCTCCTTGACATTGTTCATTTTGTTTACAAAGTTTGTAATCCAGTCTGAACAACAGCAATAGCATATGGCATATGGTTGAGACCATAGAAGTCATCAAAGATAAAGGTGAAGCAAATAATTGTGAACTGTTCGAAAAAGTTATATTTAGCTGTACTATCAGTTAGGCCCTGATCATGCAGAAGTATAGGTCTCTTGTTCTATTTTCATGACCAGGCTGAAATATTTACATAGCATAAGTGGTGTCAGAGACCTGTAAAAATAGTTCAGAGCATCTATTCCTACTTAAACTGCAAGCACCTTCATCCACACTGCTTATTTTCAAGAGTCAAGTAGAAATCACCCTGATTTCTGTGATCCTGAAGGCATAGAGCAGGTGTTATCCTCCTTTTGAGTGCTGATCACGTGTGTGCCAGATAATTTAAACAACAAGTGAAAAAAATAAATCTAACACACACAAGTCTATCTAGTTGGTATTTAAAATAGCTAAACTCCAAACAACCAACCTCCCTCAAAAGAACATCAAACCAAACTAAAAGAGACATAGAAGATCTAAAAGGATTGTTTAAGTCTACAAACAGCTCTAATTGAATGGGCAAAATGACCAGCCTAAACAGCTGTTGCTGCACTGGGAAATTCACAGTGAGCCTCAAGATACACTGTTTGCAGGTGTTTTGCATTGGGAGAATGGTTTTGAACACCTTTCGATGGGAAATAATTGTTTGAACACAAAAAATACAAAAAACCTCTTTCACTGAGCAACGGGCTTCAAAAATATTGAGGAATTCCCCATCCTTAGCATCTGTTTCTCCAAACAGTATGTGATTTGTAGAAGATTTGAAAGCTTTAAATTCCTCTTCAAAGTTGGATCCACTTAAGGTAAGTTCAAGTGGGTAACAAACCCTAAAATCATCAGTTATCTGTAGTCATTCTTAAAATGGAGCCCAACACAGAAATTAGTGAAAGTACAAATGCATGTCATTGAAGAAGTTCAGGCCCAGAGTCAGATTTCAGGATGAAAAAATTCAAAGGAGTAGATCTCAGAGCAGCAGGAATCACACTTCTAAGTTGGATTTATGAACCTAAATTGCTGGGGTGAGGCTGTGGTCTACAATTTTTCTACGGTTTAGTTCATCTTTTCATTTGGGCTGACTGCTAGCAGAAATAGGAACACACAGCTAAATTAATTGCCATTTTCTTGTTTGCCAATACTGCTAGCTAGCTTTAATAATCTAGTCTATTTTCAAGACCTACCAACAGTATATTCATGTACTTTTTATCTCTTTGCACTAGTCTAAGACTTTCAGTCAATTTGTCCTACCATACGTCAGATACATAGCTACAGTATTTATTGATTCCTCACTTCCACCCACAAATGGCCTATAAAACCTCTCAAAACAAAGTGTATGATTTACAAGGCAATCTCGGGCAAGAAACAGCAAATGGTCTCATACATTCAAAGTCTTCTGTAAGATAAGTGAATACATTTGGCAAAATATAAGTTGTTCTGTATGAGACTGAAGTGTACTTCAAGCAACTTGTTAATTATGGAGGCCATCAGGTGACTTAGTCTCAGACTGAAATATATTTTTTGTCAGGGACTGAAATCAGGGTAATGAGTGTTTCTTATTTCCCCATAAAAATAATGTATGGGAATATGTGATTGGTAAGCTTAGTTTTGTCTCAGGTAGGGTCCACTTCCTGCAAAAGTCATTGTGCTCTAGATTCAAGGTGCCAAGTTACTTGGAACAACATACTCCACTGCATGTAGCATAGAATAGAAATGTTTAAATGGTGCTCTTTTGAACAGTGATTCAATTCCTATACGTGTTGAGATAGATTAGTGGAGCCACACATTGATATGCAATGTAAGAACCAAAAGTAGCTTTCTGTTAAGACCATGGATAGGTGGCAGCAATAAGTATGAAGTGAGAAGTCTTCAGGAACTTGGCAGTAGTATACCCAAGGAAAATTTTGCACTGTGATACTCCTCTTGGCCCAATGATATTACTTTCATAGTCAGCCTATGGCTCCATATGAAAATAGAGAAAAATTATACAAAAGATTATGTAAATATTTTACTCATTGTCAAAATTTATCCTATCGTATCATTTTCTATAAAATGAAAATATTAGTGAAGCTTGCTGAATTGTATTCAATAGGTAGTATGTCCCCCATTGTCACACCTAACACAACATCAGACATTTGAGTTTTATTAAGAAGATGCTCAGTGGTGCTGGTGACCAGGAATCCAAAATTTTAAAGAGTAGGGGACTGAATTCAAGCCCCTAAATATATGTTTAGGCATCTAATAAAGGCCTTGTGTTGGTTTTGGCTGGGCTAATTTTCTTCTTAGCAGCTAGTATAGGGCTATGTCTTGGATCTGTGCTGGAAGGAGTGTTGATACTTTTAGTTATTGCTGAGCAGTGCTTACACAGGGTCAAGGCTTTTTCTGCTCCTCACACCACCCCACCAGGAAGGAGGCAAGGTACACAAGGAATTAGGAGGGGACACTGCTAGGGCAGCTGACTGCCAAGGGATATTCCAGACCTTATGGCATCAAGCTCAGGATACAAAGCTGAGGAAAAAGAAGATGCCCTCCGGCATCAAGAGCAATGACATTGGTCTGCTCAAGTCACTGTTGGGCATGATGAAGCCCTGCTTTCCTGGAGGTAGCTCAAAACCTACTTGCCCATGAGAAGTGGTAAATGAATTTCTTGTTTTGTTTTGCTTGTATGAGTAGCTTTTGCTCTCTCTATTAAACTGTCTTTATATCACCCATGAGTTCTCTCCCTTTTATCCTTCCAATTTGCTCCCCCATCCCATCAGGTGAAGAGGGAGGGAGTGGCTGCATGGGGCTTAGTTTCCATCTGAGTTTAAACTATGACAGGGCTATCGTTTCTAGATGATAAGATGTGTAGCTTTCTGTCACTAGAGTGGGCTTGTGGGTTCTTTTTTTTTAAAAAAAATTATGTCTAAAAAATATTTCAATGTTAAATCTCTAAATGATATTTAACAACAAGCTACAGCGGAATTCTAATTAATGTTATGCTGCTTATCTGAGTTCCTAAGAATAAGGATATTAAATAAGTCAGGCTAGGTGTGTAAATAATGTACTTACTAACAAGAAGTTTATTTGGCCCCAATAATAATTGGTTTAAAGTAGTGAAATGATGCCAAAAAGGTGAAGATCTACTGCAGAGGAAGTATAATGAAAAATAATGTTAAAAATATGAAGAAAAATAGGCATATTAATGCATCATTAAAATTTCATTGCAGTAGATAAAGCATGTTAAACATCAAGCTATAAATATGTAAAGTTATATAGCTTAATTTTACTCAAGGGATAGGAGAATATTTTCAGATTTTAATTTCTAAACAGCAAATATGTTTGGGGTTTATTTAATGTCAGGTTTAATGCTGAGTGATACCTTTCAGGAATCTATGGTAATACAGCAAGATACACTCAGTGATGCTCAATGACTAATGACTAAATGTGCTGTATAGACAAATGCATGCTGTATTCATTTTTTATATCCTGCAGGCAGAGTTTAACACCTCTTTTCTTTAACTTTCACCACTAAATGACAAAATAAATAAACCAGCTGTGTACAGGGTTACATGGGGATGAAACGAGTTACAATTCCATTTACTTTCTTGTTTTGGGGGATATAAAGGGATAAAAATCAAAGGAAAACAGTCAACACCAGTATTATCAGATAAGTAAACTTTTTTGAAATAGATTACAAATGATTTACAGAGATCAGCAACAAGTAAAATTTCAGGAAAGCTTTAACATTAATCAATTGTCTTAAAACTTCTTAGAAGACTAAAAAAAATATGACTTTAATAAGCTATTCCCTTTTACTGAGTCTGTTGTTTACTCATTGTTCTATATGATTGCCACTTTGAATTAAACACCTTTTCACACCATTTGCTGTGCAGATGGCAAAGTGCTCTGTGAATGACAGAGCCTAAACCCCAGGAGCTCTGAGCAGCGCACTGCAAATACATCACAATAAGAAGATACGTGTTATCTACTCTTGACTTGGCTGTAATCTCCTGATCCAAATCCTTATCTTTCTGCTCTTCCCTTTGACTTTTCTCTCAGAATACACTACCTCTGCACCTTTTTTAGAGGGCTTTAGAGAGGAGATCTCTGTCTAAGTCTAAACTGCCCTCCATAAAGTTCAAGTTTGACAATTTGCACCTCCTACTGCCTGGCATCCAGCAGTGGGTATCATCTTTTCTGTGCTCGCAGTTGTGAATATGTTTGTCAGTGGTGTGAAAGAAAAAGATGCTTAAAACAGCTGTAGAGCAAGTCCTGTGCTGCTCCCCATGCCTCTGAGACATCCAGATCCTGCCTATTGTTGCTTTGGAAGTTGGGTACAGGAGCAGGGACATCAAATCAACTCTTCTCCATGTATCCTCCTGATCCTGTGGTTTTCACACCTCCTTTACAGCTGCACTCAATCCTTTCTCAGCTTTCATATCTTGCTTTCATCTTAAACCCTTTTACAAGATTTTCAAATGGTCATTTCCTAGCTACATCTCAAGAACTGTAGTTTATCACCCTGCTCCTTCTCCCCATAAACCACCTTTGATAGTTAACTATATTCTTCTCCATGAGATATTCTCTGTGTTACATTGGTTTCCAAGTCTGTGTCCTCTCCCATATCTTCTTTTAGCTTTTTAATAATTTGTTACTTAGTGTGTCTTTTAAAGATTTGGAGTTGTTTGTTTTTTGTTTTTTGTTTTTTTTTTTCCAATTCCTATGTTTCGTAGAGTGCAGTCACAACTCTTCATTCTCTATGCTTTCATAGGTAAACTTCCATCATAGATGCAAATTGACCTCTGAATATTTTACAGGCAATGTACTGCTTTAATTCCATATTCCTAAAGTATATCTTAAATTCTCAGCTTGTCTCTCTAACATAAATATCACTTGAGCTTTTCTTCTTCCTCCCAGCCCATTTGCCATCCCTCCCCTCACTTCACATTTCAAAACTTACTTTGGCATCATCAGATTTTGACATATCATCCACAAATCAAGGTTCTGTTAAATATGTACAGATTTTCTGTATGCTGTTTTCAGCTGTAGCTTTTGATAAAATGGCAGCTTGCCATTTCCTTGCAACACTTTTCACAGGTATGAGAACAGAATAATTTTCGACTATCATCCTTTGGAATGACACTTAAGGAATTTCATTCCAGCTTCCCTTTTGCCCATTTCTCTTCTGGTTGTGTCTTTTCCATTGCATCAAACGTACAATGTGTTTTTATCCCCAGAACTCTCCAAGTACTTCTCTATTGATTTATTTAAAAGGAAAATTTTGATTTCTCCTTCAACAGAATATTTTTTATAACATCTTCTGGTTACTGGAATAGTCTAAAAACATCTGGTTTTATAATCCTTTAAACCCATCTTAAACATCCTTCTTTTTAAAAGATGTCTTTAATGAGCAATGGACTTATAAGAAAGATGAAGACAAACTTTTTAGGAGGACTTGTTGCAATATGACAATGGATAATAGTTTTAAAATAAAAGAGGGTAGCTTCAGACTAAAAATAAGGAAGACATTTTTACAATGAAGTGGAAGAGGTGAGGGTAGTGGAACACTGAAACAGGTTGCCCAGAGAAGTGGTAGATCTCCAGAAAAATTCAAGATTAGGTTGGACAGGGCTCTGAGCAAATTGATCCAGTTGATGACATCTCTGCTCAGTGCAGGGGGATTTGGACTAGATGACCTTTAAAGATACCTTCCAACCCAAACTATTCTATGACTCTGTAACATTAACATTTTTTGCTTCTACTGCGTCTAGATCACTATCTTTCTTGTGCTCTTCCAACTGACTGTCTCACATCATTATTTCTTGTTATATTCTATAAACTCCTTGAAGTTTAAATGATCTTTCCATTTTATTTTGAGTCAGTATGTTCCTGATTCATGACAATATTCCTCCTCTTCATGAACTGCCTTCCAAAATTGCTCTTTTCACTGGGCCATTGTTCCAGGAAAAGTCCATAAAATGTTTATCATTTTGTCAAGGATTTAATTTACTACTTAGAAAATATTTTTACAATAGAATAACATAACAGCCCAGATTTCCGAAGCAAGGCTTCAGATTTATTACACGAGTGAATTATTATTTGGAGGCCAAAAATAAAATGTATAATGGACATTCCTACATATGAATACCAGAACAGAACTGGAAGCTGATCTTGGCTGGCTGGGGAGTTCTCAGAGACAGTTCATACAATTTACTGCTTATGGGCATAAGTGACTGTTTATGTGCACTTTATATATAGTGGAATACTCTGCTGTGTCCTGAAGAAGAGAATAAGCTCAAACAAAATGCGTAGGGAGGGGAGAGCTGTATGAAAAGCTAAAAATAATCTGCTACTTTTTTTGCTAGAGAAGAAAAAAAGATAATAAAAAACACTGAAGAGAAAAATAAAAGATCTCATTTACAGATTTAAAAAAATGAAATAGACCTGAGTCCATCTATGTCTGCAGATAGAAGCAATAAGTCATACCTGGTACTGTGGAAAAATTGCATAAACTTATACAATTGAAAAAAAAATGCTTGTAAAAGTATTTCTATCATATTTAGAAAAACTGACACAAAAATACCACTTTCCAAAACACTCTTGTTTGTAGGGACTTACAATTAATAATGCATTATACCTTTTGAAGAAATCTTTTCAACAAAAGTGGTGTGTGATATGAGCATATTGTGATGCCCTCCCCTCCTCCAGTATGAATATAGATTCTGAAAAAATGAATCATTAAAAAGTAATTTAAAATGTTGGGGGTTGTTTGCTTTTCAGATATGAGACAAAATTATTGTCTGCAAGTTGAAGCAGAAAAAAAGCTTAAAGAAGTACAACTAACATTTGCAGTAAATGCTAACATACGTAGTAAATAGACTGGAAAAGAAATTTAGAAGTGCAACCACAGTAATTAGCAGTGACTTAATTTACAGCTATTGCAGCATTAAGTAGTGAAGTACCTGGGAGGTTGTTTTTATCAGAGTCCTAGCTCTATGGGACGGATTTTCTCTTCCTTTGTATGGCACACATAGACCATCATAGAGCAGATTGTCCTGAGTAAAATCACACAGCACCTTCAGGATGGACAGGGGATTAGACCCAGCCAGCATGGGTTTAGGAGGGGCAGGTCCTGTCTGACCAACCTGATCTCTTTTTACAATCAAGTGACCCACCTGGTGGATGAAGGGAAGGCTGTGAATATGGTCTATCTAGACTTCAGCAAGGCCTTTGACACTGTCTCCCATAATATACTCCTGGAAAAGCTGGTAGCCCATGGCTTGGTCAAGTGTACGCTCTGCTGGGTTAGGAGCTGGCTGGAGGATTGGGCCCAGAGTGCTGGTGAATGGAGCTGCATCCAGCTGGCGGCCAGTCATTAGTGGTGTTCCCCAGGGGTCCATGTTGGGTCCAGTCCTGTTTAAAATCTTTATTGATGATTTAGATGAGGGGATTGAGTCCATCATCAGCAAATTTGCTGATGACANTCAACAGTGTGCCCAGGTGGCTGAGAAGACCAATGGGACACTTTCCTGATCAAAAATAGCACGGCTAGTGGGACCAGGGAAGTGATCCTTCCCCTGTACTCTGCATTGGTGAGGCCATACCTTGAGTATTGTGTTCAGTTCTGGGCCCCTCAGTTCAGGAAGGATATTGAGATGCTGGAGCGAGTCCAGAGAAGAGCAACAAGACTGGTGAAGGGACTGGAGCACAAGTCCTCTGGGGAGAGGCTGAGGGAGCTGGGGTTGTTTAGCCTGGAGAAGAGGAGGCTCAGAGGTCACCTCATCACTGTCTAGAACTACCTGAAGGGAAGTTATAGCCAGGTTGGGGTTGGTCTCTTCTCCCAGGCACTCAGCAATAGAACAAGGGGGCATGGGCTCAAGCTCTGCCAGGGGAAATTTAAGTTGGAGATCAGAAAAAAATTCTTTCCAGAGAGAGTAATCAGGCATTGGAATGGCCTGCCCAGAGAAGTGGTGGATTCACCATCCCTGGAGGTTTTTTAAACTGAGATTGGACGTGGCACTGAGTGCCATGATCTAGTAAACGGATTGGAGTTGGGTGAAGGGTTGGACTTGATGATCTCGGAGGTCTTTTCCAACCCAATTGATTCTATGATTCTATGATTCTATCCCTCTTAGGAAGAGGGAACTCCATAAAATTTTATCTACCAACAGGATTCTTTTCTAAACAAGGTCTGAGCAAATTCAGTGTGAGGTCTTCTTATGCTTGATGAAATGGCCTGCATCTTCTTTTCAGGAAGTTCTGCCTCCTGGTGCCTCACACTCTGTAAGGATATAATGGTCAGAATTGGTTTTGCTGTTTGCCTGTTTTAAAGAAACTAGCAGTAAGGAAACCTAATATCTTATTTATTTCAAGTGACCCTACTAGCTTTGCTCAGGTCTAGAAAGTAATCTGAAATACTATGCATAATTATTTGCTATCCTAACAGGAAGAAAACCCTCTTTGTTCAAGAGCCCACATCTGCCAATTCACACACTAGGCAAGACTGATTCCTGTTGCATACTTTTTTCCAAGACTAGCACATCGGTTGTTTCAGACATGATCTACCAGCCAGTTACAGTTGAGGCCCAAGGACAGCCGTCACTGTACTGAAACGGGGTAGGTGCCACTGAGTGTGGCTTCATTCACAATCTAATGGGAGAGCAGATTCCTTGGGAAGGAACAGCAGCAGGCTGCAGCACCCTCGTATCCACTTCCAAACAGGTAAGTCTCCTCATGAGTCTCTCTCTCTCTCGGTCCAAAACTGGAGCAGTAGAGGCCAAGTAATTTATGCATTGTGAGTACAGAATTGCACACTGGTCTTAAACTCCTTATTTTTGAATGCTAGAAACAACCTGAAAAATAGCACAAGTTTTCATGTGAGGTATGCTGTTATTCTCGCTAAAATAAAGCTATTTTTACGTCAATGAAGATAAATAATATGATTTATCTGTACCTAGATATCTACTATAGCATGTCATTAATTATTTCCTGGAAGCATTTATTTCCCTTTAACGACTATAGAAAAGGAGCCTAGGGTCATTCCAATGTAGAAGTACAGGCAATATACTTGGATAAGTCAATCTCAGACCTGCATAGCAGTCAACTCCATGTGTTTAGCTACAGCTCACCTGAGAGAAGCCTCTTAGTCAGATCAACAATAACTCACAAACTGGTTCAGCAGTACTTTACTTGTGTTCATTCAGCTCTCACATCTAGGGCAGTGTCAGAAAGAAAAATGAACAAAAATAAATCCTACTTGAGCAGCCCAAGGTTTTTAGTCATATCAAGAGGATCTATGCATTGAAACTGGACAGAGCCAGATCTCTTATCTAGACTCTGCACCATGTAAGAATTACTTTCCATTATGCCCAGCTCTAGAGTGATATGCTCTCCAGCATTTATGGCCAGATGTGCAGGAGACCCACCTCTTTCATCTCTTAGGGATGAGCCAATGAAAGGATATAGGTATCACAAATCCTACCACGTAGGAGCTAGGTACTGAATTGGGGAGTAGAAGGGTCTTATTATTAATTTAATCATAAATTATATCATGAATGGAAGTAAGTTTATTAGCCAATGTCTCAGTGTTTAACAGCATGAACTCAAGAGCAGCATCTCCATCTGTCAGTACACTGTATTACTGAGACGAGACAGATGGCAGAACTAATGGAATGAAAACTAAGCTCCTCAGCCTGGGTTTACACCTAACTGCATCACCTTTTACTGCCTTATGATTGGCTGCAGAAGGGGAAAAATCTTAATATTTTATATTGGTAAAACACTTAAATACAAGGACTGGAAATGAATACTACTACATTACTCAAGTGACATGAAAGGAACTGGGCACCTGAGGAGATGCCCGACATCACTGATGGGTTCTCAGCCTTTATTGAAGCATTAGCTTTTTTTTTTCTTTTATTTTGAGTGTAACTATGCTGAAATAGAAAATTATGTTTCGAACTCAGATAAGCCAGAGCCAGCTGCAAAAGGGAGAGGCATTTTCGTCCATTCTTATAGTCTCAGCCACACCACTTTAAAATGATTGATTTTACATCAGAATTCAACTCTAAACTTGATCACAGGCAACTTTGAAATAAAATAGGTTTCTTTTTAAAGGGAATGAAGTTATATGAAACAAAAATCTGCTTCTTTCCACCAATGTAATGCAATATTTAATATGTTTTACTCTGAAAAAAACATCTGGTTTATCCATTATATTTTCAACTCTCGGCAGTCTGAACAGGCAAAATTTAGTTAATAATTCCTATTGTAAAACTTTAAATGCTATGTGCAAAGAGCTCTTATCTTTCTAATTCTTAAAAGTGTATATAGATGAAAAATTAATTTATGCCACAGAGATAAATTATGTAAATTTTGACTGTGATATTTCTTACCTTGCAGTGGGATTAGTCTTTTCTTTATAGAAACCAAACTCAGCATTAATTTAAAGGAATTAGTAAAAGCCCTGTATTAAAATTCAATGTTTGTAAAGTTTTGGAGTATTTCACCTGTAGTATAATCATATTTTCAACATTATTGGCACTAGACAAAACTTATGCATGATAAAACAGTTCTCAATTTATAATGAGTTTTGCAATTTGTAACAGAACATGAAATTTTTTTATAGATGTGGTCTAGTGTTGGGTAGTCGTGATTGCCAGAAATATCACTGAAACTGGTAACTTCCTTGAAAATGTGCTTTGTGAATATTAGTCAATGCAAATCTATATTTTGGTTTAGGTTTGTTCTTTTATATTTTTAATAACTTGGGGCTTTTCTTCCCTTGATCAAAGGATTTTACATTAAAATTTTTCACTTTCTTAACAGTACTAGAAATACCTAGACTTTATTAGTCCTGTCTCTTTAAAATGAGAAATTACAGTTCCTTCTTTACCATCTCCTTCCAACAGAGTAAAGCAGCATTGGAATAAACAACAACAACAACAAAAGAAACGCAACAAAACACAAACAACAAACTTCAGCATGGCCTTTTGGGGTTTTTTTAGGTTTCTGGTATCAAATTCTTTCTCACATCATTGGATCATTCATCTGTGAAATTCTGCCATTTCTGTAATTACTGGAATAACCTCTGAAATCAAAGACTACTCCTCAAAAAAATATACAAAAGTTTTGTCCTGTATTTCTTCATGGAAAAAGATCCAGTTTCATGTTACTAGTTGTAGAGGCTTAAAACTTATATTTCTTGCTTGATTTACTGAGATTTCCCCATGTGTCAAGTCTCAAGATGCTTATCTCCAGACAAAAAGGAGCTTTGAATACTAAAATACTATAAACTCCTCATTTTGAAATGGCTCAAGTTAGTGGGCAAGAATCCCATCTAGAGTCACAATTTTTTTCAAATTATAGTATTATGACTTGGAGCCTTTTGTTTTTCTAAGGCAACATCTAAAGATGGACTCTACAGAAGAAGGATTCTGCAGTATGGTAGGTATAATTGGGACATATTATTTCTTAAAGTTCATAGGGAATATACAAAGGAAAGTACCCAAAATGAGTCAAACATCTTTCCACATTAATCTCTTACTCTGCTCTTGAGTGCTTTTTGTGTTTAATTTAGTTTCTGAATGAAACATGAACTATATTTTAGCAAACAATATAAAAAATCTATTCTAATAAGAAGTTAAAGTGTATTTTAGGTTGCAAATATTTTAAGGTGGTTGCAAATATTAGTTTATTTTTTGTTGTTGTTATCATCTGTTATGATACATAAAAGAAAAAGAATTCTTTTATTCTTTCCAGAGTAGTGGTACCTCAGAATGGCTAACTTTGCTAAAACTCTTAGGGGAACCTGCTCAGAATTGCAGTGAAAGGGTACCTATGGGCTTTCCCTGCCTCCTGATGCAAAGGTCAAGCCATGAGGAAGTTTCTGATAGCACCTACATTAACTGAGACTGAATCACTGTACTGTTCCAGGACTATTTTTGGCTTGTCCATGTTCTTTCCTCCTTAATTGCTGTAAAACCATGTCCCCATCCCCCTGATAATGTTTATCCTGAGTTTGTGTCTAAATTTAGATTGAGCTGTTGGTGTGTTACCACCTTTTTCTAATTTATCTCTACTTCCTCACAATTTGTTTATCAGTGCAATCCCTTGCATGCTGCAAAAAAAACCAGAGTTTTTTTCTTCATAGCCTTTCTGTCCTTAACATACTCTTGCGTACATAAAGAAAAAATAGATTCCCTAGAGAGGTGACTGTACTCTCAAGCACCAGGACAACTCTGCTGTGTCCCAGGAGTGGAGCAACACCACAGCAATGTAACCTGGCCAAGTGCTGGAGCCCTGGTTTTTTTCTTGGTGGTGAAGTCAGTGGCAAAGAACACAGCAGCCTGAACTGATTACCACTCTGGAAAAAACAACCCCCAAAACTCCCAAAAAATCCCCTGACAATACAGTGATGACTTTACATGAGTGTAAATATCAGGCTGACTGGTTGACTGTCCGTGGTTTAGCTTAAAAGGAAGGGAACCGAATTTCAAAGTACTAGTATGATAAGAACTGCCTTATTTAAAACAAAATAGGCCTCATACTATTAACAACACAAGAAAGTGTTCTGAGGTTTGTTTTTTGATTGGTTTTTTTTTATATTGTCCAATAACATTTAAATATGTGCCTCTACTTGCTGTTTATAGTGGCCATAGGACTAAATGTTTATGCTGCCATATATCTTTTATGAAGTCTATGATAATTCTCATATTTGGGGGTTTCTGCATATTCAGGAGTTTATTGTAGTGTGTCTGAATGGACACTAAAAGTTCACATTGTTAAACTTTGCTCTGCATGAAGGCTAGAAAATTGCCTTGAATTATAACCTGTGATTGTGATGCAATCTTGCAATCTCAAAACACGAGTGGGACTCTATGCTTAGACTCTTGCTTTAAGCTTGTCTTCAGCTGGAAGGTGGAAAATTATATTGCTACAACTAAGAATTACTATTTCTACAGCTGTGCCCCTATGGAACTGTCCTATTCAAAGTAATACAGATTATTTTGGTTGAGTTTTCTGAATGTTTTCTCCTACTCTTTAGGTGAAGTTTTAGAAATTACTGTCTTTCACTTTGTGTGCACTTCTATGTTGTTATCTGTATGTACAGAGAGAGAACGTAACCTATGTAGTAAGAAGAAAGTTAGTTCTAAATAATGTAGTCTGGTAAGTGAGTGCCTAATAAGAGCTGTCCTGAATCGTCCTAACAGTAATATGGTTTATGCTGTGCAGAAATACCAGCACAGCACACAAACAACTATAATATCTGAGCAATTTTCAGAGCAGAATTATTGAGAAAATACATATTTGATTCTTTATATTGTTACTCAATGTTTCAACCTTTTTCTTGCAAGGAATCATCCATTCATCCATATATGGTTCATACCCCACTGTACTTGTATGCAGTTAAGGTACTGCAAAGGTGAGTCCAATGGATAAATAATCTCAGTATGTTAAAAAACAAAACAAACAATCCAAATCCAAATTCAATTACTATTGCCTCCTTTGTCCCCCTCAGAAAAGAAAAATAAATAAATTAATTCAATTATTATTTTGTACTGGCATCTTTTCATACCAGATCTGACTTTACTGTATCAATTCAGTTCTCAAATGAGTGATGTCAATGGAAGCTGGGTCCTCTGTTTATTCCTGAGAGCCTAATTCCCATTTTACAAGAGAACTTATGGCAAGGTATTGTTCCAAGGGACATGTGAACACAGGATAATGTGATTTGTGCTCAATATCCATCATACTGGCAGACTTTGGTCAGATATCATTGTTTGTCAAACCACAGAGGAAAACAAAGCAGAACACTTTAATCCAATAAAGATATTGATAATTTCTTTCAAGAATGATACCCCATACAAATGTCTACCACAGCTTAACAAAGACACAGAAGTACAAAGACTGAGTATCACTGTTACTTCAGAGAAATCTTGGGAAAACTTACGCCAT
>VWZD01000517.1:2770-46152 GCA_013396695.1 Sakesphorus luctuosus | reverse complement strand
AAAAAAATTTGACATTGGATAAAAGAAAATAAACTTAGGCCTAGGCTGGATGGGGCTTTGTGCAACCTTGTACAATAAAAGATGTCTCTGACCCCAGCAGGGTGGTTGGAGCTAGATGATATTTGAGTTTGCTTCCAAACATTATCATTTTATGATTCTATGAAAAGCAGGTAGNAAAAGAAAAATAAATAAATTAATTCAATTATTATTTTGTACTGGCATCTTTTCATACCAGATCTGACTTTACTGTATCAATTCAGTTCTCAAATGAGTGATGTCAATGGAAGCTGGGTCCTCTGTTTATTCCTGAGAGCCTAATTCCCATTTTGCAAGAGAACTTATGGCAAGGTATTGTTCCAAGGGACATGAGAACACAGGATAATGTGATTTGTGCTCAATATCCATCATACTGGCAGACTTTGGTCAGATATCATTGTTTGTCAAACCACAGAGGAAAACAAAGCAGAACACTTTAATCCAATAAAGATATTGATAATTTCTTTCAAGAATGATACCCCATACAAATGTCTACCACAGCTTAACAAAGACACACAAGTACAAAGACTGAGTATCACTGTTACTTCAGAGAAATCTTGGGAAAACTTACGCCATCTAAAATGTTCCATGTGCTAGAACTAAGGGGAAGATAGAGAGAAGACAGACCTTGAACTTCCTCTTCAAAATGGAAATAGAGGAACATCCACTGCTACTCATACACTGTGGAGAGGGAGAGATGTGCCCCTCCCAGTATGACATACAATGTTTCACACCTACTGACTGTGCTTGCTTTCTCTTGCCAGCTAAGAACCTAGAAGGAGCGAAAGCTTCTTAACTCCTAAATAGATTTATTGAAGCCAAATAAACAAAACTCAGTCAAGAATGATGGCTCTCTTCATCTCCCTCTCTCTGTCTAATACCTCTTTTGCACACAGTAATATTCTGGTGTTACAAGGAACTTGGCCTAGAAACTTTCCAGGGATAGAGAATAGCCAACGCACTATAAAAATTTCACCACTTTTCACTGACACTGTCTAGGTTAACCATATATATCTGATATGTAGGAGTGGTTATTTTCTTTTCAGATACTGGTACTTATAGTGTCTATTTGAAGAAAGAAATTTCAATTTAATATATGTTCTATATTTTAAAATCTATGTAAGTAGAATTATATATATCCCATAATTTACAGTAATTACAAAATGTGAACTCAGTGCTAAGTATTCACAAGATTTTTTTTAGCCTTGATTAGTAAGATATTAATTAGATAGACTTTTACTGAATAAGTGACAACTATGTTCTGTAGGATGACTGCTTGCATATTTTACTTAGGATTAAGTCTTTTCCCCAAACAGTATCTTCCTTTCTGATCTGCATTACTACCACTGTGATAGATCTATTTCACAGTGGTATCCAGATTACTAGGATATTTTCTTTCATATTTTATGAATGGTTCTACATTTCCCTAAAATTCAACCCCCTCCCCACAGAAAACCCCCAACAAAACAACAACAAAAAAACCACCAACAAAACACCAAACTACCTACGTGCCCAAACAAACAAAAAACAAACCCAGAAAAACTCAACAAATATCTTTCTCTCTTTCTGAGTTTCACTCAGGTGAAGGATGGAAAGATTTTCAGTTGGGTTTTGGAATAAAAAAATTTGACATTGGATAAAAGAAAATAAACTTAGGCCTAGGCTGGATGGGGCTTTGTGCAACCTTGTACAATAAAAGATGTCTCTGACCCCAGCAGGGTGGTTGGAGCTAGATGATATTTGAGTTTGCTTCCAAACATTATCATTTTATGATTCTATGAAAAGCAGGTAGTTTTGCAAATGAGTAAGATATTTTATTTCTATATAAATCCTAACAATCAAAGCATTGCCACCTTCCACTCTTAAAACTAAAATACCTTTGAATTTCAGAAGTGTGGAGTGCTAAAAATCTCATTGATTTCCTCACCAACAGGAAGAATACTGGTGCTTATGAAAAATGTGAGTTCCTTTCTAAAAGGTCATTCTTTAGTACTGATGTGGTTCTCCTGATTTAAAAAAGAAAATCAAAATCATTTTACAATGTTAGCCTACTATGTAAATAGCACATATGTTTTTGAATTCTGGACTTTAATATGTGTCTTGCAATTTAACTGTATTCTAGGGAAAACTCAAAGGAGGATGAAAGAGAGATCACAAAACAGAATAGTTATTTGAATGCGCTGTCCAATATCAACAGGACTCATAAAATAAGTATATCTGTTTGTTCATACTACTGCCATTTAGTGGGAAGGAGGGCATCATACCAAGGAAACATGGCTGCCTCAGTACACATACACAAACAACTGGAAACAATCTGCTTGGAGGTAGAAAACACAAATGAAAAAGGAAAAGAAAGACTGTAATGGTCTTGCATTAAGGTAGCAATTCTATGCAGCATATAGATCTGAACAAGTTTTCTGAGACAGGGTAAGTCCTAGCACTTGAACTTGACAGTTGGTTTGTTTTTTATACAGCCTTAGATAGTTTTATTTCATCTTCCTATGTGTTTTCTTGTTCTTGTATTCATTAAAGGTAACATTTTGATAAAATGGTCCAGAAAATTGAAAAAAGTCTTTGAGACTGGACTGTTTTATAAGTTAGGAGGAGCTCAGTCCATTTCCAAAGCAAATTACTTATTTCATGTTACATGGAAGATACTTGAATGGTATAGTCTCCTTTTTTTTTCTTTTTTTTTTTTTAATTATGTTTAGACTACAAATGCAAAATAATTAAAAGGGTTAATTTACGTCTCATCTAGATTTGTAATCAGAAAAGCTAGCTGCTGCTGTTACTGACTAGTGTACTTGCTTTTTAATATGTCCATTATCTCCATGAAGATGTAATTCATGACCCATTTTATTAGAAAATTGAGGTTAAAAGCCTTCTCTATGTTAGTCCCCCTACCACAAAGTGAAACCGATCTTGTCTTGCTACAGCCTTGCTATTGGAGTTCTCCATGTTCTATTCATCTCTGCGAAGCCTAGCTCAAGGCAATAGCTGATGTTCAGTAAGCAAGGTGATAGAGAAGCATTTATTATTGCACTCTGCTGTCCTGATAAACAGAATATGGGCTGCTTTACTTTACAAAGGAAACATGGATTACTTGAAACATACATCTTTTTTTTTTTTAACTCCTTTGTGATGAGGATTCAATCATCCAGGAAACTTTGCTGAGAAACTGACTTATTAAAATACAGAAACCTGCTAACAGAAACTGGGAGACAGCCAACTGGTTGACATCCGGCTATGACGAAAAGTGAAAGCAACGTGTAATTCAAATACTAGAAAAGGGCAGAGAAATTCGTTCCATCAAAGGTGGCTGTTCTTCAAGGAGAGGTTGTCATGACTGTTCTTCATCTTGTCATGAGCAATCTTCATCTTGAACATCATTACAGTTGGAAAGTTAAAGTTTATAATGGTTTTCAGACATGTCAGTCTCTTAAAAAATGCTTCAAACCACTAAATATTCATGCAACTAGGGAACAGAATGATTAATGGAAATGCTTAAGAGTGAAAAAAGTAGTTCTCATTTGTGATATCCTCTATTATTACCACAATGGAAAAAGAACTCTAGCAAGATCCAAATCCAAGAAAAATTAATTTTTCAAATGAGGTTCAGGAAACTGGACATGGTTCTTCAGTTGGCTGTCTATTCAGAGTTAAAAATATATGCCTAGGAACATTTTAAAATTATTTTTAGGATTGAATCTAAATTTTAATTTTTCATCCTGTTCTAATAATAAAATGGCAATGGCATTGACATATGCCAAGATAGCAAAGGGTAGAACTCTATAGGTGTAGTTTTCAGTAGGCAAACAGTCTCATTTAGAAGGATTTTACCTTCAGGCTTTTGAAAGTTCATGCCAACTGTGGAGCCATGTGGAGGTACAGGGTTTAGATATTTTTCTGAATCCTGGGCAACTAGATTTGTACTCAGACTGTGGAACACCAGTGCATGTCCTATCTGATTCCACTCCAGGGCAAGGCCTGGAGGTGTTCAAATTGCCTGTCTCTTGCTTCCCCCAATTGGGTTTCCATCAAAAGGCAGCCTAGAGACACAAGCTATTAGGAAGCTGGACTTGGTCTCGACAGGTCTAGAGGAGTCCATCATCATGGCAGGGCACACATATGACCTGCAAACAAGTTGCAGCATAAAAGTCTCACACCTTCACCTCAAGAAATACGTAACAGTTATAAAAGCTATTCAAAAATCAAGGAAGCTATATTCTATACAGCAGCCTACTCCTCTCCTTTGTAAATTGGGAATAATATGAGCAAGCAGTGGAGTTGTTGTAAATGGTATTGTCAGGGCTGCCTAGTCCTTTCAGGCTGAACCAAAGCATATCTTGGGATCCTTCTGGGTCTTTCTTCTAGCTCAGATGTAATACTTATATGAACACTTTAGAACTACCTATAATTCCCCAAAACACAGTATTTGCAATTGAAAGGGTTACTTGCAACTTGTAGGTACCTCATGACCATGGTTCTGTGGTTACTTGAGACTAGAGAAAACAATCACCAAGTGTATTTTCTACCTACCAGCACAGAATACTTGTTCAAATATAACAATGACAGTCAAACTGGTGCACAAAACTGACTCAGCTGGTTGTGTTCTTATCTGCTTGTTCCAAAATGTATAAAANAAAAAAAAAAAAAAGACAGGAAAGTGCAAAAACTGGATAACGTCTTCATTGCTATTTGGTTATGTTTTGTTTTTCTTCTCATTAAGGGTCATGTTTACCTATCTCCCCACATTTACAAGTCTATAATTGAATACATTTTTTTCCTAAACAAAATAGTGTAATCAGTACAGATAGTGGAACAGATTCTCCTGTATTACTACAACAGTTCTTCTACCGTGGTAATCAAATATGAATAAGCTATTCCAATAGGAATGTTTTTATACCAGTTCGCCTATAACCACTTTAGACCTGGTGGTTTACATAATTAAAGTGGAGCAAACATCACAGATAAACAAATCTTTTAAATTCCACAGGGGAAATTATGTCCCTCCGACTTCGATATGATCAGGAATACTCAGCTGTGCAATTTTCCCATTCATCGGATAGGATTAACAATGTTTGCTTAGCTCATAGCATTTCAGGGAAGATTAATTATTGTCTGTATGTTTTCAATAATTTTAGGATGAAAAGTGCTACACAGATACTAACCACCAGAAAAAAAGCTGTAATAACTGCAAAACAAGTTACTGCTCAGCTGTGTCATGCTTTCCACTGGAGCTGGCTCTTCACAGGCCTTAATCCTTTCCTGAAATCTAGAAAGTGAATGCTTTCTAGGGTTTAGGGGATTGTTAGGTCTGAGCAAAAGTGACTGTAATGCTACTCAGTGTGCAGTGGGTGAATAAAACTCCAACTTATAAAAGTGTTAACTGTGTCTCTTCCAAGATGCAGCCACAATTTTGTGAAAAGACAAGCTGCATTCTTCTGCCCTGTCCCGAAGAAACTATTAGGCCTGTCCCCCCCGTATTACATATTCGTTACCTCATGTTGGGCAGGACTTTATCTTCCCACTGAGAGGCCGTAAGTGCTTTCCCTATTACTTATAACAATGACTATTAAGCACACAGATGTCACTGTGTTTTACACAGCAGTGCCACCAAAATAGCTCAGAAATTTTACTTCATAATAATATAAATGATCAGTTTCATTTTCCCAGAAGTTTTCCAATAAACAGGCCTAAGAACAAAAATGGCATGTGCTCCAGATCTGGCTTTAAAATGCCATTATACATGAATATCCTTCATGCTAATAATAAAGTACAAAGGATGCAGATAGAAAAGTAAAAAATAATGATCTGTTTCAGAAAAAAAGGGCTTATAATTGTATTTCTTTCCTAATTTACTTCTTATTTTTGAAAGGTTAAAGCAAAAGCAAGAGTTGACAGGACATGAGGCTTCCCACGAAACTACAGAATTAGTACACCAATGTAGGGCTTTCAGGATAGGTTGTATTACTTTTATTTATTTATTTATTTATTTATTTATTTTCAAAAAACTTGATAAATACTCTACACAGATTTATTGTAAAACACCAGAGGTTTGGTTATGAAGTACTGTGAGGGTGGGCTGATTCATCTTAAAAATGCCCAGAACTCTATACTGCTGGTTCTAATCACACATTTCTCTAAAACTCATTTTAGCGTCAGTGTGCTTTTTCTACAGAGCAGAAGCTGAAAATCTGTCTCAAACTTGTAGCAGTTTACCAGAATGTCTCAAAGTATGAACCAGTGCTATTGTATCAACCCACACTTTCACTGTTCTCAAGTTTTTGGTACTATTCTGGTTGAAATGGATTTATACATGTACTTCAAAATGCCATGACAGGTTTTGTAAAATATGCACTTTAAAGACCAGGAAAAAAAAGATCACCTTGCTGCACAAGATAATAATATATAAATTGGACTACACAGGCATGATAGACTGTTGTTAAAATTGACAATTAGTTCTTAACCCTTCTCCATCCCCCCAGTTTTATTTTCAGCTTTCTAGCTGTTCATTGAAGATGTTATAGCTTTACTAAAATGCAGTATTATTAAACTAAAGCTTGAATTCAGTTTGGGAGGTTTTGTTTCTTTTTGTTTCTTTTTTTTTCCATTTATGGAGTGAAAAAGCATTTGGATTCATTAAAATACAGGGTTTTATCTTTCATGTTGTCAATGGTTTGGTTTAAAAATATGTAAAAACAATATATGCAAGCAAGGTTAAAAGCATGCTCTGAGCTGAACCTCTACTGAGGAAAGTTAAACCAGTGTCCTATTCATAGGTGGTCCTGTCTCTCCTCAGAATATCCTACAAAACAGACAACTTTTATCTTTGCATCTAGGTAAACCAAACCAGTGGAAATAAATTAAACCAATGGATATATAGCTGTTCATATAATCTATGAATTTGGCTTGAATAAATATTCCTGAACATAAAATTGCATGTATGCATAAGACTAAGGGTTTTTTTATTCATGTCACCTATAACATTATGAAAGTATGTTTTCATTCTTTGAAAGTAAAAGCACAGCTTTTAGCTATGTTTGTTTCTGTACAAATATATAGAATACACTTAAGAATATGCATTTTGATTTTTATTTATCTTCTATATGCTAAGTTTTATTTTGGAAAATAAATATTTGTAAAGGATATTTGAAAACAAAACATCCTTTAAGATAAGATTTTAAAGAACAAGACAATTCCAAAGTATTCTGTGGATTGCAAAGTTTACATATTCAAATTAAAAGATACTGAATGAAGATGTGGGTGAAATTGGAAATGTACTTTAGAGTCAATCATAAAAAAGGAAAGAACAGATCTATTGATGTGAATCATATTTTTAACAACATAATGAAATTTCTATTCACGTTCTTGAATCCACATGTTCCACATACTTATTCAAATATATTTTTACTCTGAATCCACAAGATTTGCTGTTCTTAATCTAACCACTTTCAGAAAAGCAATATGAAAAGTATTAGATGGAGGAAGAAAATACCTTAAATTATTCAGAACAAATCTATGTGAAAAAGCCTACCATATTATTAACAGAATATAGCATATTCAGCAATCATCAATAAGGAATGACTAAGTATTTATATTCCCTAGATTTCACTTTTTCACTTCTTGTAGTAATTGGCTTCTTTGCCCTTTTGTTGGTTATATGTTTGAAAACCAGAGTAAAAGCAAAGCCAGATTCATGTCAAAGAGATGATTTCCAAAGCATCTCTTTGTCTTTATGGATGAAGAAAATACATAAGAGGACAGACAAGTGTATTTCTGTTAACTGAACACCTAAACAGCTGAACAGGATGTTCAGTAAGGCTTCTTGTCTAGCAGAAGATTTGTCTCCTAACTTTCTGTCAAAGGACTTCCTGACTTTACATTTTTACATTTTTTTAATTTGTTTTGTTGTTGTTGTTTGGTTCTAATTTTTTTCCCAATACTCTTTTTTTCTAACTAATTTCCAAAGTCTTATTTTTGGAGAAGGAAAACAGAGAAGTAAGGAAAGCCCTTAGGGTTGGCAATTACTAACCAAGATTATCAGACAGGAAAAGAGGTGCAAATAAAGTGTTTTCAAAATGGCATAACCAAATTTTGCATAACATATAACAGTTAACACATAACAGTGCACTATAAATACAGTTTTGTGTGTCCAGTGCAGAGTACCAGAAACCTTCCCTTACCATACTTTGTCAGAGGAAATGAGCAATTCTGCAGTATAGTCAGAGATTATGTGCAGAGAAGTGGACATGCCCTGTACATACCTGGAGCTGGACATTGCTTTCCCCAAACCCTTAAAGTCTCCTAAAAATCTCTTGATATTTTTTTGCAACAGGCATTATTTCATAGTTTGTTGCCAGCTTTCTGAATACACTGGCCAGCTGTAGGCTGGGCACATGGTGGAACTAAGCTCAGATTTTTCGAAGTCATCCCTGAATTAAGACCTCTGCTATAGCAAAGTATAAAGATGAAAACTACTGAATCATGACAGATTCAGCCTAAAAACCTTTAGCTGATTTTGTTTATCTGGTTGAAAATCATACCTGGCCCTTGAATAAATAGAGCAGCAATGACTCATCCAGCCCTGCAGGTTTCAGTGGATCCTGTCAAAACCCATATGTGAAAGCAAGGGCTACAGTATCTCTGTGAGCAAAAACATTATCTTCTCCCCTTAAATCAAAATAGTGAGGGAAAAAAATTTAAACTTAGGAAATAAACATCAGACTTCATTTGCAGGATCCTGACATATTTGAAATGGTTAATAAAAGACAGAAATTATGTGCGCAGATGACTTTGGGAATACAACTATGAAATGGCTGAAGCTGGAGATGCTTAAAACTGGAAAGGAAGACACCCTCTGAGATAACTATAGAACTTGGAAACTCATGGTTATAGGACAAATGTTTACATCTCTCATTTTTTGTTTTCCTACTCTCACTCTGTAATGTTCTCCAAAGAAAAATATTCTTTTTAGCTATATGGGATTTTAAACAGTTGAAAGAGGGAAAGCAGAGAAGAAAAAAATTTATTTTCAAGATTCAAATTATTTTAGGTCCAAACCTAAATTTACTATAGTCTTCCTTCTGAACAATTAATTATAAAAGAAAACCAACAACAACAAATCCACCATTAAACCTTTATTCATGCCCAACTGAGGATATTAACTTTCAGAATCTTTTTAAAGCTGTTTTGCTAGCTTCATAGAAAAGTGCATGCCATGCACTGAATAGTACTGGTCTAATCAAAAATTATTTCATTAAAATATTGCTGCATAGGTGTTTTTTTCCACTAGACTACACACAGCATTTTAAGTTATCTATCACTTTTTCCCTTTGGACTTTAACACTTACAAATGGAGTTTCATGCTTCATGAAACAAAGACTTTCAGGCTGCTTAGGCAACCACAAACAACAGGACAGGAAGATGAAAATTTGGGGTAGAATCTGAAATCATGCAAAAGCATATCAGGCTGGGAGTCTGTATATGACACCTTCAGTGCTCATGCCACAGGATTGAGGATTAGCAACTTCTGTGATATGACTGTGAGATTCTTTACAGTTCTACAAGTCACTGGCTATGTACATTGTAAAGACCCAGCTCCTGGAGTCATAATATTATAGAAAGGATTGGTTGTTTCACATTCTTTTTAGGTATCCTGTTATTTTTGGAACAAGTGTTGCTATTTCTTGTGTTTGGCAGAAGAGTACTCATACTGGCTGCATAGTCTTATCCCCAGTGACTAAAAGTTTAGCCCAGGGATGACTCCCTTTGAGATGATTACGAAGAGGACTGCTAAGAATAACATGAATGAAAAAGATTATTTCTGCCCCAATGACCAGAGCATTGCAGACCCTTAGGGCAGTGCAAACTTGCTGTGTTGACTCACTGGAAAGCAAGAGAATTCGTATTGTCTTCGGGGAATGAACCTTTAGTAGCCCAACATGCACATTACACATGCGTGCTCCTTTCGTATTCTATTCAGTTCACTGCTTCATTTTTTCCTGGAATGAATACTGAGTAGCAACTTGATTTTCATGCTTTTCTTCCTGTTAAACTAAAATAATAATAAAAATTCTCTGAACTGATTCAGATAGAGAGAAAATTACAAATTCTTCACACAGCAGCAAAAAGCCTTGAATTAATACTATCCTTTAAATATACAACTCTGTTTTATAGTCAAGCACAGATTGGACCACTGCATTGTTTCATTGACTTTACATTAGAGTGACATTATTGACATAGTTGAATCCAGGCACTTCTAAGCTCATGAGGGACCATCCTGGAGCAAAGCTAACAGGATAAATCAGAAATTACTTCAAGATGAGGAGTAACTAAATTCACAGTGCTGGATAATGTAAGAGAAAGAACTGAGCAATTATGCAGCCAGAGCAAAAACAGTTGTTCACACAACTGTAGAGCACAGCAAAGAATTAACTTGAAGATATACAATAAAAACATTAAGATTACACAAAAACTATAGATATATGTTTGACATAACATGGACGTGTTTTACACATTACTGTGAAGGATTCTGTATGAACAATATACTATGGGGACACTGTGGTTGCACATTTTACAGCTAGTTGTCTTGACAATGTTAGTCCTCACCTGATACTGACTTGGGCTCAGGAAAACAGTTCATAGCTTAGCAATGCTGGGGACGAAACATGGAGCAGGCACTGCTTAGGCTGTTCTTCACAGTATCTCTATTGGCTGCACCCTATCAGCATACCCATCATCATGTAACCATTCTCTCTAATCAGGGCAGTCATTTTTATTTATAGAGACATTAATGTGAAAGGAACTGGGATAAACTCTTCTCCATAGTGACACCTTATGTCTGTATTTCTCTAGCAGTTATGTCTGCTTTTAGAGGTCTCACACTCCATTGAATTCATATGATTGAAATTGCTCTCTCCACAAAGGTCTCAGATAATCCTTTGTATCAATCATATTTCCTACCTTTTGCTTGTGCTACCACTTCATGAGTGGCTTAAACTGATCTGTTGACAGCTTCTCCATGACCCTGTATCCTCATCTTCTGTGCTGGCACCTGAGAGTGCCATGACAATAGTGGTCACAGTGTCTGGACTATGTGGCAAAGGGTCCTGATGGCACAGGACTCACAGCAGCACTCACCTAGGATGATATAATTGAGCCTAGTCTTAACTACAACATTTGGGCATGGTGCTGGTCATAGCATGGTAATATTTTTAAAGAAAATAAGTAAATTAATCAAATCACAATCACTGCTTTGCTACTTGAATACCATCATGTCTATAGCAGTGCAGTACAAAGCATGGGTATTAGACGGATTTTCATATACTTCATTTCTGAAAAAAACAGATATTCTTTTCTGTGCCCAACATCAAAAAAAAATTAAAGAAATTGTGAGGCTTTCACAAACTACAGTGCAAATCTTGCATTAAACACGACTGATTTTCTGTCTTACTTCGATGGTAGCGATTTCTAGACATTTCAGTAGGAGTTTGCACTACACATCAAAACACACATAATCTACTATTTCGGATTCCCACAGCCTTGCCTAATTCCCATTGAGTGACTAGAAACATTCTGACTGACTTAAATAGCTTTTTGATCCATACTAGTTTCCTTTGGAGCAGCCAAATTTTGTTGAATGAGAACTGGCCTCCCAAGAGTTATCACAGTATGCATCTATATCCTTGTTTCATGAAACTTTTTTTCCTGCTAGCACAATTAACTTTGAAATTGTACTAAGGGCTCTTTTGCTAATCATAAACCTTAATGTTAAATTCTCTTTACAGCCACCCAATTCCGAATACAAAGAGATTTTGATTAAAATGATAAAAGACACTTTGTACTAGAAAACCTGTTAGAAGAATATTACACATTCACAAATTCTTCGGTATCTTTGGTCAATATTATTTTTCTTAATGTTAGTGGATTTTTCTCTGCCATTTTTTATGTTCTGTTCTGACTTTACCTGTGTATTCCAATTAAAAGGAACAAAACATTAAATTCTAAAGTGTAATGGCCACTGTGAGTGATGTCACAGTGGTGTCATATTGGATGATATTGCTGTTTTTCTTGCAGGATATTGCATCTCCTCCAAATATAGACATTTCATGCAATGCAATTGTAACTTTGTTACCAGTTCAATTATAATAAGTTAGGTATTTTTCTTTCTTTTTGTAAATTCTCTGTGAACTTGCAGTTTTTTACTTGCAGTCTACTTTACTGCAAGTAGACTTATTTCTTTCTTACGTTTTTTTCCTCTGAGGCACACATGGCTAAATTGTGTCATTTAGTTCCTGTTTATAACTACGTTGCATTTGGAACTGCAACTGTGTTCACAAAATAGTTGCAAAGCGGTGGGAGTACTTTTCCACTCTCCTGCAAGCATGCAGATGCACATGGTGCTCCATATATATAAAAAATAGCAGTTCCCACTCCAAGAAAAGAATCCTTGAATGGAGCCTAGCAGATCCAAATATCCAGCCACATCCAGACTAGAGGCTTAAATGCTAATTGCCAATATATACTGAGGTTTTCCACGTGGAAAATACATTTACAAAACTTTATACATTTCTATTTAGACTTTTTGAAATGAACATTTTGTTTTGAACAATATCTTTGGAATTTAAAATTATGCTTTTCAATTGTAAATTAAAAAAACCCTTGTATTTTTAGAGTTCAGTTTCACACTTTGCCTTTCTTTTTTTTTCATTTTCCTTGGGGGAAAAAAAAAAAGCTAACAGAGGGTGAAAAAAATATTTTGTTCTACAATTTTTTTATATTTTTTAAAAATAATTTTTCTGGGTTAGTCTAGCTGGAAGCCAAAAACTAGCGAAAGTGAATCTTTTCAAGTGTTTCCCTCTACCTTGCTATCTTCAATACTCTTCATTGATGGTAACTGGTATTTCCAAAAGAATTAAAGAAGAGGGTGGGGATGATATGCAGAGTGTGGATAGCCATAATGTAGTCCGGAATCCTTGACGACAGTATTTGTGGTAGTTTTGGCTTTAGTTTTAGCTAGGCCTTAGTTTACTAGGCCTTAGATAATTAGCTGACTTGAGCTGGGTCAGGCCAGCTGACAGCTGACTTCTATTGGCCAATGGTATTCCATACCATATTCCAACATAATCTCAAATATAAAAGCAGGTGTAGGAGGGGCTTAGTTCAGTTCCTCATGGCTGCTTGTCTGGACAAGACGTATTGTGCTGTTCTCCTGGACCAGGCCCTACTGCTGCTTGCTGCTATGGTATCTTAGGAGAGTAAAATATTTGGTTTTAGTCTTCTCTCTGCTTGGATCTGTCCCTCAGGAAACTGAGTTCTCCAGAGTGATTTGAAGCTAGAATGGTGGGATTTGTGTTCGATGGGGAGTGGGGAGTTATTGTTTGTTATTTCTAACTTGTGTAGGTGTGTATTATATTCTAGTCTTCTTTTAATTTTCTCTTTTCTGTATAAATATATAAACTTGGTTTAAGCCTTTTCCCCCTTTTTTCCCTTTTCTCAGTGGGGGGAGGAAGGCTCTGAGTCTGTATTGGGCAGTTTGCATTTTGCCTGTTCAACCCAACACAGTATTCTGAAATAGGAAAGAATATAATGCGACTAAAGGTACTACAGGACACAGCTTGATGTTCTAGTTGGGGCAAGCTGAATCATTTATTGAACACAAGCGCAACAATTTATAATGCTTGGTGGAGGGATACACAAACTAGAGAGCAGGGAGAACAAATAGAACCTTCTATCATACAACTAAACACTTTCAAACTGTTCAAACACTTCACAAACCGTTTTTCAACATTCTTGTTACCATGAGTTAACTGACTGATATAGTCCATGCAGGAACTAAAACAAACAGTTCTTTAGCTTCAGGAGTGCTTCTGGTCCCAGGAAGACATAGCACTGCCTCAAACTGGCAGAGTCAGCAGTTCTTCCTCACACTTGCACAAATCCCAGGGTTTCTTGCTGAGTTCTGCAGTCATCTCTGTGGCTTCTTGCTGAACACCTACTCCTACAAGAACAGGAAACATGATAATGTTCAGTGTTCTTTGCTATTCCTGGGCAGATTATTTGCCTGAAAGCTAAATTATGTGTGACAAATAATACCTGGTAGGAGTGTCATAAACTTCTCTAAGTCATAAATCATGTATAATCCAGCATACAACTGTGATATTCTTCTAAATTATACTTATGTGTACTAAACTATATATAGAAATACCATTTTTATATATACACAAGGCAGACCCAGGTAGTGTTGCATTTTTGTGTAAGTACAAGAATATAATGGGTATTTTATGAAAATTTGGTTTGTTAAATAAGAAAACTTAAACTTAGCTCTGCTTTTATCCCACAGTCGTAAAAAAGAAAAAAAACCAGTGATGTTAAGTGCAAAGTTTTATTTTTTCAGGTCATAAAATGTTGGTCAAGAATAAGACAAGGCAAACAACAGGCTAAGTTTAAAGCTGTGCGATGCTTTTCCACACAGAAAGTTATTGCTTATTTGCATACATATTGTCTACTGTAGACAACAGTTGCTTCTAGCAAATCTCAAATGTGTGTCTCAATATGCCAAAGTATGATGAGCCATACTTTCAGAATAAAATGCATAATTACAAAACAATTGCAACCTGTGGTACACAGATCAATGCATCACAGCTGAGCTACCTCCTGCACCTACGAGCAAATGTGTATCTTTCCCCTGCGCCCTGCCAGAGCATAGAAAGGAAAGCAAAAACCCTGTAGTCTGTTAGAAATAAAAATGCATTATATTTCTCCTAATTACTTTTTAATTTCCATCTCATTTATGTATAGAACCACAGAGGGGAAAAGATTTATATTTCTTATTCTACCACTGTCTTGCTTATTTGACCTTAGTCATATTGCAATTACTTTGTTGCTTAATTGATTCTTCTGCATCATATGCATAATTAAAACTACATGTTTTTCAGGTGTTAAGTGGACCTGAGATTACCTTTTTTTTTTCTGGGAGAAATATTTTTAAGAAGAAGCTCAAATGAATATGATTTTTTAAATTTCAAATTGTTACTTTACTGTTCTGAGCTCAAAATTAATTCACTAAATTATTTAGTTTTGTCCATGAGGTACAAATTACTTTAAAATTCCCAATTCGAATGTAATTTAACTTAAACTTTCTTTTTAATAGCAGAAATATTTTTCTCCATTTGTTCAGCCAATTAAAAGAAAGAATCCACAGGCTTGGAAAGATTTTTTTTTCCTTTCTTTTTTAATATACTCTGTAGGACATTGCCCTGACTATTAAAAGAAAGCTCTTATTCAGAAGTTTTATATACTGTAAGTAGGACTGCAGGGTATAGATCAAAGTATATAGAATCTTCCTAGAAATTAAGACAATGGAAAGCAATGGTGATTGTAGGAGTAATTTATATAGAGAAATAATCTTTTTTCCCCCCAGATTGGATCTTACTTTATTAAATGAACCTATTGACTTCTATGTGGTCATCTATCAACTAAGAAAATAAGGCCATAGGGATTTTAATGTGCCTTATTTTGCAGTCTTACTCCAACTACAGACAGACTAAATATCCAAGGATACATGGGATTAAAAAAATAGGCAAGTACAAAGGGCAAGGAGATGGAATATAATATGTAGTGACTGAATGCTAAGTATAGAATATATAAATATTGGTAGATGGTGTGTTCTGTGATGAACAGTAAGACTGATGAGTGACTGGCACAGTTACTGTTGCTTACACTCAACACTTACACTAAATTTTACTTTGAAATCCTGACCCTGACATTTCTCTTGTGGATAAATTGTACCTCATTGTCAGTTCTGTGCTTGTGGCAGCACAGAAGCAGTCTTCAAAGGAAAATATCATTTCAGATGCACTGTATGTACAAGACGTAAATCAAGTCTTTTGTCTAGATCCACTTGTTTTCTCTCCTTGTGGTCCTCTGAAAAAAAAAGCAGTATCTCTTGTCAAGATAATTCACCTCTGTCACTCAGCCTTCATCTTAGTGACAGCAGTCAAAAATATTCAACAGTGAACTGCAGAAGACTTTTCTGCAGACAGGAATACAATATTGGTGCTGTCTGTTCATATGCTTACTTATCAGCTGACAGAACATTTACTAAATACAAAGTATGCTATGTAACAAATACAAAGTCATCCGTGAAAATAATGTATGTCAATTGGTCAAAAAGGAGAATTAACACAAGTGTTAATAGGTATTTCACAGACATGTGATTCATGAAAACTGAGACTATAAGAAAATTTATATAGAAATAGGAGAATATATATATTTTTCAATAGCTAGAGAAAAGTCCATGACAGGATATTGCAGAAAACTCTCCTATGAGGAATGGACACTACTAACATGATTTAACTCTATTCTCTCAGTTGTGCTGGAGTGTACATCTGGAATAAGAGGTAATACCTTGCTCTGTCATCACTTCTCATGCACAAACTGAAAATATCTTTTTCGGCCTATTAGCAGAAATAGCCACCAACAGATAAACTGCACAAATCTGGTATAATTTTTAAATACTTATCTTCACCATTGAAAGAGGTACTTAACCTACTTGTATTGTATGTCAGTTGTCAAAGCAAATCAAATCAATAACTTTAAGGGAACAGTACTAGTTTGGCTTGTCATAGCAGTGTATACTGTGGTTTCCTTAAGCTTCAGAGCATTGTATAGACCAGAACTTCAAGCAACAATTGTTGGATCTCCCAAACTGACAAAGTAAAACAGATTTTGTCTAACTGTTGATATGGACGTTACAGTTACAGTTCAACACTCTGATTCTATTTCATAAAAGTGAATGGAACATATCAGTATAAAATATGGTAGGTTTGTTGTTACACCACAGACAGAATACTTACAGAAAACAGAGAGGTGACATAAAAATTCTGAGGGCTTAATTTAAACATGAATTATTTAACATTACAAGCCTTACACTTGCATTGCTTGGGACTTTATGGTAAAACTCATGCTCAGTCTGATTTGAGCTGCTTGAGCATGTTGAGAATAATAAAGCTGATCTTGCTTACAAATTAAATTTTTAAAGCTGGTAGATTAGTGCGACCATAGGCTTGATCCACATGAAGTGCTGAAGCTTTCTAGATTCACTTGGGATTAGGAGACAAGCCTTAAGTAAACCCTTTTCCTAACAGACACTTGTATAGACTCTCAAAACCCAATTAGGCAGTGCTGCTTGAAGGTGTGACTTCTGTTGCCAGCATTACCTCTAAGTCTATCAGATAAGTTACTTAACCTCTGTACATATAATTTCTGTATTCTATAGAAAAAGGATATCATCATCTCCCATGCTGTTGAGAGGCTTTCAGATCGGGGAAGGAAAGATTCTATGTAGTCAAAAATCAGTTGTTAATCATGGCTATCAATTTAAGAGTTTAATATAAGCAAAGTAGAATATTGCTCTGTCTGTATTCAGTTGTATCATCGTATGCCCATTAAAACTGTTATATATGATCTGGTTTTGTGATAACTTGAACTCTCTCCTGTGACACAAGTTGAAAATATGAGGACACTCATGTTATAAGGTGTAGTATGGAATTCATTTTCTCATCACCTTTATCTAAAGTAACCCCATAAAATACCCTTTATCTAAAATAACATATACCTTCAGGAGTATGGTCAAGCCTGGATAGAGACAAATTTATCTATTAAATTTCCTTGGCATTAGAAAACAAGTAGAATTCTGGCATGAGTGAGAGAAAAGGACACTAGAAACACCCCAAAATACCAAACTACCACCATCTTTAAGAGGTTGATTCTTTGTTTGACTACTTGATGGATGCATGTTTGTGCAATGTCTGTGGTAACCCTGGAGGTTATGAGATAAATTTTCTAAAACTTTTTATCCTCACTGTCTGCAAAGAAGACAGAAACCTAAGACAAGTATTTTCCAAGAACTTTTACACAGTTTGAAGATTCAACAGCCTGTATGGACATTTGAGGCATGCCACATGTCTGTCTCTTATACAACTGATGACTTGCATTAAAAGCAGTATGGTGCCTTTCCAGAAAACTGCTCTCACAACAATTACATATTCCCACTCTTCAGCACAATTAAGTCAGCTATTCTATCAGAAGATTGGGATGAACCTCAGCAGAGTGTGACAGATGCTTTCAGACACATTAACAGTTGCCTTCTAGGCAATGATTGATCCATAGTAACAGGAAGAGTATAACAGCCTTGTCAAAAGATTGCATCACTAATTGATAATAGTCAAATATGGCCAGCTGCCACCCCCATTTCTTTTTTTTTTCTGCCAGGATGGACACTCTGTTAGTGCTACTGATGCACTTCAGAGGCAAAAATTTTCTGTAAATTTATGACACAGTCATAAGTTAACACGTATATTCATTCTTTTTTTTCAAGTTATCTGCCCACATCTCTGCTATCCGTCTTCTAAAAGTCCACATGAACCCACAAATAAGAGGAGTGGATTCTTGCCCTTAACAGACATGAAGCTGTCTTACTTTAAGAAGAGGGTGTTTTGATCTGTATCTGTATTGGGTCTGGCTGACATGGGGTTAATTTACCCACAGTAGCTCTGTCTTGGTTTGAGCTGGCAAAGTGCCAACTGCCCAATACAGTGTCAGCCTCCCTCTCCCTGCTGAGGAAAGGGAAGAAAGAAAAAAAACCTTAAAACAAGTTGAAACTTAAACTAACTATATATATTTATACAGAAAAGAGAAAATTAAAGCTACAATATAACACACACTTACACAAGTTAGAAATAACAAGAAATATTTTCCCACTCCCCATTGAACACAAACTGCCTCAAGCTTTACTGAAAAATGTGTTTACAGGGGACCAATGGTTAGTATAACAGATTTTATCGAAGCAACCTGAACCAAACCTATAGTATTGTTAGTCTCGCTCTTGAGAACTCAATTCCCGAGAGACAGACCCAAGCAGAGAGAAATACTAAGAACAAACATTTTACTTCCCTAAGATAACACAGTAGTAAGCCAGTGCTGGGCCTGGTCCTCCCATCCCTCCTGCGATGGCACAGTGCATCCTCCTGGGACCACAGCTTGAAGGAACTGATTAAACCACTCCTACACGGGCTTTTATATTTTGAGATGATGTCGAAATATCGTACGGAATACCACTGGCCAGTAGTCAGCTGTCAGCTAGCCCAGCCCAGCTCAAGTCAGCTGATAGTCTCAGGCCTACTCTGAAACCTAAAGCCTAAATTTTTAGGCCTACACGTAACTAAACCCATAACAATCCCTCAGAGTGCTGTGCTTTGCATTGGTAGCTAGAAGGGTATTGATAACACACCAGTGTTTTGGCTACTGCTGAGCACAGCATCAGCACTATAACATGCCTTCCACAGCTGAGAGCAAGATTCTGGGGGGGGATACAAATAAGCCAGTTGACCCACACTGACCAAAGGGATATTCCATACCGTATGCCATCAGCTCAGATACAAAAGCTAATGAGAGGAGCAGGAAAGGAGGCATTAGTTGTTTCCAATGGCTGCCTGCTAAGGAACCACTACAGGTGTCGAAGCCCTGCTTCTTGGGAAGCAGCTGGACATCACTGCTGATGGGAAGTAGAGAATAAACCTTGTTAATTTTTGCTTTGCTTTCGCATGCAGAAGGTTTTGCTTTACTTTTGCCCTAGCAAAATGCCTTATCCCAACACACAAGTCATTTTCAGTGTTATTCTATCTCCTCATTACAGCCGAGAAAGGGAGCAATAGAGCATCTGGGTGGGCAGCTGGCATCCAGCCAAGGTCAACCCACCACAGTATCAAACAGTAGTGAGTGACTGTGTCACATTGTTAGTGTAATACTGACCAGGAGAATTAGCTGGGTTGTGTCAGTCACAGTGACACAACTTTAGTGCTGAATTTATAAATGCCTTATACATACAAGGAGATCATAAGAGTAGTCCCAAAAACTGTGGCCTCCACAACGGTGAATCTGTCAAATCTTTGGGCCAGCTTCATGAGCCTTCTTTTCAGCTACCTTGTGTCAAAAAATATGAGCTATAGTGAAGCACCAAAATAGGTGAGGATGCTGAAGGGCTGTCATGATACTGACACAGGCTGCCAGGGACTGCTTTGGCCCACATCACAAAATGGTGGGATCTTGGCCATCTATGGCATTCTCCTGACTGGTGTGCAGTGTGAATGCAACAGATCTTACAGGTGAAATACAGGACTGTGGCATAGCAATATAGGGGTCAGGCAACTTTAGATTGCTGTCGTGAAAACTACTCCAAAAAGAAGTCTGTGGCTATTACACCTCTATGACAGCCTGCATGCATAACCAGAGAGGTATTCTTGGGGCAATAAAAATCTAAAATGATTAATTCGTTCCTTCCTTTTTGTACCAAAGAGAAGTTGTATCATACTGTCAAACTGTTTGGCAAGTATCACAGAAAATCTGGAGTAGGGTAGCTTTTATTCTTACCTGAATTTCACTCCTTCTTGTATCCATTTTTAGCAGGCCCCACTGCAGTGGCCAAGACAGACCTTAGGCTTGGAGGTAGTAGAAACATCAGCAGAAGATAATGAGAAAGGTTTCACTTTTGCTGCTGCTTTGTGTATACAATGTACAACAGCTGCTCTTGTAACAGCTGGAAAGAAACAATTAGCATAACAAAAAGACATCTTATAGTGTTGAACCACAAAGTCTTTAGCAACTCAGACCTTAGGCTTCAAATATCCAGACAACTAAATACATTTAAAGAGATACTGTCTAGCTGAAATCTATTCAGTTAAAAACAGTGAGATAAATGTATTTTCAGATAAGCCCTTGAGTCCTCCAGTAATTTTGTTTTACATGCTAGTCACCACCTCACTTATTCTTTGACCAGCAGAGACTAGGAACTAGGGAAGGAACAGTACAAAACACAGGATACAAATGAGAGCTAATTAACTGTTTTCCTTATTTAGCTGATAATATTCTGTGTTTTCCGATCAGTTTGAGGGACAAAAAAGGGAAGTAGCAAAAAGCAAATCAGGTTTATTGAATTTAGTAAGTGAAAAAAATTACCTCTCCTTCAATTTATTGCACCTTGTATTAGATCTTTTATTTTGGCTTTCCCATTAGCACTCCACCAATATAGCATTCTCCTGTTTACCTATAATAGCTATAAAAAACTGGAGACATTTTCTTTTTCCTTTTTTCCTTACCATAACTGTGAATGCCTCAAAGTAATTTAAAAATTGTAACCTTACCGACAGAGTGGTATAAACATATTTTAATTTGATAAGCACTATGTTTGACATCCTGTTTGTATTCATAGAATCAAGGAATCATTTGGATTGGAAAAGATCGAGTCTAACCATAAACACTGCCAAGCTCACCACTGAACCATGTCCTTAAGCACCACATCTACACACTTTTAAATGCCTCCAGGGTTGGTGACTCAAGCACTGCTCTTGGAAGCCTGTTCCAATGCTTGACAACCCTTAGGGTGAAGAAATTTTTCATAATATCCAGTCTAAATCTTACCTGGTCTCACAAGTCGGCCTCATAGCAGTGCTACCCAGCTGGGATGAGTATTGATGGTCCCTTGAGATCTCCCACCATCAGTGGAGGCTTGCAGGATACAGCCACCAGTACCTACTCATCAGCACCCCTAGATGGGTGGGCAGTTGTGGTTAGACTAAAACCAGCAGAACAACTCTTACATGTTTTTCAGAGTGCCATTTCCTCCTTATGTATACTTGAATGCCTTTCTTATGGAACAACAATCACCTCCAGAGGAACTAATTCAACTTGCTGCATAGAATCCCTAGATGGCTTCTTTTCTCAAGGTAAAAGAGGTCCCACAAACAGTCACAATCACTGAAGGCAGTGACATTAACGATCACAGGAATGTTTTCCAGGGACAAATCATCAGACTTGTTTCCTGTCAAATCTTTTCTTCTCTCTGCTTTAACCAAAATTTACAGAATTATCCAAAGATTTTTCCTCAGACTAATTCCAAAACAAGATCAATAGGCTGGTGGTCTTATCTATGCCTTTTTTTTTTCAATGTCAATAACTGTATTTAAAAATCAGAATTCTACATTTTTTTCTCTGAAATTAGCATTAACCATAAAAAGAGACCATATATGTTATCATCATGTTATTCATAATCGCAATTTATACTTTATTGGAGAAAAATTCCAAAAGGTGAAAAAGAAAATGCTGAAAAAGATCAAAAGTCAAAGCATCATAAGAAATAAGCATATAGCTAGGGAAAAAAAAAAAAGAAAAACTGGTAAGTGGACAGACAGATATTCCATGCAAAGAAAGAGATAGTTAAGGACTTTTAGCAAATCTGATTCTATTTCCATTCCAAAAATATCACTGCTCTAGAGAATACGTAAGAGAAAGCAGTAAAAAAAAGGTTTGGACTTTCATAGTATTTGTTCTTATGAGAGAAAGAAAAAAAAAGGTTAAATTTATTCTCTTTGGAAAAGGAAAGACTTTGAGGTGACCTACTTAGTTTCAGTGGTCTTTGTTACTTGGCAGCATATGAAATAAGATGGCAAACAGAATAAATGTGTTTAAGAGCCGGCAAAGACATTTTTATAGACAAAGGGGTTAAATGATATAGTTACAAAACAGAGAGGTGAGGTTTAAATAAATCTAAAGGACACAATCTTACTGAGGCATGTGGCCTTTTCTTGACCAACAATCTTTTATGCCCTCATGATAGGTTTATTAATTGAAATAAAATACAAAGTTTCACATGTGCTGGCTCCAGAAATTGTGCATAGGAAGAAAAATGTAGGTATAAGAAAGAGGTAGGTATAAGAATGTTAGGTATAAGGAAAGTTATAACAAATATGAATTTTATATAGCATTTTTCTCATTAATTTCTACACTGTGTTTTCAGAAGTATCTATGTAGTTTCTGTGGATTAGAGGTGGTGAGGGAGGCATTTTTAAATCTATTAGAGCTTTCCTGTTTCCCACCCCACCCCTTTTCCAAAATGTCACTATTCTAATCAAATAAGTAACTGCTAATGTCATCTAGACACAGACCACACTTTGGATCTTTAAAATCTCTCAAGAATGTGTCAAAAGGCTTTACATTCTATGAGAAAATCCAAGGAAAATTAAAGTGATTAAACATCAACTACAAAGACTTTTAATGTACAAGAGCAGAAGTGACTACTCCAATCCTGCTTGACATGTATCTTCTACATTTTGGTGTGTTTCACAGCACCTAATTCTACTAATTTTCATCTGGGATTACTCTGCAAAGTGTCACTTCAGAAGATCAACAAAAGATCAACCTCAGTACATTTTTTGAAAACATCTGTTTTAAAATATGTCCTGTGGGAGGCTTGAGGTGAAAAGAAAGGAGGTAATTCTGGAAGTAGAACCTAGTAGTGACTGCAGACAATTCAATAAAAAGGGATTCCTGCATACAGGAATCAGGACTAGGTTGCCCTTGGCAAGGGCACTTTCTTGGGGAATTTGCAGCAGAACGCGACAATGGAGAGCAGATGGTGCAACCCAGAAAGCCATGGTTGTTGCCTGCACCTTTGATAAGCATTTGGCTGCTGACCAACCTGCCTCAGCTCGTCATACCTGCTCTGAAAATAATTACCCTGTGCCCCACTGGCACAGATATGGGGGAAGGCAGAAAGTGTGAGGGCAATATTCATACAGATGAGACAGCTTCCTCATGAGTTTGGAAGGGGCAGAGTAGGTCAAGAGAACAAGAACTCTTGTGACTAGGTTGTTCTCTGTATGTATGTATGTATGTATGTGTATATATATATATATGTGTGTGTGTGTGTGTGTGTGTGTGTGTGTGGTATATTTTACCTGTCTCAGAACTAGTGAGAATTATTTCTTTTGACCTGCAAGGAGGCTTCACACATTCATAATCCTGAACAAATGTTACTAGATTTCATCAGAATATATTCTTATATTATAACTTTCTAATAGAAGGAGAGATAATTGAAACTACAATTCACTGAAAACACTTAGGTTTTTAGGTTAAAGTTGAGCAAATGAAGCAAATTAAAAGCCATTGCAACATTTAAGTTTAGCAGAAAATTACATTAAAAAATTGCAGTTATACAATTTGTTAAGTTCTAACTGTTTTACCAGAAACTGTTACCTTGGAAAATAACATGAAATAACATGGAGAGATGCTACATCATGGTTGTAAAAAGTGCCAGCAGAAAAATTAAATCAACAAATTTTATCATTCACTCCCTTTTACCTCCAAATCATATCAGATGGGTCTGTGATTTTTTTGACTATTTAAAGCAGATTGCTAATGAAGGAATCATAGTGAGGAGCAAGCAATACTGTATTGTCCTGTCCCAAGAGTAGAGAACTGCAAAATCATGACTGCTGCCTTATTGAGCAACAATCCAAAAGATGAGAGAAATAATGCAGTTCAATGTTATTTAAAACCAACCAACCAACCAACCAACCATCAGGCTAAACACACGTAGGAGATATATGCTAATCTCAGCTGTTTTGGCTTTGATTATCCAAAAGTCAGCTGGTTGAAAATTGAATATATTGTTCTCCCATTTCAAAACTCAAATAGAAAGATATTTTGCTTGCAACGAACTGTAATTGCATGAATTTTTCAAAGGACCCTTGAGTCGGCTAGATAATAGGGGTTTAGCTCTATTCAGTAAATATAAGCAGAAAATACACATCCATAGAGAAGCATAATGCAGTTCTCATTGGCTCAGACAACATCAATGCATATTTCTAGATGTCTAACCTTTTATTCTATGAGGGTCTTGATTTCAATCTCTCCATGGAAATAGGAGCGATTAGATACTCAGCTGAAGAAAATCATCATAGCTTCATGGATTTTAATGAAAGCAGTATACATTAGTTAAGAATCTGTACTCCTTCTGTTAGTAGTAACCTGTGCTTCAAAGAAACCTCCTTTCTTCATCAAAGTCCTTCTTAATGGTTTATTACTAGTTTGTGATATGGTACCTGTGTACACTTACAATCAATTGTTTTAGATGTAAATTATGTCTTGAATGTTTGTGGGTTATTTTCACTGTAATTAATTTTTAGCACACATTTTTGATAAATACATTAACTTTTATCCAGTGCAGGAGAGATTGTGTGTGAACCCTGAGCATGATAGTATTCATATTATTAATGTGAAAAAGTCAAAATGGTGAGATGGTTCTCAAGTCTCATGAAGGATGATTTTGTAGATCAGTAGCAGAAAACAATGTCAAGAACTGATACAGCTATTTGTCAGATGCTATCTACCTTCTATCATATCCAAACTTTAATGTCAAGAGAATTTTACAATATGTTTGGATGACAGGTTTTTAACTTCAAACATTAGAAATGTGTTTCCTAGCTCACAGGACTCATGGTTAGAATTGAAAATAGATTATGCCCCTCCTCTCATGCATTTATTGACTAAGAGGAATAACCCTTATGCATTGTAAGTTTGTCTGTATCCATTTGTGTATAGGTACAAAAATATTGTCAAAACAATAACAGCGACAAAAAAGCAAAACCACAACAAAAGCCTCATCCACCCCTCCCACAACTCCTGCCCCTATCCACCGAAAAACCCCAACCCCCAACATTCTAGGAATACATATCTGTACTTTATCTTCTCTTTGAAAAATGGCAGAGAAAACATAAGTGCAGATTCCCAGCCTATGCAAAACACCGTTCCCCTTCCTTTCTCCATTTCCCCTCAGTACTTGCCACTGCTTCTTCAAATTGCTTCATTGCTAGTAGTTCCTTTTCACTGCCAAACTTCTCAGCACTTCAGAATTATATCAGCCTTTACCCCTGAGCTCAAGCTTAAGCAAAGAAATATGGCAGAATTTATTGGTTTGTCTCCCTCCAAAACTTTTAAGGTTTGGTTTTTTTAAAGGAATTCCAATGGTGAACATACAATAGCAAATAAATTTTATAAATAAATTACTCTAAATCAGGAAAATGCTTTTTTTTCTATTTATTTCCATTCCTAATCAATATCACTTCTCTATGAGGGGTGGTGGCTAAAGTAAAGGAGAGGAACAGTTGGATTTAATCCTGTTGTGTGTTGTCTGTCAAGTCTTTGGAGGTGCATGAACTTCTCTTTCTGAATACAGGATATGTATTAGTGATACCTACAGGGAACTGTGGGTCATTTTCCTTATAAAGATGTACAATTGCAGACTTGCCAAATATATACAAAACACTTCTATCATTGATGGTGGAAACAGCAAGTATTTGAGGAAAAAGACCATCCCTGACAACCTCATGGATTTATGCATCCTGGAGACATAAGCTATTCACTTAATGTAAGCTTTTCACTGCTTTTTTATTTGTAATATGGAAAAAGTGTTATTTGATAGAATGCATCTTGAGAAAATCCTATACTCTAAAGGACAAAAAAACTTAGTCTCAAGAACTCTAATAACTGTGAATATTAAAACCTTCTACAAATCCATGCAGGGAAACAAAATCCAGTGATTTTTGAATTAGAAATGAGAAGTGAATTGTCATCTGAAAGGATTAAGTTAAATCTTCAGCTTCCCCATTTCTCCATATGGAAAACACGACCCTAACAGTTTCTCTCAAAAAAGGATGAAACACTATTGCAAATTTTTCACAGAGGTTACTTTTTTTTTTGATCAGAAGATTATTTTTATGGTTTCATCAGCTTTATCCTACATGCCTTAGTTCTTTAAATCTGTTGCAACACAGTGGAGGAATGGATAAGGTTTTGTTTTTTTAAAATATTGTTTCAAAAGTCTTGCTGTTTTACTACATTCTCAGCTCTTGCTAGCTGTCACAGTAACAAGAGTAAGTAAACCAAAAATTACCAAAGCCCTGAATCCCCATCTCTCAGAAGGAACTTGGAGCAGTATCCTCCAGTAACATAATTCTGATTCTGCTGCAGGTAGTCTCTGGCAAGTGCATGCCAATGGAGTAAAAGCACTTGGCTAAGAAGTTACACTTTAAAATTAGATGATTTTTATACCCATGTTTCTCTAGACTGGTTGGTCCTCTGATGCTAAAAAGTAAGTAAAAGTCTGATGCAAGTTAACAGGAAAAAGACGGATGTTCCTCCTAACAGAAATTACTTCTTTGAGAACTCATTCTCCCCATCTATTCTCAAGCCCAAAAAGAAGTAGAGACCAGAATCAGAAAATAGGAAGTCAGAGAAAAATCTTTGTAGAGTCAGTCCTAGCATACAAAGTACCTCCCAGCAATTTCTTCACAATGACTTTGTGTGGTAGAAACTTTCATGGAGGGAAAGTTTTAACCATCAACCAAGATTCATATGGAATACATGGGGGGATGGAAATTCGTGGAATAGGTATTTCACCAGTTTGTTCCTACATTGTCCTAAACAATTTCCAGTAATTCTTGTCTATCCTTAAAAATCTCCACTGAAGAATATTTCCAAATATTTATGTATTTCAGTGCTCCAAGGCTCTTCTCAGCTCCTGGTGACAAGGCAGGATAGATATTTCTTCCATTTTTGTACCATTCCTTGCATATTGAGAATTACTCTGCTGACCTCTCCTTTGCCTATTTTCCCAAGTGATCACTGCTTTGTTTTTTCCAGGTCTGTGACATGTCTAATTTGTTTGTGCAGTTCTTCCACATCTACATTGTCCTCGTTCAGAATGATAACAATAATAAAAATTATTAATAGACAATGTATGTATTAATTAATGCAAAGAGATCACAGACAAGTTCAAGAACTCTGCTTTGCCATGATTTGCACAAATGCTCATTATAAGTTATCAGTACTTTCAGCTGTTTAGGATTCAGTAGTTTATGTTGGATATTATAGCTAGATCATTACACTAAGAATCACATCACCTATTTTTATCTCTACCAGCAAACTTCCAGTAGATACATTATTTCAGACCTGCAGTTTCACAAACATGTATCTAGGTATTTTCTACTCTCTATTTAAGTTTGGTTTTAGATCTATAGCTGAAAATGGGTCATTTTCCTATCTAAAAGATGGAACAGTTCATGTACACGGTTGTTCTTAGGAGGAAGCTATGGCATTACTTGTTCCATTGTGACTGTGATTGCATCATCTTTGGTAGCTTTACTGGACTTCAGGCTTGAGTTTCCGGAGCTAGGTGTTTCAGTATTTTGTATCTACAAAACTTTTAGGGCGTAATTTGAGTGTGAGGCTGTCCTTTTCTTAGTCTGCAGAGCTTTCTAGCCTGCTTCAGGTAAGGTGCATGTGTGTGTATGGCTAGGTTTCATGAACAAAGATTTGGGAAGGGCTCCACCTGCATGAGTGTGTCCTTCTAGCCTGTGCAGTGGATTTTTTAGGTAAGGAATAGCGTGTGCAGAACTGGCCCCACCCTTTAACTCCTAAGGTTCATCTGCCACAGCCAAGCGAGCTTGGACAGTGACAGCGAAGTCCTCAGGACCAGAACCTACAGCACCCGGGATTCCTAGGAGGTCTCCCATCCAAGTACTAACCTGACCCTGCTTAGCTTCCGAGATCTGATGGGATCGGATGTCAGGGAGGCATGGATTATGAACAGATAACCCATTGAAGATGTATTTATGACACTTGGACAGCTGAATCTATTCTGAGTAGTGCTGACTTAGATTAACATGCTCATTAAATCAGTAAAGGTTATGGCAGTCATTCCTTCCCCCTTCTCCCCCTGTTAGTAATTTATCCAGCAGAAGACCTCCACAGGTCAAGAGCTATATTGACAATGGATGAATAGAAAGAAAAAGGGGAGGTACCTGCTTCAACAAAACTATTTCATATTAGCTGTTGGGCAAATCTCATGTAGTGGTAATGAGAAAGATGAAACTCGCTTCTTTTCACACATGGAAAGTCATGACAAATGACAAATCTTCATGCACTTGCCTTACTGAGCAATTCTTGATATTTTCATTGTAACTGAATCCTTCATCTCCCTTTTGCTCAAGGGTATTTGAAGACTTCAGTGACTAGAGTATCCCTTAAACCTGTGAGAATGCAAGCCCAATTTCCAGACAACACTAGTTCTTGTCAGTATTATCTGACTTTTAAGAGCATAGCTGAGGCCTTCAAATGTCCTGAAGTACTTAAGCACTATTTGTGTTAATGTTAGGAGTAGCTATTGTTAACACTTACAGAAGATGCACTGCTGATGAGGATTTATGATCTTCCTCATACCCTGTAACACTGATAAAAGTGACATTCACATCCCAAATTGTATAAATTATTCTTGAACAAACTTTATGATTTGTACTTAAAACATTAGAAGTCTATTAGCAGAATGAGGAATGTGAAGGCATGAAGGCTGAAAAAACAATCTCAAAACTCCTGCAATCTATACTTCCTGTATAAGGGGAAAAAAATCAAATTAAAACAGTAGTCCAAATAATATGTCAATGTTACATGAAGATGCCACAATCTTACTTTAAAAATGCAACTCTAAAAAGGAGGGGAAATTAAATGATCTCCAAGTCCTGAAGAGACCATTTTTCAGTAAACCAACAGGTTTTATTATTATTATTATTATTTTATTTTACTATTTATTTCTACCACATGCCTGTAAATCTAGAGAAATCTGTGAGGGGAAAAAAAACAACAACAAAAAAGGAATCTAATTTTGCATTGGATATGTTTCTTCTGCAGTAAGCATCATTACAGTTAATTGCAAGCACTAAATGGAACACAAGACTGAGTTTGGTTTGCAATTTTGACTACTGCATTAGCATTTATATTTGATTCAACGTAAATGATTTTTCATTTTCAATATATGTTCTTCACTTTTTATCCACATGTGTATTGCCAGTGAATCAAGATGTGAACTAAGTGGCAATGGTAAACTGCAATAGCTCAAGAGGTTATTGCCTATTTTCCTCTCTGATCAGAAGGTTGGGTAGCTTGTTCACATAATGAGATTTTGTTTTATTCAAGTTCAGAAAATCATGGCCTACCTGGTTAACTTTTACTGGAAAGTTCAGATTTAAGTCTCTGCTTTAAAGAAAGCAAGCTGAGAACTGAAATCTCACTATACCAGGAGCACAAAATCTTTTGTGACTGCCTGAGCTACTAAGTGAGTCTTCCACTTTATCTTTCTGTGAAAACCATTTCGCTGCTTATAAGTAATTAATTTTTGGACTAGAGACAGAAGTAACTAATAACTCTTATAAACAGAATTTTTTCTTCCTCATCTTCAGCTGCATCCCTTCTTTGACTCAGACCTTTGATCTCTTTGGTGCTATATATGACCAGTCTCCATGGACTTTTATATGGAGACAATTAAATCTAAGGACTCTTGAATAGTGAGGATGCATCAGAGTAGCTATACTAAGAAGAGGCTGTCTGTCTGTTATGGTTTTAGCTAGGTATAGGCCTAAATTTAGGCTTTAGATTTCAGAGTAGGCCTGAGACTATCAGCTGACTTGAGCTGGGCTGGGCTAGCTGGCAGCTGGCTACTACTGGCCGNGTATTGGGCAGTTGGCATTTTGCCAGCTTAACTCAAGACACTGTCTTCTGATGTATATTTATAATGTTGATAGTGGTAGTGTGTGCTACCTTTCTCATGTCAAGACAGCATAAATGACTCATGGAAGAAATATATACTTTCATAGTCATTTGTAGATGGGTTTTACCTAAAATTCAGAATCTGAGTTCCCCTGATGTTTACAATATGCAGAATCTGACTTTAGATCTTTATTTTGCTCAGTGATTTACAAGCGTCACTGATTTTAAGTTTTGGGATTTGGTCCTGAATAAATGTTTTTAACTGTAAAGCCTTCATTTCTCCCTTCAGCATACATATCAAGTTTTAGAAAAGCCTGCAGGTCTAAGTTGAATGCAATTGCCTTACATGTAGAAGTTATCTTTGATTATAAAGAATACTAGATGAGGAGGGCAAACAAGTTCCCATTTCTCTCAGGTACTGCTGAATCTAGATATCCTTGGTAATAGCTGTGTCTAATTATGTGGTACTGCCTAATCCAACAAGCTGCCCTCAAAAGCGCTTCTGGCAGTAGCTTTGTTATTAATTTATATGTTAATTTTCCAGTTATGTTGAAAATTGTAGCCAAAATTTCTTGCAATGCATTTCCTTGAGCAATCTTCTAATTTTAGATACCGTGACTTCATTAAACTTGAAGTTTACTGCAGTGCTGTCTATGGCTTGATCTAAACCCATGAAAGTAAATGTATACCTTCATTTTAACATATACCAGCACATACATGTCTTCGTGCAAGAATTTTGGTGTTGGTACTGAGAGATAAATATGATAGGAAGTTTTTGCAACTGTGAGTACTTTACTTCTCCCTGACTGTAGTGGTTTTAGCTAGGCCTCAAATTAGCAGGCTCAGAGAATTTATGTGGGTTGGGAGACAGCTATCACCTGACTGGGTAACCAAGGAAATATTTCATACCAGATGACGCAAACCTAAGATATGAGTGCAGCAGTGGGAGGTGTTAGGTCAGTTCCACCATGGCTGAAGTAGAAGAAGAACGTGCTACAGCTCTTCTACTGTGCTAGGCCCCTGCTCCTGCTGCCGCTACTTGCAATTTTTTTGAGTTTCAGGGAAGTAGAAACATTTTGTTGTTACTCTTTCTGTTTCTTGCTAGGTGTCTTTTAGACTACTTATAGATCTAGAGTAATAGACTTTGTATTAACTGGGGAGTGAGAGGTTATTTCTTGTAATAGATAACTTGTGTAAGTGTGTGTTATATTGTAGTTTTCTCTGAATTTTTTCTTTTCTGTATAAATGCATATAGTTAGTTTGATGAATTTTGGCGCATTGCAGTTGTTTTCCTTATACAGTCATGTCTTCATCCCTGTCTTCCATTGGTCCTTGTTTCAATCCCTCATTTGCATGCCGGTTGACCAATGGGAGGTGTCCTCCCTCCCGTTTTTCCAGAACCTTCCCTCGGCACTCTATAAAAGTCCCATGTTTTCCCCCAATAAATGGCTTTCTCCGTGGACTCCTGTCATGTTCGTGTCATCTCTGCAGGATCGTCACAGCAGCAGGAGCGGAGGGAGCCACTCCTAGTTTCAAGGGGCAGGAGAGCTAAAAGAGCGATATCACTGCCACCTATCCTTCTCGCTCCTTGGAGCGTGGTCTCCGCTCCAAATGCACGGAGCAGCCACACATCCACGTGGTGTCAGGAAATGTAGTTCAGGAATCTAACTTTTAGCTGAAATCTCGAGCTTTTGAATTCAGAGTTCCTTCCTATGTGATGGTGAACCAACAATTCACCTGACACTGACACTGTAATACCTCTGAAAATCTCCTCTGGGAAAAAAACATAGAAAGAATTTATTCTTATATTCAGATTCAATCCAATGGAAGGTTGACAGCCTAGGAAGCTTAAAAAACATTTGTGCCTCACTTCCTCTGACAGAAACTGTCATTGCACTACATGCTAAAAGATTTTTTTGTGTTACATCCTGACCACAGCTGGGCCTTCCCCACAGATGCTGTTTTGCTTTGTCTCATATTCCAGATATTAGCACACAAAACTCTCTATAGAAAGAAAAATAATAGTTTTACGCTTTTGTCCTAAATTCTGTCCAAATTTATATTTGATAGAGTGTGAATTTAATATGTGAGTCTGTCTCCATAATTTGGTTCTCTGTAATATTTGAAGCTTGTGTTTTGGGTTTTTTTTGTTTTTGTTTTTGTTTTAGTGCTTTACTTCCATTTCATTGTAAGAAAATATTTAGTAATAAAGTGGATAGTCAACCATGGATCAATGTCCCTGGGAAAAAGCTCATTATATTAAATATTAAAAACTGTGCAGAAGGGACAGTTAATAAACACTATCTTGCAGATGATCATTACAAAACAGATGCCTGAAAGAACAATACTATACCAAAAGTGGTCAGAGAAAAAGAGCCATTTATCTGTAAATGAAATAGCATCCTATTTCATGTGACACCTTCTTCTGTCACTCAGTACAGACCACTTCTCAGTATTGACAACTGAGTGAAACTTCATCAAACTCTTTCTACTGTGGCTTCACAAAACAGTACTTGAAAGTTGCTTCAAACCAAGACCAGAACATCAGAAAGAAACATCAGTCGTTCAATCCTGACTGAGCAATGGTTAATAGACACCACTTGAGATAAGGCTATTTGCATTTTATATGTTTTATACTCACCTCTTGTTTGCTGGCTCAGCAGGAGGCCTGTATTTCCATAAAAGAATAAATATGAAATACAATGAATAGCAGGGCTTTTAAAATCGCTGTCATCATTGTATTCTTCTAGTAAGTAATGAGTAGTGAATGAGCTGTGAAATAGTAGTTTGCTGCTTGTTTCCTATGAAGTGTTTACTGGTCTCTGTCTCTGTATTGCTGCAACAGTTGTTGGGCTGGCAGGCAGCAAGAAAACTGACAAAGTGACAGGAATCCTCTCTACTGTTTACCCTCAGGGTGTCTGCTGCAAAAATAAAATGAGGGCTTTGACCTTACCATTTGACTTGCTAGTTCTGAGCAGGATGAAATTACAGGCCACCTATCATTTTTCTATACACAAAAATACAGAGTGCAAGCACAAATGCAGTTAATGAGAGCCTAGAAGCAGATGTTGCCTTTCCCAGCTAGTCAGAGAGGTAACACTAAGAGCTCTTTATTTTCCTGCTAGAGCTACATAGCATGTTCTTTATGAATTTGTGTTTGTGTTGGAGGCATGTATGCCAGTAAAATTAAAGTATTATAAAGGTTAATTTACAGTAAGAAGCAGAGACATCTTGCCTCTCAGGCAATGGACACAGTTTCTGATCCAGAATATGGTGACTTGTGTTGGGCCAAGTTTTCACTCTAGATCTTAGCAAAGGGGTAAAGGAGTCCTTCTCAGGTATAAGTGTCTAGGATGTTACCACTTCTTAATACAGGAAATCAAGCTTGGAATTCTGTACTACTAATAAAGACAGGGTTTTGAAATATCTGAATAGGAGGGGTTGGAACTAGATGCCCTTTCAGGTCCTTTCCAACCAAAACCATTCTATGATTCTATAATTCTATGTCCTGTAGCAATAGTATTTATAAACTAAAATATGTTCAGCTCTTACCAAACCATTCAAGATATTTTTTTCTATTAAAAAAATAAAGAGATTAATTTCCCAAAAGAAAGGAGAAACAGCTTCAACAATAGTGTTTTGATAAAAACTGCCATTCAGAGGCACAGATTCATGATGGAGCACTGTCTTGTTCAACTGGCCTTTCAGACGTGAATGAAGATATTCCATTTGAGACAAATATTCTAAGGATTCTTGTAAATCAATTTTCCTAATGCGTTTGAGCAGTTTTTTATACTTATTTTCCTTTTCATCAAGGAAAAAATATATTAAAAATCTATTTTAAAAATACCAAAGTAACGAAATCCTCAGATTACAGGGAAAGACAACAGCAAAGTGATCTGTGCAATTTGGTAATTTTTGATATTCCACATGGCAATCTGTAATTACAAGTTATTGTTTCCACAGCACATAATGCCTCCATGAGAGAACTGAACAAATGGAGACAAAGTGAGAAATTTCATAATTAAAGAATTCTGATTTTCTAATAAATTTTGAAAAATGAAGTCCATATCTCATTATCAATATAAGAAAACAATAGATTTAGAGATGAGTAAGTTTCATAAATCTTCCTTGTGGAGAGCACATATGTAACATATTTGATCTTTACATGTAATCCTTTCTCAAGTGAGAGCACATTCTGTACCTGTCGAGAACAGAATTGGTGTTTACATAAATGGCATAGAGATCTATATAAGAATAGGTCACAAATAGAGTAAAAATACATACAAGCAAAATCCAGTCAGATTGTGGTTCTGGGTACAGTAGACAGATGTTGGGAGGAATAAAAGAAAGAAAGACGGAAAAAACCCAAATACCATTGACAACGGCATTCATCTTTACTGAGCTGCAATACATAATAAACTTTGCCTGTTTTCTACATTGCAGAAATATTTTAAGTCCAGTATTTCTCCTTTTATGAATAAGTTTGTATGAATAATAAATGTACAACCAATTTAGCTACTTGAGAATGATCTACAAAATACAACTCTTTAAAAATAATACCAATTTAGTCAATAGAAGTGTATTTGTTGCACTTTTCTGAACAAAAGTGGATTAGATAACTGGAATCTCCTTTATATCTCAGCTCTGCAATAACCACTTATCAGTGTTAAGTCTGATTACAAGAAAAAAATGTAAAGTTGAAGAAGGAACACTGATATCATGGTCCACTTAGAAAGAACTCTACTTCCTGATGAGTGAGTAAACTGTAAGGGACAAGTAAAATCCTCTCAGAATTCTATTCCTGAGGCATGGCAGCATCAAGGTATGCTACTGCAGATGTAAGAAAGACAAGCAAAAAAGCAGAAATGTAACCTGTACATGTTATTCTCCAAGAATAACTCCAGGGAAGAAGCTACCTTCTGCACAACAGGTGTGAACTATAAGCATCAGTCCAAGGATGTTGCAAGTCTGTAATATCACCACAAACCGGGGTGCAGGAAGGAACTCTCTGTTGTTCCCAGGACCTCCTGAAGATGGCTTTTTTCACGGTGCGTAGCACGAGGTTTCAGGCTGGGGCTCAGTTTTGGCTGAGAGCTCTCCAGAGCATGCGAGATTCAGCATCTATAGGTGCCAAGTGGACTTACATGCCTTGGAGCAGGCAAGGCTACCTGTCTATGTGCAGTGTGCCCCAGAAACCTGCAAGGCAGTCATGTAGAAAAATGTTCAGACAGGAGACAGGGGCCAGTTGGGCTCATGCTCTGGAGGCTGCTGTTTCAGAGCCATTCACACACAGCCATAGTAGACCTTGCCTTATGAATGCAATCACTATGTCACAACACTAATATATTTCTTTTTTTTTCCCTGTCTTCCCATTCACAAGACCTTGACCCTCTTCCTTCATTTCTGCATGTCTCTACTTAATTTTATTCTGCAATCATCTTTTTCTTTCAATTATTTCCCCTTCTTAATATACAAATACAATATATTTATGCACAAGCAAAAGAGCAAAAAAGCTAAGGAACCGAACACTATTGTCATTATTTAATTTTTCCAATTAATTCAAATGGCAAATTTATAGGAAATCAATACCATGTATTGGAAATAAATCATTCAAGCAACATGGCAATGTAGGGAACACAGCTCTCTCGGTAACTGAAAAGCTAAATGAGCAAGTTGTACTGTAATTGATCACACAAGTAGCTTAAAGAATAGATTGATTCTACCCTGCTGATTATTTTTTTCCAGTCTGGAGTCCACAGAAAGCATTGTGAATGCATTTCTAAGTATATTTACAATTTTAATTAAAAAAAAATTATAAAAAATAAGGTTCCATTATCAAAGATTATGCAGAGTTTACTTCCATCCTCCTTCTTCAATCTCTTAATGCAGTACTTCACACACAATGCGTGTAACTATGCTATGGTTAGTCTGATCTCCCCTCACCTAGCCTATCAAAACTTACACAGGTGCACTTAGGAAATGCAAAGAAAAATAAAACTGCAAAATAGAAATTGCTGCACTACACTTTTCTGGCCATGGACATGAAGATTTCGGTTTTCTGTAACCTTTTCTATTCACTCTGGGCAGATTTCCATTTTCCTCTGCAGTGATGGTTCAGTGCATTGCAGCTTTGTTCCTCCTTCTGACCGGTATTCTCCTACAATCCCTTCTTGCTTTGAAACATCATCCACGGGTCATCCCTCATGCCAGATAGGAGGATTAGTATTCCTTTAATCCTATTAACTTTAATATCAATAGGTTATTTTCACAGAAGCATCTTTTGCTAAATCCTTTCCCCTGCGATGTTTAAAGTTATTCCTTGGCTGTTTGCTTACTGTGTTACCAGGTGGGTGGGCACTCTCCTTAGAGGTAGGAGAAGACCGATCAGATACACTTTTAGCTTGATTTGGAGCAGTCATAGGAAACTAAATCTCTGACCTTCCAGAAAGGTACTGTCTGCATCCAACTGCAGAAGCCAGTCTCCTTTAAATAAGCTGTTCAGCTTCTGAATACTCTTAATCAAATAGAAGTGCATTGGCAGAACTGAGACCAGTGTCTGCTCAGATCAGCTAATAGTCTGGCAATTGGGGCAGGAGGAGTGGAAAGGTTAAACAGAAGTGTGGTGAGTTTGTGAATTCTCAGTCAAAGAGAAAACCTTCAGGGACTCTGTTGCATTCTGGGTGATGGCTTTGATCAGCTCAAAGAAAGATAACTCCTCTTCCTGAAATATTGCTTTTTGTTTCATTGGCCTTTAGTACAAGTGGCCAGCTTTCCTGTTTTAGCATTAAAAGATGTTATTCACCTAAGATAAACTTGTGGGTTTTTCAAATGCAATTGAAACAAAAGAATATATTTTAATTTTATTTAAACTGATTTTTATTAATATAGTTGCTGTTGAATAAAAATATTCATCAGTCCTTCCTTCTGTATCTGCCATAACCATATAGGAAATACCTACAGTATCAAAACACTTGATAGTACCTGCAGACAAGTACAACCTTTTCACAAGCAGCTTCAGTATGTACCCATGAACTCATTGCAGATCTGCACATGACTTATACCTGGAGCAGATGGTGGTCATTAGTTCTTTCAATAATTATTTCTTTTGATTTCATTCCAGATATGATGCAGCTAATTTATTTCTCAAAACTGGAAACAACCGGCAGCCACTATATCTTTTACTTTTGGCGTTCAATCTAATCTGACTAATGACTGAGATGTTCAGACTAGAAAGTTTTGCTTGGCTTGTATTAGATCTAACATATCTGATATCCTGGAATTTTGTTTGTTTCTTAATATCATTTTATCAGTCAGTAAACATATTGACTGTAAAACAAGCAAGATATCAGCCAATATGAACTTATTTACATTTCTTGTTCAGTACAGCCAACAAAATTCTAAGTCCATTTATTTTTCCACACCCTACTAACACATGATAAGATATGATGACAGAATAAATTCTTAAATTAGAATTTTAATTCAAAAATAAGATGCTCCACTCCTAACTCTAATTTAGCATACCAAAGTATTCGGTTGGCAATCTGTTATAAGTGTAAGGCAGAGTGTGAAAAAAGAAATAGAGAGAGAAAAAAATCAAACAAATCAACCCTCCTTCACTCACAAATATATGAGATTATATCAGATGAAGGAAGAGTTTGCCATTGACAGGAAAAAGAAGTACTACCAAAGTTTAAAGAAATGGAGAAGGAATATGAAATATCAAATTGTGAAAAGACTCTTTCAGCAGGTTTGGGGTCAGGAATTGTATTCAATTTTGTGTGTCCCATTTGTTTCTGAGGTTTCTATTCTCTTCTATTCTGGCTCAGATCTCCTCTCTCTGTGGCTCAGGACATTAATCATTATAGTTCTAACCCAAAGACTTTAGCTAGATCTGCACAAAACTTTTGTAATGAAACTGAAGAAATTCAGACTAAACTGCTTTGGGGTTTTACTCCTGCAAGCAGCAAAGAGAAATTCAAAACTAGGAGAAAAAGACTGGCAAAAGAAAAGTGAGTTGCATGTTTCATCTCTGAGTTTAATATAAAAATTTCCAGCAGTTCAGATATATGCCCATTTAACAAAGGGCTAAAATTATTTCTGATGCTATTTTTTAATACTGTTTGTTACTGCTTTCTATGGAAAATTACTGCCCTTGTGGTGATAGAGAGCAGTAGGCCTGGAGCATAGGAGCAGGTCCTTTCCCAGTCTGCACACAGCCAACCAATTTGATCTGTAGCCACCTTTAAATTGCCACATGAACCAGCTGAAATAAAGTTGTCTTAAGCTCCAGTTGTGAGGCACAACCTCCCATTCTTATGTAGTGTTTTTATGCTTTAACCTTTCCAGAAAAAGACATTTGATTATGTCCTCACTCACATGAATTTGATAACAGATAATATGGAAAGGCACAATCCTGTGCTGGGCTTGCTGACATGTGCAGATACTGCATGGAGCTATCACACTGCAAGATGCCAAATTTCAGAAAACACTAAACAGACATAAATGAGGAACAATTCTGTTGGAAGTAGTGAACAAATGAAAAGTGACAGGTTTTGGCAGAGTTCTGCCTTTCTGCAGCTGGTCACATTGTTCTGAGGCAGAACCACGTTCTTGGAAATTATCTGACATTACAATTACAATGAAGTTTTCATGGTCAACATTGTAAAACCTAATTGGAGTGTAAGCTTCATCACTCTGCATTTGTATTGCAGAGGAACATTAGGAAAGCAAAACTTCATTCCAATTCAGATTACAGAGATAATCTTTTAGCTAGACTAGTTCACAGGGCATATAAGCTCACAAGCAAAAATATAACTGTGTGTTTTTTTAAAGTTTCATTCTTGTCTAGAATATAGTAAAAATATATATAATATATGTATAATATACTAATATAAAGTATATACAAATACAGTATAAACACTTGTATACTAGTACAAATACTATTGGTAGCAAATGATTAGTGAACTTCAAAAAAATACTAAGAAATCCAGACAAAATAAAATTTTTGTCTTGCCAGGCATGGAAAAATATCTCATGGGCTCGGCTGTTCCCTGTGGTGAGACTCCTGTGGCATTGGCTGTCTGCCCTTGTTTCTCCTGTTACAGAGGCCCCCCCTACAGGCACAGCACACCCTTCTAGTCCCACCTGCCCCACCCCACTGCCAACACCTGGAGATCTACACTCAAGCCAATAGAAATAAACAGACATGTTTTAAGGTTACCTTGATTTAAGATGTTAATTAACATGTCTCTATTTGGGTTTATACTAGCAGTTGACCTGTGTTTCAAGGAAAAGACTAAAGTGGCTCAATTTTGATGTAAGTCATTCAGATTCTAATTTTCTATGTAAAGGTTATGGTAATTTCTCATAATACTCTGACAACAGAAAAGACACTGTTATTAGGAAATAAAATCTGATTGTTTAAAATCATTTATTGGTAATAATTCCCACTTCAAGGGAAATTTCAGAAAAATTGGTATTCTATTCTGCTCCCCTAACACCCCACAAAAGCAGGCCTATCCAGCTAGCTTAACTCAAGATAAAAAGGGTAACATATGAAGTCTGAAGCAACAAGAAAAAAAAAGTGTTTGACAGATCTGAACACTTGTTTACTGTTGTTTCCACACATACTCAGGCACATTCTATATTTATTAATCTGTACACACGAGAAGATACTTGAATGCACATTAAAAAAAGTTATTTAATCATACTTAAAAAGAATATTTTCTCACACTGACATAATCTATGCATTGCCGGTTTTCAAAAAGTATTTAAAACGTTACTGCACATGGAATGCCTCAAGTACACAATTTCACATTCCTCTCTTTATATTACCATTTATTAATAATGTCTCTTAACAGAACCAGCATTCCTATGTGGAATATATTTACTGAAGTCTCAGTTGATGTTAGCCAAATTGAGTGACACAACAGAAAGATCTGAAATAAATAAATACCTTGTTGTGTTAAAAAAAAAAAGAAAAAGAAAAATGTAAAGATTATTCTACTAAAGCCATGTACACTAAATTGGCTTAATTTAGCTGAAATCTAAACTTATTATAATTTTGAGGGAAATAATATGCCTAAGGAAAAGAAGAGGAAACAGAAACAACAGTGGGGGAATAGGGGCTAATCTGTCTGAGCTATCTATCCTTAGAAATTATTTAAGTCATATTTTTGTGCATTCCAATTTTTAAAGCTCCATTGTTGACATTCTGACATTAGCACACTATAACAAGTATCCTGGGAATAGGATAATATTACTTAGAAGTTATACACACATTTTCTTTCCCAGTCATACTGGCCTTTGTACACTTTTCAGGCTGATCAAGCATTAAGGAAATTTGATGTCACCTATGTCAAAGTGCTCTGCTATAACTGCAAGTGACATTGTCATTTATGCCCAAAGGTTAAGAGGGGAAAAAAAGAAGCTAGGTGCCAGATTTGACAGAAGAGCAAAAATGTTAATATTCTGCTTTGTAAATCATTTCACATTTCATCCTGATCCAACAACATTGTTTTGAAGTAGCCTCAAAATATGGACAGTTGTCCTAAAATCTGAAACAAAAGTCCTAAGGAAATACTAAGAGCTTTAGTGTTTATGTGGACGTCATTGAACTTCCTGCGGAAATCAGTATGGCAAAATTAGCCTCCCCTCCATCCCATATTTCTTGGAAGAAGAAAAGGGAGAAACTAGATGGCCATCAAAGGTTCTAGCTTTAATTAAATAAAAATCTTCATTTCAATGAATATGCTCAAGAACAAACGATAATCTCTTTATACATATATGTATGTATGAATGTATGTATATATTAAGAACCAAATATTTAAGATTTTTGCAAAGTATATCTAATATGTAGATATGTAAAAGATAAGAATATGGGTCCTCATCTTCAACTTCTCCCATTTTAATGATTTGGGCTTATTTAATTCTCTGTTCAATATCAGATAAGCAGAGTTTTGCTTTAAGCAGAAGGGCTTGTGTTCCAAAGATAATGTATGTCTATCACTTCAGAAGATGCTTACATAAAGGTATATGTTTCCTGTCACTTTAACTCTGCCTATCCTGTCCCTAATGTTAAGATCCTTTTTCTTGTATGTCTGCTTTGCTAATGCATTTGTTGCTTTTTGTATGCATAGCTCTGAAGAGGAGATGCTGTTTTCATTTTGTGTCTTCTTCACTGACAACAATTTTTATCCTTTTAAAAGTAATTTCATTAAGGACTTATTCCATGTCATTGAAAACCAAGTAAGCTGATGAAATAATTGTGAAGAAACGCTTCAACCCAAAATTATTAGCTATAAACTATGTTGGCAGTCTGTTTATGTGGTTTAAACCAGGAACCAATGCTTGCTGTTACTCCTGTTTTCTAATGTAAAACCAGATGCTATTCATAATGATACAAACTATTTCATTAATAATGTTAACAGGAGTGAATTTTCATTGTTAATTTGGTGTATACACAAATTACATTTCCTTTTTACATTCATAGTCTGTCAATTTTCTCTAAGACTGTCCTTTCATAAATGGTTTATTTCATTCTCTCACTTCTGTAATTATATAACTGAACTTATTTTTTATGGTTAATCACAATGTATATTGGTAGGAGTGGAAGGTATCTAGTGAGTTTATATAACAAACACATATCTGTGGGGTCTATGGTTTTGTACTACTTGCATGAAGGTACCTGACTTGACATACACGCTGTGCATATCCTTTCCCTCAACATGTGCACTCTGTGAATCAGCTTGATGCAATTCCTCTTAGTTACACGTACGATGCAAAAGAATCACTTCTTGCAGCCAGTTAAACAGCTATTAGGTAAACAAAATGTTGTCTCTAATTTTGTATTTCAGACACAACTAATTACAGTATTTCATCACTTATAACAAGTTAACTTATTTTATTTGGTTAAATCTTAATGGTAATGAAATGGCTTGTGAGCAGATGGTAAATATTCATGACAACCATTACAGAAACACCTTTCTTTTAATATTTGACACGAATAGGATACTTAAACAGTTCCTGATGCTGGTAAGTGATACTTTATACAAATACACATATGCACACCAATCCCTCGGTTTGTTGATGCATGAGGACAATTGCTTCTTTGCATTTTCCTGTGTGGTAATTTGTTCAGAGCTAGGATTCCCCTTTCTGGGTCCTCTCATTAATTCTCCCTTAAAGAACACTTCCTCCTCACCTGTGGTTCTGGAATTCTGTGAAGAACCTGGTATAAGGACTCTGATGTGATTTGGTCAGATGAAGTAGGTTGCAACTGATTTCAGTTTAGTAAAACTTCCATCTAACTGCAGGCATATAAACAACTTCTTAGCAACCTGCAACTTAAAAGAATATCCCTTTTCACCCTTTATTACCAGCAAAGCTAAGAGCATGCTGAATCAGTCTGAGTTAGTTATGTCAGAGATAGAAGGAAGCTTAAGATTTTTTTTCCCCCTGATGGCAAACTTTTAGAGCTCCTCCAAAAAGTTCAAAAATAAAACTTCAAAGGCATGTGAAACACTAAAAAAACCACTCAGTACTAGAAATGGAATTCGAGGGAAAAGGTTTGCAATGAAAAAAAGTAATAACATTTGGGAATGAGAGAAGAATTAAGAGATAGAGCAACAAACACGCCTTCATAACCTTGGTCCTTGGGCAGTGGTTGCAATGAGAAAACATTTAAGACAAAATGTGAGGTATATAAAGAGAGAAACTAACTCAATTTAATAAGGAAAGAGTGACAGAAATGTTATTTTTGCAATTATTGAAATGTATCAAGATATCACTTTTCAATTACATACAAATAAGTAAGGATGAGAAGGTGACCTCTGTAAAAGTAGTGAAAGAGTTTGAAGAAAGCTGTAATATCATGAGAGTGGAACTTCTAGAAGTTTTACATGGGA
>VWZD01000516.1:15057-29754 GCA_013396695.1 Sakesphorus luctuosus | reverse complement strand
TCCAATAAACACCTCAAGAAAAGCACAAAGATTTACATAGCCATTGTACTGTCTACTCTTTTATATGGGTCTGAATCATGGGTCATCTATCACCACCAGCTGCAGCTTCTCGAATGCTTCCATCAGCTCTATCCCCGTTCAATCCTAAAAATCCACTGGACTGATTATGTGACCAATGTGTCCGTTCTTGAACAGGCAGGGGTCACCAGTCTCAAGGCTTTGCGGATGGAAATGCAGCTGCGCTGGTCAGGGCACGTCTCCAGGATGGATGATCACCGCCTCCCGAAGATTGTGCTCTATGGAGAACTCACCACCGATGCCGCAATAGAGGAGCCCCACAGAAGAGATACAAGGACTCCCTGGAACAGCTCAGCCTTGGCCATATTGACTGCCACCAATGGTCCACTCTGGTCTCCAATTGGGATTCATGGAGACACACCATCCACAACGCTGCTGCTTCCTTTGGAACACATGCAGAATCAATCTTGAGGGAAAAAGACAATGCAGGAAGAACCGTTCCTCACCAATATCGCCAAAGGAGACTTTCCGTGTTACCTTTTGTGACTGGACCTGCCTATCCCATATTGGCCTTTTTAGCCACCAGCACACTTGCAGCAAGCGTTGGTAGTGCCCTTCCCAAATCTTCGTTCACGAAGCCTAGCCATGATGATGATTATATTAGCATACAGCTGTTCCAGAACTTCATAGCCTCTCCTGTCAGAGATTCTCAGTTATCTCTAATAACACATTAATTATCAGAGGCCACTGTGCTGTGCCGTCACCAATATGTATTAGCAGTTGCTTGTCCATAGTGTTTATAGTTGTTTCTCTGAACTTGAACAAGAGTTAATTTTGCTCTTCTTCGGATTTGTGAAAGCTTCTATAACATACAAATAAAGTGTAAATGTTACTCAGGAGGATGCAGTGGATCACCTGCTGGGAAATCAGTAGTGTGTGATTTTGAAAGTAGCTAGATCTCTCAGTGCTGCTTGGTGCCATCCTTTAACCAGCCAGAGGAGAAAGAGGGCGGTTAGTTACTTTGATTCAGCTTTTTGAAATAACACTTGGCAAGGAGGCACAGAGAAGCAAATTCTCTATATTTTAGACTCCATTCACCACAACCACGACTTGAATTGCTCCTTTTCCTTTTCTGTCCTCTGCTGGAACTAGTCATTGCTTGGGGACATGAGTTCCTTCTACAGTTCTGTACTCTTAGGAAGGATTGGTCATTTGATAAGCAGAGCCACACGTTAGTATCACAGGAAGGATGTGACCCACTAAAGCAGAAATCTTAGGACGTTCAGTCCTACGTAGATTTGAGAGAAGGATAGGGGTGTAGGAAGGGATAGTTGTAGCTTCATCCAGCTCAATCTTGGAATACTGCAGGGAGAAGAAACCCACAACCATTTGGGGCAATACAGTCTCCACAGCTTTTTATCAGAGATGTAGTATCACTCTCCTAGTAAAGAAGATTTTAATAATATCCAGCCTAAATGTTCCAAATCATTGTCTATTTCCATTGTTCCTCATTTTACAGTTGGACTTAATGATCTTAAAGGTCTTTTCCTATTTAAATGTTTCTATGATTCTACAATTTTACCTCCTGCCACTAATAAGAAGTATTTATTATCTGCAGTTTCCATGACTTAAATATTTAGGGCCAATCCATGGAGACTTTTTTTCATGTTTGTTAATGGTTTCACCAGCCTCATATCAAGCCTATATACAAATTTTGCTATCTCTATTTTGGCAACCTGGGCTCAGCAAACTTAAAAAACAGCATTAAATGTGATTCATTGAACCACGTCTGATTGTAACACTGGCTTTGGATTCAGCAAAGGAGAAGTTTGAATGTTTCAAACCATACATTCTGCAGACCGGTGGAGAATGATAGATCTTTATGCCCCTAAACACTTTCATTTTTTCATTTGTAATATGCAATTCTATGGTGAGAATTAAAAAACCCCCACACAAACGAACAAAGAAAAAACCAGAAAACACAAAACCAACACCTTAAATTCATTGCTAACTAGGTAATTCCACTAAAGTCTTTTAATTCTGTGCTTCTAAAGCTGTGTCTTATTGTGCCAGGTCAAATATTGCTTGAAATTTTCTTTATAAAAAAATAGGGCTATTTTCTGGCTTTAGCTGAGGGACCCCCAAAGACACACTTAAACACACACAAAAAATGAGTCTAATGTAGTAAAACAGTTAAGTACAACCTTAATTCTAATGATGACTTTAAGTCATATTACCATCTAAAGGGCACTTAAATTTAGTCCTTTGATCCAGAGCACTAGTTTTGTTTTCATCTTTTTTAGTATTTGATGTCAATTTAAAAGTGCTGTTATCATATTAATTTCAAATTTCGGACCTAGAAGACTACTTAGATTCACTTATTATCTGCACTAACAATATCAGTGTTATGGGTTTAGCTAGGTAGGCCTAAAATTTAGGTTTTAAAGTTCAGACTAGGCCTGGAATTGTCAGCTGACTTGAGCTGGGCTGGGCTAGTTAACAGCTGACTTCTTCTAGCCAGTAGTGTTGTATTCCATACCATATTATGGACATCATCTCAGAAGGGGTAAGAGACGGTGTGTGGGAGGTGTTAAATCAGTTCCATCATGGCTACACTAAAAGAAGGACGTGCTACAGCTCTTCTACTGTGCTAGGCCCCTGCTCCTGCTGCCGCCGCTACTTGCATTTTGTATGAATTCAGGGAAGTAGAAACATTTTGTTGTTACTCTTTCTCTTTCTTGCTAGGTGTCTTTTAGAGTGTCTATGAATCTAGAGTAATAGACTTCGTATTAACTGGGGAGTGGGAGATTATTTCTTGTTATATATAACTTGTGTAAGTGTGTGTTATATTGTAGTTTTCCCTTAATTTTCTCTTTTCTGTATAAATACATATAGTTAGTTTCAGCATAAATGGAGTTTGGAGGGGTTTTTTTTCCTCTCCTTTTTCTCTTGGCTGGTTGGGGGGGAGGAACATTTTTTTTTTCCCCTGTACTGGCGCAGTTGGCATTTTGCCACTCAACCCAAGACAATCAGCAATATATGCTAAATTAAAAGCTGATCTATATTGGACAATTCTATATGTACAGCTGCTTTTTTTAATGAGGATATAACATCCTTAATCAGCTCATTTACAGATTTAGTACTACTCCACAGAACTGAAGATGGTGACATCTTTGTAGCTGGCAATAAACAGAACAGAAACAACAGTCATCAGAGAACTAAACAGCTTAAAAGAACTGAGATCGATAAGATTTTAAGAATGATACTTACATTGTTCTTTAGTATGAATACTGAGAGAAGTTAATTTAATACTGTAGAATTGCATTTATACAACTGAATACTACATCTTATCTTCAGACTTTCTGGAACTCCAGACAAACTTAAATGGCACTTTCATCCTTCAAAGGTAAATTAATTGAATACCATATAAACAAACTGGAGTTCTTGCAGGAAGAAATAATAAACTTGTTTCTTTAGCACAGAGAGGAAAACTTTTACTTCACTTTTTGTAGTAGTGCAGTAAAAAATAGGTAAAAATTTTGTACAAAATATTTCTACTAAATAAACCACTACTCCCATCCCCATATGTGACCAACCTGTTGGCAAGTGTTTTGCATGCTCCTGAGCTGTTGTAAACTATCTCAGCAGTGATTTATATTTTAAGTCTGCTAAAGGCATTCAGTTTCTCAAACTTATTGGAATCCTTTAGGCTAAAGGGTGCCATATAAATCTAGTATGCTTTAAAATATTTTTCCCTGTTGATGGTTGCACACATATTTTCAAACATGAAGCAAAGATTGCACTGAGAATTTTGCAATACTGATGGGATATTGTCATCAGCATCACAGTGGTTATTGAATAATACGCATATTAAGGAAGACAACTGAGACCAGAGGTGACCCCGAGGTGAAATTCCAATCAGTTCATTGCAACTCTTTCTGGGAACAGGAGAGATCCCATTATTTTGATCCATACTGTCATTTGCAATACAAGCATACCCTTTAGTGAACCTCTAAAGCTGTTTATACTCACAGATTAAGATTCACAGTCTAGTTTCCTTTGCAGCCCATTTAGGGAGCATCTACTGCATGTTGAAATCTTTAGGTTTTTTATTGAACTATATACATTTCTTTTTTTTTTCCTTTGGCTAAACTAATGGTTCATTGATAGACACTCCTATTGCAGTAGAAGAAACAGCCATGCTCTTTGTAGAGTTCAGACCTAGAAGAATGAAGAGGAATGGAATGATAAAAAAGGTTTTGCTAAATATTTTCTAATAATTTATATGTTTTAGGAAAACTTCACAGTTCTTGAAAACCAAAGAAATGTCAATATATTCTTTCTTGCCTTTATGTTTGTGAAGAAAATGGCAAACTTAACAAATCTATTTTCTTTCTCTTTTGTCCCCCATGAAAATAAAATACATTATCTGCTCACCTTAAACAAGATGTGTCTATTCTCTTAGAAAGATGCCTAAGGAAATTTTCAATTCTTAATCTAATTTTTCCTTTTATTTTTTTTTCTCCACAGCAGATAAACACCTTCAAAAGTTATGAGAAAGTCCTTTAAACTCATATTTTAAAAGATACAAATTCAGCTATTGTGGGGATGTATGTAGAGAGCTGCAAGATTCTGCTTCCTGTAAGTCCTTCAACACTGCTGCCAGACCTTGCAGAATTATATTTTTTAGAAGCAATAAATTAGTTGATATTCTGAAAATCTCAGTTTACCCCAGGTTCTCAGACCATAACTATAACAGCCATTCTTCTGTTAACTCATCACTGAGTGGAAGTGCTTTTCATGTAGCATCTTGATGCTGAAACCATTGCCAAAAACAAGAGTTGGATTCACATCATTCCTTTGCCTGAGAAGTCTTAAGCCCATTTATCCCAACTGTCCAGAGAACCCTACTTGTGCCAGACAACAGCACTGCAGGAAGCATCATGCCTTTATTTTATTTAAATTATTCCTTTTACTTAAAAGGATTCAAGACTTGTCAGGCAAAGATTACCAGCATTAACTTGGCTGTGTAATCAGCAAGAGCTGTATTTATACCCAGTCCCTATCTATTCACATTATGCCTATTTCATGTAAAAATACATTAAGTTATTGAATTTAAGTTTGTCTCAAAACTTTCTCATGAAGCAGGATTCACTTCTGAAAACAGCACTGTCTAAATCGCACAGATTACACAGGTGGCCTTGAGGCATTCTGGAATTCAGGATTACAGCACCAGATTATGCTCTCCTTGAAGTATTAACTCACTAACATTATCTTTCTAGGTATCACTGATTCGTCATTTCCCTGTTAGGCCTGTGATTTTTTATGAAGATAAAAAGAAGAAAACTCCTGATGTAATCCTGTACTAAGCCTTAAAAAGAACAGCATGGGACTTGTTTTATCATACTCCAAGTTCTTGGGAAGCAGACTAGCTGCTTTTTGCTGTTGTTGTTGCTGGGTTTTTTTCATCACTGGAATTGCCATTATTCCTGCTCACAGTACCAGAAAGTCTTTTGTGGTTATGAATTGGGGTAAAAATCTATAGTTGCACACTGACAACTGTGTATTTTTAGGTAGGAATAGAAAAAACTAACTGGTTAATATATAAACCACTATATTTATTTCACACAAAATAAGCTTTTACAGCTTTAACCGTACAACCTCTCTTTAACTTGATTTAAGGTTTTATATTTCATTTGATAGTCACTGAAATGTATTGCATTGTCTCAAAGTGGTACTAAATTCTGAGCTGCCATCACCAACAGAGAAGTCTTAATTTATCCATCTGTTCTATGAGAAGAGGGGAAAACATTTTAAAAATGGAGAAAGAGTACTTTGCTGAGCTAAGGCTTCAAGTAGACAAAGAAAATTTTTTTACTCTCACGGTTCAGTCAACGATTTGCAACCTGGAACAGTGAGAAATCAGTCCTTGAATAGTATGTCAATATATGTATCTCTATACAGCGTTGCGGGGTAGGAGACGGTTCCTGCAGGACCCTCCGAGCCGGGGAGTGAGAGAAAGGTCTGTTCACTCAGAGAGACTCAGGCTAAAACTTTTTATTGAACAAGCACAAGGATTTATAGCATTCTCAAGGGAAGGTGCTAAACCCGGACAGGGCTGGGTAAGGACTCAGGCGGAAGGGAGTGACTTGGGTACTCAGCTAGCCAATAGGGGAAACGGAATGATCAAACCCAATTGGAATTAAAGGAATTGGGGATAGACGGCTGAGGTGACCAATGGTATTAGGACAGAGATGGAAACGCATAGGAGGGGCGGGCGTGGCGCCGGCAGCTGCATCGGCAACTCGAGGCAGGGGCGATGCCGAAACGGTTGTGTTGGCAGCATGGGGGTAGTGGGGCGCCCCCCCACCCCGAGCGGGGCAGTCCCAACCTGGGAGGCAATCCCCACGCCTCGACTGGGTGATGACTCATTGGGGACAAAGCCTCCAGGGGAATACATCATGCAGGGGAGTGACAATAAAACCTTTTGAACTAAAAGCCGTACAGTAAAACAGATGACTTTTAAACTCCCATGACCAAAGTCTTTCATATATGCAGTTGGTACAGTCCGGGCTGCTCACCGATGCCATTCTTCGTGTAGGTCTGTTTCAGAACTTGTTCTTTCCATATTTCGTAGTCCAGTTTGTTTCCTACATATCTCAGCTTTTACTGGGGCATTATCCAGCTGTTTTTACAACCTCAGGAGTGGACCTGCTACTGAAACTTGCCATTATATGAAAATTGGGATGATTTAATAACAATGGTTTGATTCAAAGTCTTCCGTGTAACTGGTGATATTTTTTCCTGAGTCTTCATGCAAATGGAAATACTCAGTCTTCACTTGTAGCATGGAGGGTTTGGGGTTTTTTTGTTTATTCTTTTGTGGAGGGTTTTTTGTTTGGCTGGTTGCTTTTTCGTGTTTTTTTGAGTTTTGGGGGGTCTTTGGGGGGGGGGGGGGGGGACGGCGTTGGGTGGGGTTTTTTTGTTGTTTGACTTTAGAGGTATTTTTGTGCCTTTATTTTTTTCTGAGACTATGTTGCCATCATTTACATCTCTGCTTTTGGAATCAGAGAGTTCTCTAAACACAGATAACACAGAGGCAGATCTCTTCCCACATACTGATGGGATAAATTATGGAATATTTAGAAACTTTTCTCTTTTTTTTAACTTTTATATAGAGCAGTAAGAAAATTATTTGGCTTCCTGGGTCTCTCTTTGAAGTCTATGAGAGTGTTTATAGTGACTTCAATGGGCCAAGGTCCCTATTCCTAAAATTTACCTTGGAATAAGAATGAGAGGCCGCATTAAGAGCTAAGCTGTAAGTGAATTGTGGCACTTTTATGATATCCCCAGATGCATTGTGATCAAAAAGCCAATCTGATCATTTAAAGAATTGGGCCTTCAATTGGCACTGACAGCAGTGACTCTGTAGTCACTAGCATGGAAGATAAATGCAGTGAATGCAAGTGAGTGATCAAACTTTAAAGCAAATGGGTATAAAAATCTCACCAAGTATGCTATTTTTGTAGAATGCAGACCCAACAGAGTATCCTTCATTTCCTTAAGACAGGTGGGCTCTATGCACAGAAAGCACTGACAATAAGAAATTTTAGTTCCAGTTTACGTGCAAATCTGCCTGTGATCAACACAGGCGACTCACATTGCTTATTGTACTTTAATTCTCATTTCCTAAAAGGGGCATGTCAGAATGTTATTTAATGAAGAGAATTTTACATGTCAGTCAGCTGCCTCTGGAGCAACATATTGAGGGAATACACACTGAGAAATTATCATTTTGCGCAGCAACAGTGCATGTTTTAAACTCCTAAGTGGCCCAGGAAGTGCCTGGTGGCCCCTGGCTCCCCACATTTCCCAAGACAGTGTTGAACATCCCCACTTCTCTGTGAACTCTAGTTTCTCTCCAACACTGGGACTGTCCAGTCAGTCCGTGTAGCAACAGGGAGGAAGAGCAGAGGCAGCACACTTGGAGAAAGCAAGCGACTTTGGCCAGTACTTGCTTTTCTCCCTGATAATATTGCCTCTGCTATGAGAGATTAGCTTCCTCAGACAGTCCTATCAGGCCTGCAAGGTTCTGCGTCTGAAAAAGCTACCAGAATGGAGTCTTTGGCCTGGCCTGAACTCAGACTATTGTTTTGTAATAGAAGTTATAAATTGAGCTTCAGCAAACAGTCTTAGTGACTAACTGGTGCAGCTGATGGAATAGTCTTCATGTAGAGACCTTATAGCTTGTCCCAAGAATGTCAGCTAATGCATAAGCTGGGGTCTGCACCATTGACATCTTGCACCTTTATTCCTGTTTTGCCCAGTCTTTTCGTCTGCTGACTGCTGTTTATGTTGGTCTATGACTAGAAGAGCATTTTCATTACTGAATAGAGAAGGCATGAGAATTCTGATACCTTCTGCAGAACGTAATAAGATTGTAAGAGAAGTCATGAGACTGTTACTTCTATTAGTTGTTTGTATTAATTTAGACTTAGTAACAATGAAAATCCCTTTTCCCTCTTCAGTTACTGTGATCTTAAAACTGTCACCTTGTCCTGGTTGGAAACAGAATTTCAATAAAACCCTTCTTATAAGTGCAGGAAATGTTCCTAAGCCAACTTATTGTCATTAAACAGTTAGTAAGAAGATTCAGTTTAAAACACTGTGAATAGGCCACCACTTCGTTTAATTAACACTGATTCTGAAAGCACAATATAAATTGTAGGGGTTTTTTTAATCACTTTATATTCCAGTTGCACTGATTCTAAATCTTATATGATTATAATCATCATGCTCACAGTAAAAGGATTTTTCCCATGCCTTCCATTCCTTAAATTGTTTTTAGATTTCCTAAGGGGCACATATTGTATAAGATTATGACGATAAAGATTTTAAGGCAATTATGCTTCTTTAGTTGGAAGCTGAAGTTAATGTTTTTGAAGACTGCATGCCCAAAAGCCCTGGTAAAACCAGAAGCCATGATGTCCCTCCTCTACATCTTAGTATACCAATTGTCAAAAATAAGGAAGAAAGGGTAGCCTATCTTTGTGAACCACAAGTCAATTTTTCACTTAATATATCTGCTTTTGGTTGACTAGAAGATATCTGTAAGAGAACATTAACAAACACTGTAATTTGCTGGGGTCAGCCAGGTCGGTAGCTTTGTGACTCTGAGCCCTCTTAAATTATGCTATCAGCTTTCAAAACCTTATTAGGTTTAACCCATTTCGGCGCCACTGACTTCTCGGAATCACCAATACACCTCTAATCAGAAAACCTCAGAGAAGCCAATCTGCTGCTATCAGAAACCTCAGTACAATTTTGTGTATTAATATTTCAGAAAGCATGTAGGAACACATGCTCCCTGCTGAGCATTACAACCAGGCAGTCTACAATAACAGCAGAGATTGATTGCCAGTAAACCTGGCCAGAGAAACTGCTGTCTCTTGTCTGGCTGTGGATTTGGTAACCAAAGAAAGGAAAATGAAATGGGTTATTTGGCTTGCGATTAATAAATTCCCATAACTATCACACAAGAAGACACACAGAAATTGCATCTCTTACAGGAATAGAAAATACCCAAAATGGTGTCTAAGGGCTAAAATTCTTGCATCATTAACCTCTCTCTGATGTTACTGATCCATTCTTTCTTTCTCATTCCATCACTGGTGGAAAGCCACACAGCGTATCCTCAGATACAAGCAGCTGTGTGTCCCAGGAAGTTAAAACAGAACACATTCCCAGGGATGAGAAACCTGATATCTTGCTGTCCTCATGTTTGAAAGCTCTTTTTCCAAACACAAAATTACATGAAGCCTCCGTATCTTTCCTTTGCAGTGGCCCCATAGCCTTTGCTGTGGTGGATGTGGGGCTGGGTGACGTTGAGGGCTCATCCTTTAACTTAGCAAAGGGTGAGAAATGTGAGGTGGCGGCAGCAATGGCACATTCCCATTTTCACAGCTATTGTGAAGGTGGGAGGAAAGAGTAAGTAGTAAATGTATATAAAAAAAAATTCTTTCACTTGGGAAAAGTATGTCTGTCCACACATAATGCTTTAGTGTTTAGCAGTTTCTTGCCTTGTCTGCCTTTTTTTTTGCACTAGACTGTAGAAGTTAATGATAATTTGCGTTGCTGTTATGAAATCAGCTTAAGGGGCCCTTCAGGACTTTCTCATCTCTTCAGGCTTTATATTATTTTTTTAACTTCCTCCAGACTAGTGCACAGAAACTACTTTTGTTCCTTGGGACATTTGTAAATAAACTATGAAAAGAAAATAACTGAGTTTCAAATAGAGACATACCTGTTGGACTTCATAGGTTATGGAGGCATACAGACCAAAGAAAATTACTAAAAACCTAAGCCTACAATTTACATTATAGTATAAAAACTTACCAAGAGTTATGCTGACTCTAGGGAGTCCAAAGTTGAGATATCATCAGAAGCCACTAAAACCTATTAAGACAACAAAGTTCTACTCCCTATTGACATTAGTGATATTTTAAAGGGATTGTCCTGTGCATATAAGAAATATGTGTGGTATTGCAAGAACAAATCTTGATGGCTCTTAGTACTTTATAATCACAGTACCTGCTGGAGCAGTTGATGCTCTACCATATAAAAACCTAGATTTTTTTTTATTTTTTAGTATTCCTCTGGATCTGTAAAGATTTTTAGACATACTCTTCTTACCACCAACAACTTCCTTCATTCTTTCATTTTCTGTTTTACTACTGTCTTTGCATCAATGTAGTGTGGTGTGTTCACTCTTTGACTTTAATCTTTTCTACTTTGTGTGACATACTAAATATTAGCTAGTGTGACAGATTTACTCTGATCTAGTAAGATAGCTGGGAAGTTGAACTGTTCCTGCAGAATGGGAGAGATGTCTCGTTCTCAGTCATATTCCAAACATGTTTTAATCTGTTACATAAAATGAAGTATTTGCACTTCTCTGCTAAAGACTAGAACTATTGAAGGATCTCAGACAAAAAAAAATTAAAAAAAAAACACAAAAAACCACCCCAAAAAACCCCAAAACCAAACTTAAAGAACTACACCTAAGTAGTTTTGATTGATCTATTTTGAAAAGTCAATAATCTTCTGGGGATTTTTAGACCCCTTGTTACCTTCTGATCAGTAGTTTCATCAGTAAAGATATTTCATTTCACTTTTTAGAGGTCAGCACTGTCTTTGACCTTACCCAGTCATTTAATAGCTCATGTGTGTTCTGCATGCTCCCAAAGCACTGCCAACAGCTCCAAATTTGTGCCAGCCAGCCAGTGTGCATATCCTAGAATGGCATCCAAGATCAGATTATTTGAAAACATATTCTTGCTGTCTAATTTCCTTTGTAGTTTTCAGAGTGATTGACAGTTTTAATGATCCTGGAAAATTGCTAATGCATAAGCAGGCCATTAAGAATGACATGGAAGAAACACAGGGACATTGGAGACCAGGAAGCAATGTGGAGGAAGATTAAGGAAATGACAAAGGTAATAGGCCAGAATATAGTTTTATCATATTTCCTTATTCTGTAGCATACTTATAACAAATTTTGGGAAGTCCATGATTCTTTCTATTATATTACAAGTCTTCTTAATCTGAGGAAAGGAAATTTTTAAGAATTAAACATTTTTCAAATAATTTTGAAGATGAGTGCCCAAGGTCTAAAATTTATTATATATTTATTGTTCCATGTAGCCCTTACTTTGATAGTGGCTAAAGGAGAAAGCTTTTAGGCACTACTTTATAATTTCATAATGCAGAAATAATGCAAAATTTCTCATGAAGAGGAGTGGCACCAAGAAGAAAAAAGCAACTGTGTCTATCAGTAGCTAACTTGTCGTTGGTACCATTTGGTCAGGTACAAGGAAAAGGTTACATGTAAACACAGAAAAGGAGTTTACCCAAATAGATCTCCTAATTTCAGGGTAGCAACATGTCTCTAGTGATATTTTTTTTTATTTTTGAGGACAGGAAGACAAAAATATTTGATAAAATGTTTTTAGAAACATTTGCTAAACAAAGAAGCTGAGTAACTTCTGGAAATACACTAAGAAAGCTGAACAAAGGGAATGTACCTTAATATTTAGGAATATAAAGGTAGAGTTGTACCTCCTAGTGGCATCCTTCTGATGAGTTGTAAATGTAAGATTCTTTAAAGGAAAAGAGAAAGTTAATCTCTAATTCCAAAATTATTCCACAGCATTATGAAGATAACCATCTCAATGCCAACCTGACAAGAGAAAGAGATAAAGCTGTCTTACAGCATTAGGACTTTTTTATTCTCTAGAATGGTGCTGGGACAGAGGTGGAGGACTACAACTTCTCACTGATTAAAGCCACATCCTAATCTTTTATGCATAGATTTTTATGACAAGATTATGGAAATCCCTAGCTCATCCAGTTGTCCAAGGCTGGATCATAGAAATTCTCAAGCACACAAAGAACATTACTAGCTATGATTATAATTGTGGAACTCATTTCTTGAGTGAGTAATCCCAATAAAAGCAAGTAAACCATTTTTTAATATTTTTAACCCACCTAAGCACTCTGATCTCATTTTCTGTAGTGGGACTGTTGGCATGAATATGGATTAAAAGATCAGAGAAATGATGAAATGTATGAAGTCTCTCATACCTGTTTTCTGGACAAAGCTTAGCATGTCAAATTATCTTTGGAGAAATCCATGTATATTTCTAATCTGATCAGTGTAACTAAAATAATCTTTCTTACGGTTTAGACTGCTGGTGGGCCCTCTGGGAATGGTTTTACACTCCTCACCCCCCTCCTCATCTGCAACTTAAAAGTCTTGAGGTAGCAAATATATAGTTAAGGAGAAAAGGATTTAAATATAAGAAAGATCAGTACACATGCATGCACTTGATTAGAGAAATGTTGAGGAGATATATTCTCCCGAGGGAGGATGGGATGAGAGGGTTGCAGATGTCACTGGTGCTTATCTTATAGTAATTTCATATTTTCATACACAAAAATTATCCTGATTAAATAGCAAGCTAGAAATTAAACCACTTCTTAAAATAATCTTGAGGCAGAACTCTTCATGCCATGTAATAAAATATATTTTTCTCAGTTAAGGTAAACATTTGCATTGTTTTTTTCCTAGCCAAAGAAACTGGTCTGGGAGAAGCACAGTTTTATTGTGCTTTGTCTTGGGTTGAGCTGGCAAAATGCCAACTGTCCGAGACAGAGTGAAAAGGAAAGAAGAGGGAGAGGGAAAAAAAAAACACTTCAAACTAGTTTATGCTGAAACTAACTACATGTATTCATACAGAAAAGATAAAATTAAGAGAAAACTACAATATAACACACACTTACACAAGTTACATATAACAAGAAATAACCTCCTACTCCCCAATTAATACAAAGTGTATTACTCTAGATCTGTAAGTACTCTAAAAGACGAAAAAGAGTAACAACAAAATGTTTCTACTTCTCTGAATTCAAACAAAATGCAAGCAGCAGTAGCAGGAACAGCAGGGCCTACTCTAGCAAGACAAGAAGTGCACCACATCCTGTCTGTAGCCCAACCATAATGGAACTGACTAAGACCTCCCACTGCTGCACACATATCTTAAGTTTTCATCATCTGGTATGAAATACTTCCTTGGTTACTCAGTCAGGTGATAGCTGTCTCCCAATCTACATAGATTCTCGGAGCCTGCTAATTTGAGGTCTAGCTAAAACCACTACATGCTTCCATGAGGATGCAGGCAAAATCTTATTCTGCTGCTGAATTAAAAACCTAGGCAAGCTTGCCTTCCATTACAAGAAGAGGTAAAGGCCTTTCTCCATGTCTTGTTGGATCCTGGAGGTCAGCATATCTAGATGATGTGATCTTCAAGGAAGATTACGTTTTTGCATTGTTTATGGTCTCATCCAGGAACCCTAGTTCACTTGCACCAGAGTTTTCTTGATGTGCTGCTTGGCTTCATCTTCCCACAACCAGGGTCAGCAGTACTGTCTCTTCCATCAGAGTTTCTAAGCCCTGGTTTTTAATGCACATCTCAATTAATTTAATTCATTTTCTTGCCCTCCAGTTTTATTTTGACTCCATTTTCTTCCTCAAATATCCTGGAAGCTATTCTGTTAACAAATGACAGAGATTTCTTCCCCCACTGTCTCACTACCTTGCTTCCAGCAATGCAAAACTGATGAAAATCAATGATAGTCTGGCACAGTTTTACATAACATTGTTTTCCTGTCACCTTTGTGGAAGCCACATCTTACCTTTACAATTTTATAATAATACACAGCAGGTTCAGAATGAGTCTGTATTTGACTGGAGGAATGCAGAGAAACTGGTGTCAGTGAACTAATGTTTTGCTGTGGCTTTCTGTAATGCAGTTATTACTTAAAACATAAAAGCTTGTGTGGTGGTTGGATACTTCCTTCTGAGTTATTAGCATCCCATGCACTTTTTACAAACTGAGTTGTAATTCATGGAAAAAACCCTGATATACTGAGAAGAACTCCATGTGTATGGAGCAGTACAGATGCACACACACAACTCTAATGAAATATGTACTTTCTCACTGCACATCACCGATCCAGTCTTTTTTCCCCAAGTGTCAGCACAAATAAGCACTTCTTGCAAAATTGCTTTAACTTCATCAGTAATACTGTAAGCTCTGGGGCCTCTAGCTGGCTTTTCTG
>VWZD01000516.1:0-14987 GCA_013396695.1 Sakesphorus luctuosus | reverse complement strand
AAAGTTAACCCTTGTTTACAGCATTTCCTACCAACTGTTGTTCACAAATCATGCCTGATAAACTGTAGTGAAGTAAACATCCCGATGAAAGTGCATTTTTTATGAAGATTCAGATACAGTTGACTTCTACATTTGGAAATTACTCTTATTTTGGTGTCAGAATTATATTGGTGTTTAGCTATTGGGATGGAAGCTGGGAGATTAAAGCTGTACTTAGCTGTAAACCTGCCTTTTTAGATCTATTGGAATTAAAAGAGCAGAAAAATATTCAAGTAGTAGCATAGAATTTTTGATCCTTACAAACTTTAATAGCTAATAACCTGATAGTTCTTTGCTGGAGTTGTCTTATTGGTGTCAACAGGTGATCAACAATCTCTGTACATTTGGTAGGATGGAAATGTTTATTCAGGCATATAAATTAGTACATATGCCCCTGATTTAATGTGTTGTAAAGACAGTGCATATGAAAAGAGACTATCAGTTCAATTTCACAAGAGTAAAAAGATTTGTGGGCTGTACCAGTTCCTTCATTAAACCCATTTCTGAAGAAGGGATGTTTGCTTGCCTTCTTTGAAAGAAAGCAATTTTTGCTTTTAATGTAATGCATTCAGGACTGCAGATAGGCATAATAATATTAGTTGTTGTTTATATGAACAGGTTTAGTTATTCTTCAAAAATCATCTTTTAGGTGATCTGTGAGTCAGGAGTACTCCATAAAGCCATCTAATTTGTGTTAATTTATGTAAAAACAAGATATTTTTGTATGATTGATAAGTAAAAGCAATTGCAGGTAACAGAGAAGAATTTTTAAATTCCCCCCCCGTCCCCTGAATTATCAACAAGAAAATTATTTTGAGTATTAGGGGATTAGAATTGACAAAATTTTCAAAGGCTTTTTTTATACTGGATACCTCAGTGCCTAAAGCATTTTCCTGGCTTTCTTTTTTTTGATCCTGCATCTTACTTCTAAACTACAGTAATTTTAAGTTGTTTAAAATATATGTCAATACTTAGAGGCAGATTGAACCTTTTGAAAATTGTATTTAAATATGTATATAGGTATTTACATTCTGTTCTTATTGTTACAACCTAAGCTTAGAACAATGCCAAAAGTTACAAAGAACATTTTTTTTTCTCCTAAAACCCCCACCCTTTTTTCTTCTGTAACTGCAAAGCCCTCTGACAGCATAGAGATTAAGGACCTTGCTTTGTAATGTTACTTTGTGAAATAGTTGCTTTTTGATGGAATGCAATATTTGAATATTCTAATAATCAATTTCACTTGCAGTGCGTACGAGAGAACAGTTCTCTGTCTGTTTGGATGTTTTTGCTTGGTTGATTACATGACCAGTTGGATAAGGTGCTTAAGGAGCGTGAATCTTCACCAACGCTACCCCAATCACAAAAAAAAGAAACTTGATAGGTAACAGAGGCAGGTGTTCATTATTATATTTAAATGGATTTTTTTTCCTATTTAAATATTCTTGCTGCAGAACAAGAGCTTTATATCTTGTTGAGGCTTCTTGCATTCATATCAGAGGAAATTGAGTTGCATGTAATACTTAACAAAATTGTTCAGCATTGTTCAGTATTACCTTAAAAAATAATATAACGAAATTTAGTATCCAGCCAAAGTCTGAATAACTGCTAATGGTATCCTGTCAGAGTGAATCAGAAACTCAACACTGGACAGAGCAGTAAGTGTTACTCATTTTCAACATTGCCAGCAGAAATAACAGAACAAATGGGCAGACACAGCACTGTGAGTTATCTGTGTAATTGGCACCATCTAAAGCTGACCTTTAGGTTTCCAAGGCATAATGTATGTCTTGGGTACACAGCAAGAAGAGAAATAATGAAACTGACAGACTGAACTCATAATTGAAAAAATATATAATCCATTTTACATCGGCACATAATTCTTTGAGATTCTGGAAGCCATCCAGAATCCATTTTAGTATTTTCAGACAAATGGCTGACTCTTTAATGATCAGCTATTTAAGGTCAACAATTTAAAACAGTGATGTACTTGTTCCAAATGAAATTTAATGTTTGAAAAGGAGTTTAATGTTCAGCTATATGTGCAGCATCTGAAAACATAAATTGACCTCCTAGAAGGAACATATCTGCATATGTATCCATTTACATGCATATCTCTTGATGTTAACAGTGTAGTAAAGGTTGATCAGTTTTATTAAACATGTTTATCATTCTCTAGTAATATACACAGGGACATGTGCATTGGTTATAAAATATTCTGTCTGCTGTGACATATTGAAAGACACATGGCATGTATACCCAAATCTCATATCAGACCTCAATTGCTAATTAATGAACATTGTGGCAAAATTTTGCTCTAGGCATGTTTTGACTTTTAATGCATATGTTTTTAAAAGCTTGTTCCAAATGCTGGTCTGTCATGTTGCATTATTCTTTATTTCATAACTTAGTAATCACAACAGACTTTTGTAGGTGTACTGCTTACTGAAAAACAGCATTGTGGTCAATGCAGTTTATTTAAATGAAAAGAAACGATAAACTCTGTTAATATCATTCTCAGCACTGCACATAAGTGAACCAATGTTTTACTATGCTCCAACAGTGATATGCAAAATAATTCCTACAGCAGGATGAGGTATAGTTCACAGAATTACACAGTGCTTTTAACATGAATAAAGCTAGAGCTTAAGAGAATTAATTGCAACATTGGATGTAGAGCATTTTGGATTATCTTTCTTGATCATTTGATGGAAAAAACCACTTCCTACACATGCTTTCTCAATACAAGATTAGAATAATTACATCTGAGTAAATACCTCAAAAACCCCCTCATGTATTTACACTGAGTAAAACAATATGCTAAATTGTTCTTGCCTGTGCTTATACTTTCCCTGTTTGCCCCAACTCTTTTAGTGAATAGTTTAATATGAAAAATATATGCAGAAAAAGGTGCTTTCTTGAAGACTTTTCAGTAATTGTTTTTGAAGTTATCAGTCTCAAAAGATAGTTTTAATTGCTCAAGAAATATCATTATAAAACGATTCTTGGACCTGTCATATTATAGATCACATAGTGTGTGTCCAGTCCTAATTAGAGATCATTAGATACTAGTTTACGTGATTTGAAAACTATTACTCAAGTTGCCAGCTAAAACTACTACCACACACTTGGACAATGCAAAGTGAGGAAAAGGGGAACAGATCCTTCACCAGCTTCCTTGGAGAAAAGTTACAGTGTGGCCTGCGATCCAAATTCCCTTGGTATCCCCATCCAATGCTCACTGAGCTTGCAGTGACACTGCTTTGGGCAGAGGCTGAATCAGGGGACATCCAGAAGTCCTTCCCAAACTAGAATAATCTCTGATTTTGTCAAGCCCAGCTTCCACCCCCATAAAGCAAAATATTGATGAAGTTGCTTCAGTCTTCTGAATCTGCCTTCTTTTCTCAGCTGCTGTCTCATTAACTCAGAAATAAATATCCCTGCTCAGCTTTGCTGCTCATGGGACTTACCAAGGCGGTTGATCTGGATTTGCTTTTGAGGAAGCCACTTGTTTGGGCCACAATGATTATCAACCTTTTGTTTTCAGTTGTTGAACAGCACATTAGTTGTCTTAGTACTTGATGTACTTAATTTTTATCCTGGTGCTGCATGCCGAGAGAAGTAATCCTTTCTTTTTTATTCTTCTAATTTAATTGCCCAAGTCAGGATCTTGACTGTATTCTGGTGCTGATGGTATGTCAGGACCTTTGGTCCTGCCTGTGCTGGAAATTGGTGCGTAGACTTGGCAATCTGAAGCTCCCACAAATGCATTGCGATCACAGCACCTTCTGGTGATAACTGAGCAATTTTGGAAATAGGATAAGCTTTGTAAATGTTTCCTTCCCAAAAGAGTGAAATAGCATGTTATGCTGATTTTGGCTGGGGAAGAGTTGATTTTCTTCACGGTGGTTGGTATGGGCCTGTGTTTTGGATTTGTGCTGAGCACAGGGTTGTTAATATAGAGATATTTTTGTTGTTGCTGAGCAGGGCTTACACAGGGCCAAGGCCTTTTCTGCTTTTCCCACTGCCAGTCTGGCAAGGGGGTTGGGAGGAGACACAGCCAGGACAGGTGACCCCAACTAACCAAAGGGATGGATATTGCAGCCCATGTGACATCATGCTCAGTAAATAAAGTGAAGGGAATAAATTAAACTAGTTTTGGTTTAAGTTTCCAAAAAGCTATCAGTATAGCTAGCTATACTAGCATAGATTAATTTTAGTAAGTTTATTGCATCATTTTTCCAGTTGCTTTTACAAATCCAGAATTTCTTTGTGGTATCTCTTCAGAAAGTCATCATCGTCAAGTACTTTGTTGACTTTCAGAGTGTTATTTTTTGTGGCTTTGTTGGCAAACTGGAAGAATATTCTCTCATGGCTAATAGTTTGACAACAAACATCTCAAANGAACCAATGTTTTACTATGCTCCAACAGTGATATGCAAAATAATTCCTACAGCAGGATGAGGTATAGTTCACAGAATTACACAGTGCTTTTAACATGAATAAAGCTAGAGCTTAAGAGAATTAATTGCAACATTGGATGTAGAGCATTTTGGATTATCTTTCTTGATCATTTGATGGAAAAAACCACTTCCTACACATGCTTTCTCAATACAAGATTAGAATAATTACATCTGAGTAAATACCTCAAAAACCCCCTCATGTATTTACACTGAGTAAAACAATATGCTAAATTGTTCTTGCCTGTGCTTATACTTTCCCTGTTTGCCCCAACTCTTTTAGTGAATAGTTTAATATGAAAAATATATGCAGAAAAAGGTGCTTTCTTGAAGACTTTTCAGTAATTGTTTTTGAAGTTATCAGTCTCAAAAGATAGTTTTAATTGCTCAAGAAATATCATTATAAAACGATTCTTGGACCTGTCATATTATAGATCACATAGTGTGTGTCCAGTCCTAATTAGAGATCATTAGATACTAGTTTACGTGATTTGAAAACTATTACTCAAGTTGCCAGCTAAAACTACTACCACACACTTGGACAATGCAAAGTGAGGAAAAGGGGAACAGATCCTTCACCAGCTTCCTTGGAGAAAAGTTACAGTGTGGCCTGCGATCCAAATTCCCTTGGTATCCCCATCCAATGCTCACTGAGCTTGCAGTGACACTGCTTTGGGCAGAGGCTGAATCAGGGGACATCCAGAAGTCCTTCCCAAACTAGAATAATCTCTGATTTTGTCAAGCCCAGCTTCCACCCCCATAAAGCAAAATATTGATGAAGTTGCTTCAGTCTTCTGAATCTGCCTTCTTTTCTCAGCTGCTGTCTCATTAACTCAGAAATAAATATCCCTGCTCAGCTTTGCTGCTCATGGGACTTACCAAGGCGGTTGATCTGGATTTGCTTTTGAGGAAGCCACTTGTTTGGGCCACAATGATTATCAACCTTTTGTTTTCAGTTGTTGAACAGCACATTAGTTGTCTTAGTACTTGATGTACTTAATTTTTATCCTGGTGCTGCATGCCGAGAGAAGTAATCCTTTCTTTTTTATTCTTCTAATTTAATTGCCCAAGTCAGGATCTTGACTGTATTCTGGTGCTGATGGTATGTCAGGACCTTTGGTCCTGCCTGTGCTGGAAATTGGTGCGTAGACTTGGCAATCTGAAGCTCCCACAAATGCATTGCGATCACAGCACCTTCTGGTGATAACTGAGCAATTTTGGAAATAGGATAAGCTTTGTAAATGTTTCCTTCCCAAAAGAGTGAAATAGCATGTTATGCTGATTTTGGCTGGGGAAGAGTTGATTTTCTTCACGGTGGTTGGTATGGGCCTGTGTTTTGGATTTGTGCTGAGCACAGGGTTGTTAATATAGAGATATTTTTGTTGTTGCTGAGCAGGGCTTACACAGGGCCAAGGCCTTTTCTGCTTTTCCCACTGCCAGTCTGGCAAGGGGGTTGGGAGGAGACACAGCCAGGACAGGTGACCCCAACTAACCAAAGGGATGGATATTGCAGCCCATGTGACATCATGCTCAGTAAATAAAGTGAAGGGAATAAATTAAACTAGTTTTGGTTTAAGTTTCCAAAAAGCTATCAGTATAGCTAGCTATACTAGCATAGATTAATTTTAGTAAGTTTATTGCATCATTTTTCCAGTTGCTTTTACAAATCCAGAATTTCTTTGTGGTATCTCTTCAGAAAGTCATCATCGTCAAGTACTTTGTTGACTTTCAGAGTGTTATTTTTTGTGGCTTTGTTGGCAAACTGGAAGAATATTCTCTCATGGCTAATAGTTTGACAACAAACATCTCAAAAGACTTGATCTGTCCCATATTTTCCTAGAGAATTAAAGGGACCAACAAGATATTTCAGGTCATACGACATCATGCTCACTATACAAAGTGTGAAAAAGAAGGAGGAAGGGAAGAACATTTGGAGTGATGGTGTTTCTCATCCCCAGTCACCACTGTGTGTTATGGGGCCTTGTTTTCCTGCAGATAACTGGACCTACCTGCCCATAGAACGTAGTGAAAGAATTCCTTGGTTTGCTTTTCTTATGTGTGTTACTTTAATTGTTAAATTGTCTTTATTTCAGCCCACAGGTTTTCTGCCTTTTACCCTTCTGATTCTCTCCCTGATCCAGCTGGTGTGGGAGTGAGAGAGCTGCTGAGTAGGGCTTGGTTGCAGGCTAGGGTGGAAACCATGACACGTGGCCAAAATGTAAATAAAATGTTTCACTAGACAAACTCATCTGTTTAGGCCTAGTCCTGCATGACCCCCCATATTACAGGGAGTTATTTCCAGAAACCTTGCCTGCATTAGGAGGGTACTGCTCTCAAATGGTGCTGTAATCATGCAGTGAACCCATGCAATTCTTTAATTGCTCAGCTGGTGTGAGGTGGTAAACAGCTGTGTGTGGAGGTGTGAGGAGGAAGGGCTGGCAGCACAAGCGAGGTACAGTCCTCCCTGGGAGCACCTCTGCCAGAAGGATAACTGGCTACATCTTTGGAGATTTTTAAATAAAGGGGGATCCACAGTAGGGTAGAGAGTGCTAACAGAAGCTTCACTATCCCTCTTCAAAATTATAAACTTATACAACTTTCTGCATCCTGATCAAGCAAAGAAATGGACTGGAGAATTTTAAGGTGTACCTGCCCCTGGAAAGGTATTGGAACTAGATGTTATTGAGATCACTTCCAACTCAAACCATTCTATGATTTTTTTTTTTTTTTGGGTGTAGAATGAATTAGTCACCAAGCAAAAAATTTGAAAAAAGTGTCAGGGTTTAATTGATAGGTGTTACTATCTTCATTCTTCTTAGAACATTATTAATGAAACAAATAAAATCTCTATAGGTAAATATACAGAGATGATGATAACTGCAAAAAAATTAGCATTTTTACAGTAGATCTTGATGTTAAATATGATTTTTTGGCATGATGATATGCAGTCTGTTTAACCTCTCAATACTGAAAGACTTAAATATTCTTGGGGAAAAAAAGTTACTCACTGTATTTCCCACAAGATCATATCTTCTTCAGTTATTTACACCTATTCACAGTGGATGCAAAACACTGTTAGATTGTAATTATCTCTTTGTGTGAAACAGTGCTAGAGGTTTATCATTTACACTTTGCCTGGGTGTAAATTACACAGTCAGTCCCATAACATTCTCTCAGGAGTGGATTGCATGAAGAAGACTTGAGAATGAGGTCATCAAAGTAGTAAACTCTTAATTCATAATTTCAGTGTCAGTATCCTGCTCATGTTGAAAACAATGTTTGTAGTTTTTTCCTCAGTTGGTGGAGAAAAATAGAAAATTAGGGACTTTATTTGAACTGCCTGAAGGAGATTATAAAGAAAGGATGACATAAGATATTCACTGTTGCTTGGCTTGCATCAGGTACAGGTAGTTGGCTCTGCGGTTATGTCCCAGTCGTGCTTTACAATTAATATTGCTTCACTTCCTGCATATGGAGCTACCTGAGTGCTCCACTGTCAACACTACTGGAAGTTGTAGTGAGATCTTGTATGTCACGGGAGATAATGTGTTAGTCTCACTGAATACATCAAGCAGATCACAGGCTGAAGAGCAAGATGGTGCTTAATTACTTAATTATCACTTTTTTTTTTTTTTGTTCACCCAGACCCTGTTATAGTTCCACATTGCTGAAGGACTTCTTAGGGACAGACTGTGGGAAAAAAAGTGCAGATGCTGTCTTATGTCAGTGCTGTAATTTCTGTTTTCATTTCTCACCTTATGTTGTGAGAAATAATCATCTTCATTACTGGAAGTACTTTTGGTCTTGTTTTCATATCACATCTTGGATCGTGATTTGAACAGCTCTGGTTTTTAGAAAAGGGACTTCACCAGTCAACAGGTATTGATTGATAAAGGCATTTGAAGAATTTTGCAATGTGTTCAATGGTGTGACTTGTCCATGACTAAACTTTGTTGCTCTTGTGAGTTCTCTGAATACACAAACAGGACTTCAGTGTCACAGTTAAGTCGCAGGCCCAGTTCCGCTTTTGGGAGTAACACTGAGGGTGAAGCAATTTTAAGACCTACTTCCAAGGAAGGAATTGCAATTGAACATCTTAGTAGTTAGGGTGAAAGTGATTGTGAGAACCAAGATAGCATATCTAGACAAATAAAAACTTTAGAACCTTAAAACTTTGGATTAAAAAAACCTCTGTGAAGTTAGTATTATTAGTTGAAGTTAGTATCTGTTAGCAAGTAGATGAAAAATTCTCTGAGAAAAATATCTCAGAGTAAAATGACATAGGGTGTCAGATGGGAGTTTTGGAAAAGGAGCATCCTAAAGGCACAGTAATGACCTCTTTGGTGTTGAAAAGGAAAGCAAATATGTATTTACGAGGGCATTTTGGTGACCTGGAAATCAGACCAGAATTGCCGAGGAATATGAAATTTAGGTATTGTTAGGAATGGATATAAAATAATAACATGTTTGGATAAGATAAGGACTATTAAGGTTTCTGGAAATAATGTGAAATCACATTTGAAAATAGAGGAAACTAAAGGGAAGTATGGTTCTAATTCCTTACCACGTGAATAAGAAAATTGTGGGTGAAAAAAAAGTCTGAAATGTTTAATATTTTTTATTTCTAGTTTTTAAATTATTGGTGATCATGTGGTCACCAACATGATCACAGAGCAATTTGTATTAGCTATTGGGGAAATGAAAATAATAGGTGTGGAATATTTAAATAAGCTACATATCTAAATCAGGATAATGTGATGAAATGCATTGTAGGCTAGCTGCGGAGTTGTCTGAAAAATATCTCTGAATTCTTAGTATATGAAAATGGTCATGGGTCCATAGGACTCCCCATGAACGGAAGTCAACTGACACACTTAGAAGGAAGGCCTAAAATTCGGAACAAGTCAGACTAATGTTGATAAAAAGGAAAACTTTGGAATAACTTATTAAGCAGTTTAAAAACCTCAGTTAACAGTTTGACAGATGCCACAGAGGTGGTACACACTATTATCTTAGCTCACAAGGGGGGAGTTACAGTCACAGACTGTTAGCTTTTAGTCAAAAGGAATGTTCTTTTAGTATTGGTAACTTCCTAGCTAAACCTCTCAGTCTTACAAATTAATATTTTTTACAACCACATTACTTAAAACAAATTTTTTGACTTTCTATAAGTGAAAATAATGTTTACTCTTAGAGGTTTTGCCAATAGAATACCATTTTCATAGAAAAGTGGAGAAGTTCCTTGTAATATAAGAATAGGTGTGGTTTCTGTAGTGCTTTTGACAAAGACATAAATCTTTTCCTTCATAATTCTTTATCTGTAACGTAGGACAGTAGAGAAATCTTTTTTATTCAATTTTATTTAGTTTTTTTCAGATGGGTAGCACTCCAAAATGCACAGAATGGTAGGATTACATGCCAGTAAAAAGAAAGTTGTTCAGATTTTTATTTCCCTCCTTCCATTCTAGTTTGAACTTGACTATGTCTGATCCATACTTAAATTTCAGTAAGTAGAAAATCTGAGTCCTCACTGAAAGTCGGAGATTTTTGGTAAGTCCATTTTTGCTTTCACTGTACAATTGTTTTAGAATACATAGGATAGTTGTGGTCACACCTCAGTAGCCCAGTAAGTATTTGAAATTACTGTCACATTATAAGCTCTTGTAACCTTAGAACGTTGATGCCAGAAGTATCCTCTCTCCCATACTGCTGCTCTAGAGCTTTAAAATGAAGAGATTTGCAGAATTTGCCACTCATTAGTATTAATTCTGATGGTCAATGTGAGACACACTTCATCGAGCGGTACAGAACATGAACTGTACAAATGAAATCCTGTTTTCCTTGATCTCTGTACTGCAGTAGTTCCACCTCTTCCTTTATTCCCTTGAAGTCCATAATTCTCTAATACTTTCAGTTGTCCAACTGTAATTTTTCAGCCAATAATCTCGGCTTGTCCTTGTGTCCTGCAATTAATGTTATATCCTTTGCCTGATGGGCAAGTATGTGTTGGTGTTGGCTACACATAGGACACAGATAAGTGCTGAAATCACACTTGCCTTTTCATGTTGGAAACACTTAATGTATGGGTATTTTCCCTATATCAGGTTTCTAGGCTCCTACTGATTTTTTGGAGAGCACATAGAAACTTTGTCTTTTTGATATCTCTATCCTTCTCTCAAACTGGGTTGAAATTGACCAATAAATCATAGCTTGCTAAGGAAAATAAGCACAGAATGCAATTCCAAGAAAGTTTTGGGAAACTGGCTTTAAAACTGTAACAAGCATCAATCCTGCAGCTCTCTTTTTAAAATGGTGGCAGAAACTCCAAAGAAGTTGCATAATTTCAGTTTACTGGTTGGAAGTTGATAGATGAAAAAATTTTGCAAGCCTACAGCTAAAAATCTAAGTCAAATCTGAGACCTGAAACCATGGGAAGATGTGTGATTGATAAATAGAGTGTACACAGAAGTGTAGCAGACAAATACCTGATTTTCCTGGTAGTAGATTGGTTGTGCTTGAGAAGCAGATTCAGCTCTTGAAACAAAATCTGATGTCATTTGTGTGAGCTTCAAAGAAAAATGTTTGATTAGCTGTTTAAATCCAGAAGGCTAAAGCAGTCCATTCAAAGCTAAAAAGAGTGTCTTACCTGCCCTCCCTTTCTGTGGGGCTTGTCCAAGTCACAACCAAGTGAAGCTGCAGAAGGGCGAGAGATTGAATTATAGAAACATGCTTCCCATTATATCTTAGGATAGAATCTCTTAAAATACTGCAAAGATAAAAAGTTATTATAAAAACAGAAAGGAAGGAAATGGGAGAGAAATGGAAACTGTTGACATTTTAAAGAGAGCTTAAGAGGGTACTTAATAAGTGAACTGGAGCTGGGGAAGTCTGATCAGTGCAGTTAAGATGGAAAGGTAGCATAGAAGAGATATGGGTAAGGAAGGTACCTGTGCACTGAGTAGGTAAAACATGGGGAAATGTTCTTCCCTGCCTCACAAATAGCATTTGTTTATCAACATCAATTTTAACTCATATGTAGAACACAAATGACTGATAAAATGCTGTTTATTCGCCTGTCATTCTATAGCTTGTTGGCTTAAATATCTATACTCATGCCACAAACATGAAGCCATTTAGTTAATATTTCTGTGGCAAAATCCCAAAGCATTAATGAAATTGTAATTTTCTCTGGCAAGCCATGCATTATTTTCACTGGGGTCTTATGGACTAATTTACATAATCACTGGAAAATAGTGATAAATGGCTTACTAATTTTATAATATTTTTTCTGCTTAAGTCGTCTCCATCTTGGGTGAGTTTTATAATTTTTCCGTTGCAATAATATATCTATGTATGTACCAGTTGCAGTTTCAGGTTGTCTTTTCTTCTGCCAAAATAATTGACACTTGTATCTCCCAAGTTTTCCTGAAGTGTAGCTGATATTGTGTAAAGGTTTAAATTGCTTGTTTAGTGCCCAGCCAGTCTTAAAAATTGTCCACTGTTAGAGCATCTGAAGAATATTTTTGTCTGATTGTATTATTGTTATCTGATTACAGTAATTTACACTTTTATGACCTATTGATCGATTTGGGGATCTGGAGTACCCTCTTAGGTGTAACAATGTATCTAAAATAATACCTTTATGACACATTGTGGGCCAGAAATGGTATCTGATGGAGAAATCTCTTTCATGATATCTGCAGACCCGTGGGATATTTAAGAGCCCCCTCGATATTTCAGTCTTCTCCGGGGGCACCCCTTGTCACGGGGAAGAAGCTTGCGTGCCCTTATTAGGTTGTGTGCTATGCTGGCAGTGGTTTGTGCCTCCGGCAGGGTCTCCCATGCCAGACAGGTCTCAGCTGAAGGGTCAGATAAAGTGTGTCCACAGGCAGGATGGGCTCACTAGCCCTCTGGCAACCATCCTAGGAGAAGGACAACTGCAACTCCAAACCCAGGCAGATGGAGCTCGCTTAGCCCTGTAAGGCCATCCATCTAAGAGAAGGATACTCTAACCAAACCTGTGTCCTGAGGTATTCGCTGTCACTGTCCAAGCTTGCTAGGCCCTGGCAGATGAACCTTAGGAGTAAGGGGTGGGGCCATTGCCATGCGCGCTGTGCCTCACCTAAAAAATCCATTGTGCAGGCTCAAAGGGTTCACCCACATTGCAAAGCCCTGCAGTGACAGGCAAGGGTCGAAACAGCAGGTGATAGGGAGGAGCTGGAAGCCGCAGACCTAACGCTGCATGCAGGCGGTACAGGATGTTGGTCATTCGAGACTGACCCTGGAAATGAAGGAGGCTTTCCGCTGTGCCTTTTGTGACTGGACTTGCCTATCCCACATTGGCCTTGTTAGCCACCAGCACACTTGCAGCAAGAGTGGGTAGAGCCCTTCCCAAATGTTTGTTCATGAAGCCTAACCATGATGAAATATGTCAGTCTTAGATTATCTTGGTACTGGCTAGGTAAAGCATGATTTTGTACAATAGATAAGAGCAGAGCCAGTGGCGCTGGATGTGCATCTCACAGCACTACTAATTGACTACTATCAGTTAATTTAATGCTACTAAATCTACTCAGTGTTGATTTAGGTACTATTTCCCCCTTTCTAATTCAAAGCTAATTAAAGTCTTTCACTGCTTTAAAGAGACTTTTTTATTATCATTATTATTATTTTCCTCTGACCACTACTTGAGATCTTTTCAAGGAAGAACAGAATGGCCCACACTTACTGGAACAGGCTGCCCAGAGAAGTGATAGAATCACCATCCCTGTAAGTGTTAGAAAAATGTGTGGATTTGACACCTGGGAACATGTTTAGTGGTGAACATGGCAATGATGGGTTAATGGTTGCACTCCATGATTCTGGAGTTCTTTTCCAGCCTTAATGATTCCATGATTCTATTTAGTGCTCGCATAAAATGCATACCTTATCAGGTACATGAGCCTTTATATTCAATATTCTCTAGCTTCTACCACTGATAGTGCAGACCCAGATGTTTTAAAGGCAGCTTCTCACACCTTTTTAACCACTACTAGTGTCTCAGGAGAAGATGGCAACTGTATGTAAAGGAATAGCATAGAGGGGAATATTCTTCGGTTTTGGATCTTAATGTTCCTCCTAGGTGTATTATAAAATATGAAGTATGTCTGTTACATTGCACCCCCACAATGAATCATGCAGCTATTTCATCATTAGAGGAGACAGTTACTCACTGTTTTTTTATTTCTTGGCTAACAAACACAGAAGCTAGAGAGATCAGTCTTCCTCCCACCAATCCACTCATAATATCTTATGGGTATGGGGGCTGGGATAACTTGAAAAATGCCTGCTGAGTACTAAGTGTACTTAGAATAAGAAATATTAGTGGTGACAAGCAAAGGTTAATTTTAATATAGGCAAAATAACCCAGTGTCCTTTCCAATACTCTGTGTAATCCATTTTTATGCCTGCTCTGCCAAGTACGAGATGAAAACATTTTCTTACAAGTAGAGCTTTACTGAATGAGTCATTGGAGATGTTACTGGACAAACATGTTAGGGTTACCCCTGGAAATTGCATGAGCTCACTATGTCCTTACATAAAATCTTGAATGAAAAAATGGATCCATATCTCTTAAAGAGATTTATAAATAGATAAGATTTATAGTCTGGAAACCTGGAAACTTCAATCTTTAACTACAGCTCGTCCAAATTTTATATATGAATAGTAAAGGTTAGTCTGAGGAAAGAAGAGCACTCTATGTTTAAAAATAACCACAAAAACCAACCAAACAAAAAACCCCCTCAAACATTGTCATACAGGTTTTTCTTCTCAGTACTTCTTTTGTCTTAAGTTTTGGTTGCATAAGCACAAAACTTTAAAATAATTCTTTACTAGAGAAGCAAAACTTAAGGCAACTTACCAGTTTAAATATTTGATATGAACTCTTGCTTTGTACTACTAAGTCCTCATGATGAATAGGTTACTTTTTGGAAGTGGAAATACTTCACCTTGATGAATGATAAAAATTAAAATAATTTTAATATTATAGTAGATCAGGGGGAGTAAAACAGTGTTCAGATGGGAACTTGAATTTTAAGGTAGCGTTTGTAAGGCAGCATATAGTAAAGGAAATATGAAGTCATTTCAAGCCATGCTACTGTACTGACCAACTGTGTTTCTTCTGGGTTTGTGGGAGTTCATTGTTTCTGTGCTGATGTTTGAATTATGTGGTAACTCTTGTAAAATAGAATATTGAGATTACTTAGGATAACTTTGTTCCCAGGCAACTGGATTTTGGTGTCAAACTATTAAAAGTATCTAAGCTACAATCTTTTAAAAGATTCCAGAACTAATCATTATGACCATTTTCCCTTTAATGTTCTAGTTAAAGTTTTTATATTTTTTGTGGAAGGCAGATGCTATCATTTCTGCTTGTACTGAGCACCTTCTATGTTTTGTTAGTATCAAATGATACGAAGACAGTCTCATTGTCTTGGTTTGAGGAGA
>VWZD01000515.1:98395-121227 GCA_013396695.1 Sakesphorus luctuosus | reverse complement strand
AACCCTGCCAACTTATGGGCTACCCTTAGTAATCTTCAGATATGCCAAAGCTAGTATTCTCATGCAATTCTCAAAGCACTGAAGAAATGTTTGTTAAATGTCTGTGCAGTTAACACAAGACAAAGAGGAAAGGGCCATCTTTTAAATCTTGAAGAATAGTGGGGAATAATTAAAAATTAACTAGATAGAAGAAGAGTCATTATGGGACATATGAGGATTAGAAAAAGGAAACTTTAATTCAGATGAATGGTGTTTGGCTTTCTGAAACATCTGTGGGACACTGGGAAGAGACTACAGAGAAAAGTTTCAGATAAAACCTAAGATGAAGTCAAGCTTATGTACAGAAATAAAAACTGCTTGGACAAGCTTGGGATGTGTTAGAGAAGTACTATCTGTTTAAAACAAAAGTCTGCTCTGCTTTCCTACAGAGAGATCCACAACCCAGAGAACATTCATGAACCTACAATAAGTGACTCTGTGTTAACACTTTGGATTATTCAGATCTGTATTTTCTAGATTCTGTAGGGGCAGTTAAGAAAGAAATTCTTTTGCTGGAGAATCTATTTTAGATGTTGACTGACTGTGGCAACTTTAAATATTTTAATTAGGCATGGAATTAATATTTGGAAAAAGCACAAAGTTTAGACATATACCTTTCCAAGGCTAAGTGAATTCCAGATGAGGAGGAGTAAGCTTTCAAGGTATGTATTTAAAAAATGGAATGTAAAAATGCATGATTCAATTACTACTGAAATTTTATGCACTCAAGGAACATCACAAATTGACAGCTTTGAGTGAAATGAATATATCAGCTGAAAGAAATTTGAATGTCTGAAAGAGAACAAATGATGCGGAAACAGTCTGATGTATCTAGATGAGTTGTTAAAATGTCAGTAGAGTATTACATTAGCAAAATATGAATCCTCATAATTGTCAGGGTTCCACACCTACTTGTAAGTATTCTTGGTAATCAAAGTAGCATCACTAGACATAAAAGAAAAATCTAAAGAATAACTAAAAATAAATCTGTAAGATCCTATTGAGCAGATTTAAATCTTGATAAGGGAAGATCAGTACATACCTATCAAATTTGCAAGGAAATAATAAATTGATACATAATTACCACTTTGAATTTTTTCATCAAATGAGCTTGTTCTTTCTTCCAGCTCTCTCTTTAAAAGTGATCTCAAAGATTTGCAGACCTGTTATCAATGCTAATTTGCTGTTGACCAGAGTATATTTGTGTTTCAGCCAAAATTGTAAGTATGTGATGTAAGTATGTGATCAACTCAGCAAATTTTATTGTACTGAGAGGAAAAGCCTTCAGGAAAATTTCTGGGGTAAGAGAAAGAGACCAGGAGCAGAAGTCATATTTATTCTAAATGCTGTTTGATTGATATTATACATTTGTTTTGCCATGTTTTCTAACTTCCATGATATGGAAGAGCACTTGAGATAAGGCATTTCTCTTAGAGAAATTAAATATTTCAGGGGTATCCCATCACCCTTCAGTGTACACAATACACTTTTCTGGGATATGAAGATCGAGTTAGTTTTTTTTTAACTACCAACATTCTATTTCTGGTAATGAAAATAATTGATTGGTGTTCTAAGGAATAATTTAAGTCTGTAGCTCAAATAAAAACACAAATATTTCTAGAAATTCATAGAAGCTTAAAGTAAAACATTTAGTCTTGTCTTTCATGGCACATCACATTAAGATTTGTTTCTTATATTGAAAAAAACCCAGATTTCGACAAAAACTTGATTGCTGAAATATGTGTGTGCATAAATATTCATATGTGTATTTGTATTTATATATATTTTTGTTTTGAAATTTAAGAAATTTAAGTGTTTAAAAGTTAAATTTTTTCTCCTTGGCTTGGGAAAAATTAACACTCCCAGATTCATCTGAGATTTTTCTAATACTTTTTCTTTCCTTGTCTTTATCTGCTTTACTATTTTGGTGAGTTTGTAAGATATGCAATAAAAATAGTATTTATATGCCTTTTGAAAGTAAATAGAAGTTATTGAAATGTTGAGAGAAAGGTCTTCACTGCTGAAATAACAGCCTGTAGGTTTGCTCTCCTGTCCATTTGGTAATTTCTTTGGTTCAAACCAATATAAGCACATATTTGACTTGTAGAAGTTGTATTTGAAAGGTCTTGATGGAGTCTCAAAATCATTGCAACTTTCAAGGAACTTTCTGGTTTTGCACTACAAAGGAAATGGGCTTTGCTTGGTTCCCTAGCCAGACAGTATAACATTCTGTCATATAAATATCCAAGGCATCAAATGTAGAAAAAAAAGTGAGTATTAATGTAACTTTTAGCAAGAACTGAAAGCTACTGTAACGTATACAGAACTGACCAAGGTAAATTCAAAGCAACTAACAAATTATGTTATATACGGTATATGAAAACAGTGGAGGTAAAACTATCTTCAAGTCAGAAGTTTTGTAAGGTCTAGTGCTAATACTCTAACCTGAAATAGTTTTGTACTTTGAGAATAGGTTTTCTTTTTAGAGAAACCTCGGATCCACTCTCAAATATGTCTCAGTATACATGTAAACTGAAATTCAAAGTCCATATAAATAATGACTTGGAGGGAAATATTGATGCATATTTGTTTATCAACTCTAAGCACTTTTTTGCCTCCTTTTTAAATCTGCTCCACAACTGACTTATGAAATATGATGTAATTGGAGAGCAAATTCTTTGCATGGATGTGAATATATTTGAAGTTTCCTAATCACTCAGGCAACACTCAGCCAAGTAACTCACCTTGTCTTTTATGCCACTGTGCTCTCTGTTATGTACTGGTATGATTAAAAAGATGGCTTACAATGCTGAGCAGGCACTGTTATAAATAGCATGGAAACTTACTTTACAAAAATGGTTTTCACATCTAGTATGTAAAAGTCTGAGATGGTGTGGACTAGAAGTATCCATCAGAAATCCTCGAGCAGAGGATTTCCCTGAAAACTGGAGAGCTGAAGGTCTTCTGTGTGATTGTCTGGTATCAAAAATGTTGCCAATCAGATGAGATGTTTTGGAGGGATTCTCCCTTCCTTTATTTGAGGCTAAGCCACATATTTTAGAAATGTGTGTGGAAACTTTCAGTTGCATGAGGTTGCATGTGCAAAATATTATTTTGGTTAAAAATCAAGCAACCAAAAATTGCTTGACAGCTATTACTGTACATCATTAACACTTAATCTTTATTAAGAGTTTTTAACTTCTTTTCATAGCATAGCGTAAACTCTGCCTCTGGCACCATTCTTCAGATTTTTCTCTCTAAAGATTTTTCAGACTGACTTCTACCCAGGGGTAGAAATTGTACAAACAGCCAAGAGCAGTAGGGAGTGTTACTTCTTGCTAAATACTGACCCTGTTTCTCTGTCTCCCTGGCAATTTCCCACACATAAAGCGTTCCTGTCCCTCCTCTAGATGCACTAAAAGGAGCTGAAACAAAGCTTAGTCACTTTGATATTAGGCTGGAGTTCAGGAAGAAGTCTGTATGTTATATACTGGCTTTCCTTTCAGTGGTTATGACCTGCTGGGAATTTGCCAAGTTGGGGATGGGCTCTTCTACCTATACTGACTTTTACTGCAAACTTATAAAGACAAGCTGAATATACCATTGATGCTTTTATATCATAGCTTTTTATTCTCTTTTACATATATATATATTTCTTGGGTTTGGTTTTTGTTTGTGCCTTTTTTTTTAACAGAGAAGGGTACACATCTTTCTTTTTTTACCTTATATCTCTCAGCTCTTTTAAAACCAAAGTTGAAAACACGGAACAGTTTTAGTGCCACAAGTTCACTCTGCTATGGCAAATTTAGTCTAACACACACACAAAAAAAACCCAAAAAACCACCTACCAACAAAAACCCCTCAAAAACAAACAAACAAACAAACCACACACACCAAAAAGGGGAGGAGGGTGGGGGCGGGGGGAGAAAATCAGTATATCTGCTACTTTTATGGGCAAGGCCATTGACAACCAAAGTAGAAAGTCCAGATTAAATCATATGTGACAATGGCTTAAGCAGAGAGTCAGTCTCCCTTAGCTAGAGCATTATTTATAGAAAGTGGGACAGCTCTGTCAGGAGAAGCTCAGGTGCATTGTTTAAATTGCTGCACCAAGGAGTACCTCTGAGCTCCTAGTGCTGATTTTCACCCTTGCTGTGTTAGACTCTAGTCCTAGGTGTGTTTGACAGCCTCTGCCCTGTCAGCAATTTGATTATCAAGGGAAGGCAAATGTTTCTGTTCTGGCCAGGTCCCCATTCAGAAAACCATGACTTGAGAGCTCTAACTACCATTCAGCTAGACCTTATATATAGCATAATAAGTCAGACACTCACTTGGTGTACAGAGATTAGGGTTTCAGCCACTGCGCTGCCCTAATATATGATCATACTGCTTCATTTGGGGTTTTGTAATAGTAATATATCATGTAATGTTGTTGTTTCATCATGAGGTTTTGCTTTGATTTTTTTTTTTAAGAGAGATTAAATTGATGGCAAAACTCCAACCAACTATTCAAATGTACACTGGTCTTGGATGAGTCACTTTGTATTGCTTTGCATGCCACAGAAAACTAACATGGGATTCAAAATTCACGTACATTTAGTATTATTTCCCATAGGGTTTATAAGAGTTGTCTTCTACTTCAGTCCTTATCCACAGCTCTGTGTTGTTTCATACATGGATTTGGATAACAAAAGGTCATCCAGAGCAAGAGCATGTTGTGATCTGTACTCCACTCCCCTCTTAATCAAAAATGTTGCAAGCATATCATATTGCTGCATATGAAACTAGTTTTGCATCCTCTGGATGCTTTTATGATAAGTTCAGAGAGTCTTCTTTTTCTTTCTTTCTTTCTTTAAAGGTGACTTTCTAGCAAATAGGAGAGATCATTCCTTTATTTCTGTTCCCCTGAGTAGACCCAAAAATTCAGTTTTCACTTCATTCTACCTGAGCACTGGTTTTTTTATATAGAAATAATTCTCATTTTATATCTAGCTTGATAGAAGACAGAGCTAATTAGTCTACAGTGCTTAATTCATTACTTGGTTTGTTTTAACTCAGTTTTGCCTGTTGAACTTCACCTTTTGTAACACTTATAACACTTTTAATGACTATATTTAAGCTCAAGTCCAAATTGGATATCTTCTTGCAAAATGACTTCCATTTACAAAGGAGCAAATGCTTGAGTCTGAAATTGGACTACTTCTGTTTCGTATTGTGCCTGCCAGTTTCACCCAAAGTTGAGGAGTAGAAGAATCTCTCTGACAATGTGTTGAATAAAGTTGCTTATGATCTGTCATCTACTAAAGTACTTTTTTTTTCCCTTCCATTTAACTTTGACATCCAAACAAGAGACATGGCAATTCCTATGGATTATTGATTTTTCTGCTTCATTTTTTTTTAAAAGAACAGAGACAAAAAAATGGTATGGGGAACTGATAAACAAATAATATGTCATTAAACTCCAGTCCATTAAACTTGTATTTGTGTCTTCAGCTTTCTATATATGGGAAAAGTCTCTGACTTGATTGAAACTCTCTGAAACAGAGAGTTGAGCAGATGTGTTTAGCCTCGATTTTGTTAAGACTTCAACTGATTTGAGAAGGGAGTTGGGTAACCAAGTCGTGATGCTAACACAAGTTTCTGGGTACATTCAGTGTTTTAAACCCCTGAGGTGATTTACTGTTTTCCACGTTGTGCCAAGATTCACCTGTCAGCAATGTTTTAAGTGATATTTAATGCAATTATTGTTTCCCCCTCACTGGGTTCTTCCTCTGTCAGTACAGAATTCACTTAGCAAGAGTGACAGTTGAAAGTCTGGAACTGCAGCTCATCAATTAGCTTGGACAGGTCAAGGGCCACAGTTTGATGTGCAAACCACTGTCACCTGTCCTTTATTCTTTATGCAATCTCACTAAACTTCTCTGCAATTACTTGAGAAGCGATTTATATTAAAGGACCAAAACTCCATGTAGCTGAGTAAATGTGTCACCATATTTGTATATAAGAAAAAGAATAAAAGTGGAGAATAACACAGAATTTACAGCAGATCTTTGGTGAAGTGGAACTTAACCTGAATAACTTTTTGATAGCCAAGACAAGAATGCAATCAGGCCACAGATACTCAGGCTAAATGGTTTACAGCTTTTCAAATAAGTAGCTCATGTGTCAGTGGAAGTTCCTTTAGATTTCTGCATGTAAGGAACATGTAGTTGCTTATCTACAAGAATAATTTATGTGCATTTTCACTGTTATACTACTTGGAGGATAGTCTAATAAAGTAATTAGAAGGTGTGTGGGTTTTTTTAAGGTGTATAAAGTACTTTTTCTTTCAGACCTTGCTAAGCATTTGAATTCTGTTGTTATAGAGTAATATAGGCAAGCATTCTGTTCATTGAACACATCCCCCTTTTTCCACACCCAAATGACAAATGGAATGTTATTGAACCATTCACTACTACTACTAGGAATACTTTATTTTCTGAAAAATAAAATGAGACTTTATGTAGGAACTTTTGGGGCAGGAGCATGGTTATACTTTTAGTTGCTGGAATGTAGAAATCACTAAGTGCAAGTAACACTTCAAAAAGCTAATTTATTGTTGCTTCTTGCTTCTTCAGAATAGACCACAAACTTGAAAGGTAAAGGACAGCAGAATGGGGCACTTTATTCACCAGTGGTGAATTCATTAACGGTGTTTCACCAAGCAGGTGGGTGCACAGACATATCTTATACTTTATTAATCACCTAAATGTACACTGGTGATCTGCTTACTTTATGTGACTTAAGCTGATGAGAAAAAACAGAAGGGCAAACATTAAAGGGGAAAGAGAAAAGGTGTTAAAGAAATCGGACAACAGTAAGAGTTGGAAAGCTTATAATATAAACAGATACTGTAGAATTTTTGTGTGTGTGCAATGGGGCTGATGCATGAACATTCGATATCTGGAGTCATCCAAAACACATCCTGCCCTCATGCTAATAGGAATGGTTTCAGTTTATCAGCATGACTTCACTAATGTGAAGAAAATGTTTAACCTAGTCAAAATAGAAAATGCAGTTTTTGATTTTTCAAAATTCACTTGTTAGTAATTCTTAGCCAAGTAAGAAGGCCTTAACGAAAAGTAGGTCATATTAGGAAGGTAATTTTACTTTGTGTTGCCTTTTTTACCCATTTATTGTAGGGATTTATTAGAACTGTATGTTTTCAGAAGGCCCATTGAAACGAAGTCTTTCTGATTGGCTTTCATTGAAATAGTAGCACTTCACAATTGTATAGCCTTTCCAGTCCTGTTGGGATGGTTATACAGGGTAAATATTATGTGAAAAGTACTTGTGGAAGCCAGTACAACTGAGAAAAATAGGTTGTTTATTTTAATTTTAGGTACTGTACAGACAAATTGAATTATCCTAAAAATCACCACAAATAATTTATCACGTTATTTAGGTACTCTCTCCCTTGCCATGTCATCAGATCTAATGGTTCTTTCTTAATTTATGACAGAAATACTGTGGAATAAGGTAAATGTCAACTATAATGATGCTGTTTGTTATGATGAAAACACAGAGAGAAGGAAATTATGTTTAATGCATCAAAGCAAGAAATTTCAAATAGGTTATTTCAGCTACCTTGATTTAGTATGTCTTCTGGGGAGAAGGGAACGAAAGAAAGGTGAGGAATTATTACCAAAATAACAGTGTGAAAACATAAAGAATGGATAAAGACTCTTGGATATGGAAACATATTTCTCTCATTATGAAGAGAATTCTTTCAGAGAGTACTAGACATACTAACATCCAACTATGTAATGACTAATTAGTGCCTTCTGGCATGGGGAATTATTTGACTCTTCACATAAAAAGTAGTGACTTACACAGTTCTCAAATTCAGCAGTCATCTTTCTTTACCTGGGTCTTAATTTGGTTGAGTTAATGTTTTATTTGTTGGGAAAACTCAGTACAAATAATTGTACTGGACAGTAAATCTTAGGCAAGACATGAGATTTATTTTGTACTGAGAATTTATTTTTTTTAAAGCCAGCACACAGGAAGTAGTGCACACCATGCTTCAAATCTTGTGTTGCAAGAACTTATCAAATGTTTCTGGGATCCTGTTACTAAAAACATATTTAAATTTACAGGTGAAGTTAGTTTTTTCTCATGCTGCTGCTTCTGCTTGAAAGAGACCAGATGGTGTTCAAATGCACCAGGAGAGAGAGTGGATTGTTTTGGCAGGGAGTTTCTTATACTGCAACTTGGGAGATCGAAATTCTGCTTCAGATTTTATTACATGGGATCTTGGGAACATGCTTGCCTTTTTGTTTCCCTTCCTGACTCTTGTTTTTCTTGTGTAATCAGTGTTCTGATGGACAGGAGGCTAAACATGAGCCAGCAGTGTGCCCAGGTGGTCAGGAAGGCCAATGACATCCTGCCCTGTATCAGGACTAGTGTGGCCAGCGGGACCAGGGAAGGAATTCTTCCTCTGTACTTGGCACTTGTTAGGCTGCACCTTGAGTACTGTGTCCACTTCTGGGTCCCTCAGTTTAGGAAGGGTATTGAGGTGCTGGAGTTGGTCCCAAGAAGGGCAGCAAGGCTGGTAGAGGCACTGGAGCACAAGTCCTGTGAGGAGCAGCTGAGGGAGCTAGAGTTTAGCCTGGAAACGGGGAGACTCAGGGGAGACCTTGTCACTCTCTACAACTACCTGAAAGGAGGTTGTAGCCAGGTTGGACTTGGGCTCTTCTCCCAGGCAACAAGCAGTAGAACAAGAGGGCACAGTCTTAAGCTGTGCCAGGGAAGGTTTAGGTTAGACATTAGGAAGAAATTCTTTACAGAGAGAGTGATAGGGCACTGGAACTGGCTGCCCAGGGAGGTGGTGGGTTCACTGTCCCTGGAGGTATTTAAGAAGACACTGGATGTAGCACTTAGTGCCATGGTCTAGTAGGCAGGGTGGTGTTAGGTCAAAGGTTGGACTTGATGATAGCAGAGGTCTTTTTCAACCTAGTTGATTCTGTGATTGTGTAATTCGGTATTGCGGTGAGGACTATTTTGCTATGCTTTTTGCTTTGTATCTGCCACAATGAAATCTTAGTATTTCTAGAATTCCCAGTATAAACTAACAAAACACTGGTGAATACCACTAAATAATGATGCAATAGAAAAATACATAGAGCTTTGCAGGTGTCAGCTTCATTATAGTGTTAAATAATCAGCAACGTCTGAACTATTTGTCTTTCACAAATAGCTGAGTCATATTTTTATTAAATCATCAAGTTTAACAGGCTTCCTGCTAACTTTTCCAAATAGGTAAAGGAGTCTAAAGTGCCACGTTTTCCCCTGCTTGAACTATGGGCTCACAGAGCAACAATAATTCTATTTTCCAATACTATGCTTTTCTGATTATCTCTTGCACCACCTGAAGTTGAAAAGACTCAGCTGATTCTGGTCTTGCATTGTACAAAGCAAGCAGCATGTGGCATTTCTGGTTCAGTGATGAGTTCTATCTGGCCTTTCTTTTACATTTACAGTTGAAACTGCCTCCCCTCTTCTCAGCATCAGTGAAAATGTAGAATGAGACCACTTAAAATGGTTTGCTCTTGGTTGGCTTTTTCACTCCATATAGTACCCACAATAGTCTGAGTCCTTCAGCTGTGTGACACTAAAAGGCTAAATGAAGAGCTACTCGGATCTGAACTGTGACTTCAGTGTGCTCTTCCATCACTCTGCTGTCTTTCATCAAAGCTTTCCTAGACATTTCTCATCACTTTACTGTGTCAAGTTCTTAAAGACAGTTTTACAGAGACTGTTGTACTTGGCTTGGTGGTTCTCCATCTTGGTGGCTTCGAGCCACAATGCACCTAGCCATTAATGAGTATTGGGAGAAGAGCTAGGAGTAAGATGGACAGACATCAAATAGAGAACACACACATGTTCCCCACCAATTGCTAGAAGTGCTATCTCTGCATTCACACTGCCATTCATACCCTACCTGAGTTCTTAGACCTGTCCAAGCACTTGCTGAAAGTGACTGCCCTCCTGCTGCCAATAGAATATTCACAAGTAGAAGCTGTAGCTGTGTCTGCAGTTGTCAGTATATTCCCTGCTTCTCTTGCTTCCCCTATGGGCTTTCTTCTCCATTTGGGACATGCTTTTCACCCAGCCTAATTGTGAGACGGCTTTGGGAGAAAGTGCCTTTCACCCCTTCAACCCTTCTATAGCTCTTGAAGAGAAAGGAAAGAAGGGCTAAAGGGAAGATAGCATCAAAGACCGTGACTGTGAAATGTCGCGAATAATAATAGGAGGAATATTAGAAGACAGGAATGTCAGCGAGACAGAAAAATGAAACTGTATAAATACCATGTTAAGATGTACAGTAAGGCATTTTCAGGAGAAACTAGGAAAGACATGGAAGACAACAACTGCAAAGTGGTGAATAACAGGGAGTTTGAGTGTGATTGTGAGAGATGGAGGACAACAAGCTGGGTGATTACAGAGACAGAAAGGATTTGGCATTAGAACTATTTGCCTTAATATTCACCAGGCAGAAGAAGTAAGAGAAGGGAGAATTTATTCTCTGGTTTTCTTTTAACATAGATAAGATTGAAAAAGATGTTACATGTTTATATATCTCAGAGCATCACATTCTCTCTGGTGCCAACAAAATTAATAATTCGACACCATTTTTCTTCTGTTTTGTTTTTTCAAGCCTTTTTATCTCTTCAGACCATGCCCAAGAAACCTTACTGCTCTTAGGTACTATCTTCCTCCCTGCAGTAGTGTAATAGCTTCTAAGCAAAGTACATAAGAGGATGGCTCAGGCAACACAGGAGATCTATAACATGAGTTTAAATGGAGGCAAAATAAATCTACCTCAGCAGCAGTCCCTGCTAAATCACTCTGATAACACTGGTTACTCTGAGGGTTGACTTTACTTCATAACCACTCTCTGAGTTTTGTGTAGCGAGGCTGAAGGATAAGAGACAAGCTCGCAACTAAACTCAATCATATAGTTGTTAAAAAACCAGAAAGCTTTGAAATCCTTGCTATATACTGCACCAACACATTTTTTTAAAAAAATTTTTAGTTCTTCATCTCAGGAGAATAACTCTTGATTCTGGTTTGGCATGTGTTGCTTTGGGATAAGATATTCAAGACCACAACATGCACTATCTGTTGAAATGTAGTAAATATTTAATGATAATGCCCAAATGAAATTTCTTTCTATCTGTTTATCTATCTGCATGTGCACATGCACACACTCTTGCAGATACACACATACATTCACTTATTTAAGTTATGCAAACACTGAGTGAAGGAGATTAGAAATAGGATATAATAGTTTGAATTTGAAAAAAAAAATGAACAGATTTAGTTCCCAAACTATTTTGCTAAGTAAAGGCAAGATTAAACCATTGCTCAGGAGGAATGACAGAGTCCCAAGACCACATGTTTCTCTCAAAGTGTGACAGGACAGATGGAGTCAATGTCTGGGCCACTACGCATTGGAACCATCCTATTAACCTGGACCTCTCTCATAGCACAGAGAGCAACTTAAGAGTTGGCAGTAGGCTAAAGCTTTAATTTAAAGCTTGTTTGGTGATCACTGAAACAAGTCCATTTCCTAATGGACAAATGTCCTCTTAACTAAAGCCTTCCTAGATGACTTTTAGTTGGAACTATGCCAGGTAAAGCAAAGACTGAGTAGACATGTCAGCTGAAGTAACCTTTTGGAGCTAGCGTTCCCCAACAGTCTGAGCACCAGCTCAGTGGCAGAGGAACATTTGTCTGTGTCCCATGGTCTCGTAGTAGGTCTCTCAGTCAGTTGCTCTTTACCAGCACTTTTAAAAAAATGTAGCAATGCAAGGTGAGGCATATTTGTCGGTTTGTGTTTTTAAAATGGGGGAAACTGTGTTATTTAAGTTGAAATAGCACTGTCAAATGGAACACGTTGTCCTACGTAAACCATGGGATGGAGGCCCGTGGTTGGTTGTTTTACTATCATGAAATATTTCTCTGTCCAGCCTTGTGTATACCAAGTTTTAAATTTAGACATATCTTCTCAGATCCTACATCCTAATAATCATAAGTAACAAGAATTACAATTAATGACAACTTTTTATTTGTCTCATGTAAATTAGGATATGACCTGGGAATGGCGTCCTTATGGGGAGATCCTGTGTTGACTGAAATGACTCTCTACAGGGAGCTGCCTATGCTGATCCAGTTGCCAAGTCTACTTGCTATCTTTCATAGCATTGAGAACGTCACTGGGTTCTTCTGTATTTCATCCATAATGTTACTATTTGGTGATAAATCAGAACTTCAAATATCATCTGAAGAGGAATAAAAACACACATGCTTCTGTTTGGCCATGAAAGAAATGTGGTAATTTGTAAAATTACTGTTAATTTTTCCATCAGGAGTGTTCATTTAGAAAAGACCCACAAAGACTCAAAGAAGCAGCAGCAGATGCAGTTAAAATGACAACAAATTGTACTAAAATTCCAGAAATAGAAACCAATCTTAGCAATAGTAGGTGGGCCTTCCTGGCCTTTCTCCAGTGTTCAGATGGCACCAATAACAGTTTGGGTATAACTGCCATGTATTTGTGATTGATGGTTCTCTCCTGTACCAGATGATCAGTTCTTTTTAATCCTACCTCTCAGTGTAATAATATTGAACTATGTTATCAAAGATAGTGGAATAAATTAGAAGAAAGTAAAAAAAGTGTTATTTTTCACAGCCAGTTGGCACTGCTGGAATTCACAGAGTTCAATGCTGCTGTATTATGAGGGGTTTTCCCATTTTATTTGTTTTAATTTTAGGATAACACTGTGTCTGTTAACAAGCTTTATAACTTTGCTATCTAAGGCAAAAAAATTGGCAGGAGGTGATAGCTTAGTGTGGTCAAGAAGGAATTTCTCCTATCTCCCTTTCCCACTGTTCGCAATGCAGAAAAGTTGGATGGGTACAAAGTGGTTGGTTGGGTTTTTTATCTGTGAAGTGATAACTTATAAGCCTTCATGAAAAATGTGTTGGAGCAAATGGACTGGTGGAATAACCTAGACAGTAACTTTATTTCATCTCATCTAAACATTTTTTAAAGTTTAGGAGTATACCTGAACATAAAATACCAAATTTTAATGTGCAAAAGGTGTATTTAATGCTCATGTGTGGGAATGTTAATACTTCCTATCTAATTTAGGACTGTATTAGTAAAGCTTAGCTGTTATGTTTACCTCCCAAAGCTGCAGGTTGTAAGTGTGTCTGTCTTGTCACTATGTTAATTTCTTCAAATACCTCAAGGATCTCCGTGGACTTAGAATTAAACAAACCAAAAGTTGACTTCTGTATGGTCAGATCTGGTTTTAGGGCCAACCATAGGGGGAAAAGGGTCATGGCATTGTCAAAATTAAGGCTTTAGATGACTGAAAAGCATGTATGACTGAAACTTTTGGATTTAGCTATCTCTCCTCTGTAGATAGAAGCTCAGGTCCCAGGCTGACTTGGTTAAGGTAGAGTGTGTTATATGTGGATGTGAGGTAACAAATGCTGGATGGACACGTTTTTTACCCTGCTGCATCTGTTTTACAAGAACATCCTTTCTTTGCTGCTCCTCTAGTGGTTGCATTAATGTGCAACACTGGAATAGTTGATCAGTGGAAAAACAAGGTACATCAGCCATTAACCACATTTCAGTCAGATGACTAGAAAGAAGACAAACACTCCCTGTTGTTAGAAACAATGGTTGGTCGATGGTGGCACTTCTCCCATGTATGTTAATGGTGTAGCTGAAGTGATGTTGATGTAACCGAGAACATTTTGAGAGGGAAGTTGAAGCAAAGGAAGAACATCATGGCTGAAACCTGCGGGACTTCAGTTTCCAAAGTGCCTCAAGCAGCAATTACCAAAGTCCTGCAAATGGTGCTTATGTCTTATTAGAGGTCTGCATTGGTCTATTATTTTTTAGGATATATCAGTAACTCCTTGGTTCTGGAATTCTTTTTCCTCCCCTATCTTAAACTTTTAGCAAATGTTTAGCATTTATTAAATAGAAAAGGCCATTATTCTTTTCCAAATTTTTTCTCTGATACCTTGAACTAACCACAAAGCATGAGATGTTTTTTTTTTCAGTCTATTTAAATGGGTGACATAATTTTTTGGTTTTAATGAATAAGAATTGAAGAGAATGGAAGCAAGGAAGTGAAAACTACTTTTTTTCTGTGGAGGATGTATATAAAGTCAATAACGTGTTCGTTATTTAAAGTAGTTTTATTTGAATTTACTTTTAAAATTTATTTCAAACTCTTTTCTCTCAAATTTTCAGGTGGTGTTCTTTACCACTCAAAAATGATTTTTTTTTTATTAGTTAGAGGTTATTTGTGAGCTACAAACTCTTAGCTGTCTCCTGTGTTCTGTTAAATATGTCTACAAACTTATGAAAAAAATTCCATTGAGTGTGACCAGTTCAATGTACTGGATGCCTTAAAAAGCCAATAAGGATAGCCAGTTCCCAGACAAGGCCTAAAAAATTCTTAGTATTATCTAAACTGAGGATTAAAAAGTTACAATTTTCCAAATGTTTCCATTACATTTCTTATTCTGCCTACTGTGCCTTGTACATTATTAAAGAGTACTGCTCTGACATGCCCCCCAAAGAAGCAAATTAACATTTCTTATGAACTCTGTTCTTTTGTGAAGAAGTAATAATGACTCAAGCAGCTCCAAAGTTTCTCAGATGAATCAGAATTTATTACTTGTAAAATTAACGCCCATTACATTCACTGATAGTGTATATAAACTGCCATTTATAGGAAAAGGTGTTATTATTTCTGTTTGCTCTTATCGATAATAGAGCTGATGTTTGCACAGAGGATATGGACAAATGCAGCATGTGAGTGATACAATCAGTGAGATTTTTGCTTCACACTGCTCTTCCCCTCTTGTCTTTACATACCTTGTCTTTTGCCTCTTAAAGTAATTTTAGTAATTTGTTGCAGCTCCTAGAAGAGAAAGAGCCCAATCTAGCCAGTTAAAAAATGAGCCCTGCCTTGTGCTTTGGATCTGGCTTGAAGCTTTTTGAGTGTTGCCATTTTTAGGGAAGTACTCACCAGCCAATGTGGACCTAAGCAAAGTTGAAATTGCTGCTGGTGCTTTTTGTTAGTAGTGTGAGTTTTGGTGTTTTGTGTTGTTTTTTTTATTTGTTTGGCTTTTGTTTTGGTTTGGTTTTTTATTAGATTCAGTTATCTTGCTATTAGTTTAGTTTATATCTTCTTAAAAATCTTATTTCTCCCTCTTAATCCTTAAATTTTCTAGGTGTACAACTGTGCTTGCCAACTAGTCCTATGGCTGAAAGAAGACACATGCAAGTCAGGAGAAATAGGAGATATATGTAAGTCAGTTAGGATGACCTTAGAAGTACTATAACTAAGAAGATTGCTTCAAAGGAAGTTCTTTCTGCAGAAAATGGGTTGGTCAGTCTCTGGTTGACTACCAGGACTTACCAATGGCTTGTGTGACTTTAGGAGATAGCTACTATGTTGGAGCAATTTTTGGCCTTCTGCTTCCTGTGTCTAGTGTGACTAGAAAAATCAGAGTGAGAAGAAAGTATAGTAAGACATAAAGTAGGGATTTAGACTGGTTTATAGAAACATACTTAACCTCGCTGTACTATTCTCTGTCTGTGTAGTGGGGATAATGTATTTAACTACAGTGCAAGAAGTCTGAGGATTAATCGGTTAATGAATTCATAGAACCCTGAGCATGAAAAGTGTGCTGTAAATGTTTCCCGTAGAATTTTCTCCATTATCTAAAGAGAGAGGAAAAAAAAGGCCAACTCATTGCTTTAAAGAATTGTGAAAATTTCATCAAGAACATAGATAATTAAAGTATTATTAATAGATTTTTAGGTCTTCCTTTTCCCCTTGAGGCCAGGTGTCCCTGATTTATTTTTTTTCCTTTTCCCCTTCAAGTATTGTCCCTGACTCAGTTGTCAAAGACTGAGATGCAAAAGTGCCCGTCTAGCTTTGAACTTGATACCTGCAGTGAAGTTACAAGGTTAAATAAATGGGATGGGTAGGGTTTTTTTTCTTAAACTGAGCATAACATTTCAAAAAGATCTTCTCTCCCTGCCCCCTCTCCCCCCATGTATTTTTAGGCGGCATGCACTACTGCCTATGTCTGTTCCTTAGTCCCAGCTGAAGATTTCAAGGGAGATGAGGGCTCTATTTTGTTTCTCCCTTGTTTTGCAGATAGGGGGAGGAGGTGGTTATTAGAGAGAAGCGCTTTCGCTCGCTCGCTCTCTCTGTTTCTCCCTCTCTGGCTGATAGCACTTATCTCTCGCTCTCTCTCCTTCTCCTAGGTGATCCATTTCTAGGCAACGTGCTGGCTGGTGCTGGAGCTGCCAGCTCTCTCTGCATCCCACCAGCAAAGCGAGCTCCAAAAGCAACCTGCAGACCATCATCTGCTTTCCTCTGACTCGCTCCGGGTACTCCTCCTCTCGCTCCTGCCCTGTCCAACCACCACCTTGCGCGACAGAGACAGCACGCTGGGCTCCATTGGCAGATTTATTTTTTTTCCTCCAGTTGTGGGAAGCGATTTTTCTAAGCGAAGGGTGGGGGGAAATCTCTGCATTACTATCTGCATTACCTTGAAGTTCACTTTGTTTTTTGGCCTCCGGGGGGGCTTTTCCTGCAGGAATCTGGCTGCTGGAAGCGGGATCGCCTGTTCTCCCGGTCGCCCGCTCCTCCCACCTCGCTGAAGGCGAGCTATTTGCTTCGGGCTCCTGGGGCATCTCTGGCCAAGAGGGTTTGTGCGTGTCTGTGCGTGTGTGTATGTGTGTGTGTGTGTGAGTGTGTGCGTGGTGTGGGCTGGAAGTTCCTGTACAGCAGCGGGACCGAGCGGATCCCTGAACCCGGCGGAAGGATGGGGATTGTCTGACCAGCAGAGGCGTCTGCTGCCCGCGGCGGCGCCCGGGCTGGATGGATTTGCTGCCGGCGCTCCCAGCAATTCTGGTGCTGCCCAGGAGCCTCACGAAGTGACGCGGGGTTTCGCCGAGGAGAGAAGTGCTCCGAGCCCCGGGCTCGTTCCCTGCCCAGCCGCGGCTCTACGCCAGCCACCAGGATTTACACGCTCCTCCGGCGGCACCTCAAACTCTTGGGCTTTCTGCGCTGCACTGTCCTCCGCGGCGGCACCTTTTGGAGAAGAGGTCTGTTATTACAAAGCCTGGACCTCCGGAGGAGATGGAAGTTTTCTCCCTCATCCTGGTCGTGTCCGTCTGTTGGACTCGAACCTGGAAAGCGGCGATTGCAGATTCAATCATTCATATCGGTAAGGGGGTGCTGCGCCTGCTGGTGCTGCTGGACACTTTTTCAGCTCTCGTTTGCAACCTTCGCTCTCTTGGCAGGCTTTCCCCCCTTCCCCCTGCAGCCCCCGCGCTCTTTTAGCCCTTGTTCGCTTGCTTTTTGTAATTGTTTGTTCCCCCGTTATAATTGCTTTCCACCAGGTTCTCGGGCGTCCTCTTTTGCCCCTACCACGCTGTGTAAAGGTTTTTTCTTGGCGGCGGGGTATGTGCGTGCTTTAGACCTTGAGGTTTGGATAAGCCTTATGATCGGGGGGCCAGGGCTCAGGCACTTCCCCGGTCCCTCCCCGCAGCTCCTCAGCCCCAGTCTGCCTTCCGCCTGTCCTGGCTCGCCCTCGGGCGGGGGAGACTCCAAACCTCCCCATATTTCCCACACCANGGCAGGCGGCAGAGGCGGCGGGGCAGCTCGGGGGATGCTCATGCACGGCGCTGCCCGCACTCCCAGCCGGACGCAGGGCGCTGGGCTGCCTCGCGCAGCCCATGCCCCCTCGCTCCCCGTTATCCTGAGCCATGTCGGGCACGGCAGCCCTCTCTCTGTGGGCTCATCCCTGGGAAGCGCCGAGCCCCGCTGTCGAGCGGCGTTTTGTTCCCGCGACTGACGAGAGCGGGTCGCCCCCCTGCGCCGGCCGGGGATGCGCGGGGAGAGAGAGGAGAGGAGGGCGCTTCCCCCGCGGCCGCTCGCCCATCTGCAGGCACCGCACGCAGGCGGAGCGGGGGCGGGCGGGCGGCGGGCGCCGCGCTGCCCCGGGGAAGGTGCATTTGGGGGCAGAGTCCCGCCGGGCTTTTGGGGAGGTATCCGGGGCGGTGCCGCCCCCGGCCGTGGGCCAGCTGCTTTTCTCCCCGGGGCTGGCTTTATAAATATGTCTGCCAGTGCTAGTCGTGGGGATCCGTAGCGGGTTTCTGTGAGAGGGGAAGCGGCAAGAGCGTTTGGAAAGCCCTGCCGTCAGGAGCTTTCCTTCAGGACACTGATATTTGGGCAGTGATGCGCCAGCCCTTCGTGTAGCCCTCCCCGTCCTCGAGCCCACGAGCCACCGCTCCCCTCGGGTACCGCAACTTTATAGGGGTCAGTCCTTATAGCTGTGTGCGACTGGAGCGGCAGATACAGCTCTGGGGAGGCAGCGCTCTATGCCCTCCTTTTAAAGGGAGAATGACTTTTTTAATTCTTCCCAGTTGTAGACTGTTAAAGCGACACTAGGAGACAGTTATGTCTTACGATTTTTTTCTTAAGAGCTTGTAAGAAACGATCACATCTTAGGATTTGGGGGGAAATTTTGACTGTGTAGCAGATAAGCTTCTTTTCAATCCCCTGTCACCCATCCTCTTGGCTAAAGGAGCACTGCTGGGCAAGCTGTGTGCCTTTGCACTGACATCAAGGAAGACGATAGCTTTGCTCTCCTCACGTTAATGAAAATTTGTTTTACTTGTTTTTATATGATGACACAACACATTTTAACACTCTCGTGTTTTTTTAATAATGTTGTTAGTGATTAGATGCATCAACACAGTAAATCATTGGGAAAAAAACCCAACAAAACTAAAGTAGTTGCTTCTCATACAATTAATTTGTCTTGAGAGATGATTAGTACGGTTGACAAGGGAATTAGCTTTTTTTATAGGCTGGTTTATGTTGCCATGAAAATGGCAAGCTATGCGATTGTTACCCAGAGCTTTAAATCTACTGAAATGAATACACTGAAAATAAACAACCTGAAATTAGAACTGTTTGAACAGTAAATGGATACACAGCTAAGTATTCCAACCTGTCAAGCTCACAGATGAAAATTTGGCCCCTAGTAACACCACTGTATTTTGTGACCTGATGTTCTGACTCCCTTTTGTTTTCTTCCACTTATACTAGGTAAACTTATGTATAAAATATTTAGACATAAGTAATAAACTGTAGTTGTTTAACTGAGTTAGCAAAAGCAGGAGCAGGGTACTCTGAACACGTTAACTACGGAAGAGTTCATAAAGCCAAATAAAAAACTAGAATGCTCAGTTCAGGGGGAAAAAAATACTGCCAGAAGTAGTAATGATGCTTTAAGTAACAGACAGAATAAATGCATTATATCTTTTTCTCCTGCAGTTTTAACATATTCAAGTGGAAAATATTTTCCCTGTGTTTGGGAGGGGCCAATGGTCATAAGAAATAACATGTTATCTGTGCCTATCCTTTTTCTAATAGCACATACTTTTTTCAGTATAATGCAGAAACTCAAGCTTGCCTATGTTTTATGGGTTTCCTGTAAAGGGTTGTTTTCTGTATCAAAGCATGTTATCAGTCATCTCTTAGACAATGCCAAAAAAAGTTACAATTTAGTGAGCAGATATTAATGATTTGGTGATGGTAGTGGAAGGGGTATGGTGACTTGAATCTATCTTTAGTAGTGCTTTTTCTTCTTTCTGTCTTCTGTTTACAGCTTCTGATCATTACAGTAGGTCTGCGTGTATGTAAATGTGCACATTAAAAAAACCCCTACGTTTTCCTGGGTCATATTTTAAACATTGGTAGAGCTGCTTATAGTCTGTACGTTTCTGCTGCCCTGCTATTATAAATAGGAACTGGCAGTTCAGAAAGACTACATTAAGCACTCTTGTGAAAATGTTGAAATGAATTGACTGTACTGTAATTTTCGTTGCCCCTATATAAAAAAGAAAGGGGCAGGGTTACCATGTCAAAGCTGTGCAGTTCTGTATTATGCTGCTTCTCTCAGCCCATGCATTGATTGAGTAATTTCATCAGTCCCACATTACTTGATTGCTTAGAAGTTTCCTAATGATCTGTATGCTGTAGGAAGAATCTGAAAGTCGTGAGTGGAATGGCAATGATTCTGTGTTTTATGAGGCTATTCAAAAAGTCGCTCTGATTTATGTAGCTCGAAAGCTCCCAAGTCTTTGAGATTAGCCACACTGCCTGATATTTTCTTCATACATCAGTCGTCCCACACTCCTCACTCCCTAAACAGGAGTTTAGAACAGTGTTTTAATTAAGCAGGGATTAGGTGGCATTCCTTGTCAACCGCACAATTTGTGTATGCTTTGTATCTTCTACAGCTGATAGTCTCATGCTTTTTATATTTTGTATTTTGTGCTCATTATTTTCCCCTGACATGTATATAGTAATACATCTGTACATGCATATGGATTTCCTATTGTGCTTATAGAACTATATATGCAGATATGTGTGTATTAGGTACTGCAAAATCACCTAGGGCAGCAGTCATGTAGTATGGTACAAATGTTTTACTGAAAGTATTTTTCAAAGCTAACTCATCTAGTTCAGGCCCCATGATTACTTCAAATTGGTTTTTGTTTATCAGTAACTTCAGTTATCTGCAGTCAGTTGTGTACTGCCCTTAGCATTTTTGTTTTCAACGATGACATCGGAAATATATATAGTATATAGTTGTATATATTATATATGCTTCTGCATGTATTTATAAATTTGAGTTTAATATATATTTATATACTATACTTTTTTTTCCTGAGAGAGAAAATTAGTTCTACTCCTCTTACCTTCCTCCTCACAGCTTTTAGACTTTGTAGGCCAGGACTGCTGCATTCCTTGTGTTGGACAAGTTCCCAGCATTGTTGGCTCCTGAGTTTTGGTTCATACCCTTAAGCACTTCTGTACCACAGATAATAATAATATCAAGACGATTCCATCGTGCGGTCTGTTGCTTGTTTCTTTTATTTATATTGGTAGTGGCTTTAAAACCTTATGTTTTGTTTGTTGGTTTGGTTTGTTTTGTTGTTGTTGATTGGGTTTTTTTCAGGGGTAGTTTTTGCTTGGTGTTATGCATGTCCACATTTACTCTTGTAAGCTGATGTGCTACAGTGTAGCTTGGCTTGTGTTGTATTATGCATTGATAATAGGAATTTAATTTGCTGTGCTGTTGGTAAAGCCTCGTTAGAAGGTTTGTAGTGTATATCACTAACTGTTCATTACAGTACTTTCACATATATATTTGTAAAGCATAGGACAAGAAAACAAAACAGATTTATTAAAAAACAAATAAATGTCTGTGTGCCTATAGTGTTCACAGATGAGTATTCAGGTCCCTGTTTTCCCTGCTCTCTAATGTGCCAAGGTTACTTGCTTACTTTAAATACACATACAAATGAAGACCTGGAGTACAGCACACTGTGGCTTAGCAGCCAGTAGATTCTATTAGTAACCATGTTCTACTTAAATGCTCAGTGTGCATGACATACTCTCTGTTTCTATGTGCCTTATTTCCTAAATGCTTTCCTAGATGATGAGATTTGTGAGACTATTTCAGTCCTTGTAATGTGTGTTAGTGCTGCTTACTGTGTAAAGAGGAGTAACTTTGCACGCCACAGGTTACGGCTTGCCGTCATCCAAAGGCATGTTTGCCATTAGGTGTCACTGCTTTCTGGAGTGTTTCTTAGTCATCATCAGGGTCTGTCCTGATCCAGGTGAGTTGCTTAGTTGACTTCAGAAGATTTTAAGCTAAGCCTGTCGATTGCTGACTGCAGCAGGCAGCTCGTTTTCATGTTCTTAAATAACTCTTAGTGTTATATCAGGTTCTTTGTCCTTGATAAAGACAGAGTAAAAAAACCAACCATCCATTTTCAAGTGGTGCCCTAACAAATGTCTGACATGACAATCACTGCTGCTGCTGTGTGCTTTCAGATGACTACTTATGGATGCACAGAGCCTTTATTCTCACAGCGCCATCTTTGAAAAAACACACTGGAGGAAAATCTTTTAAGACTGTGACTACATAAACCTACCAACTAAGGTTCATTTAACTTAATGAACAAAGGCATTAAGTATGGTTCTTTTCCACTCCCTGGCCCTGAAAAGCAAGTGGTATTGGCAAGAGATGACTTTTGTAAGCCATTAGGTTACTCCCTGGATATAGACTTGAACTTACATCATTTTCTTCCATTTGATATATAGCTATCTATAATCTGCCATGACAGCCTGGTTTTGGTTTAAATTTATTGGAGGCTTTTGCCTCTTGAGGTCTGTGTTTTTGCTCTTTCTGGCTGCTACTCCATTGCTTGATTTCTTTCTATTTTGTTTTGTTTGTTTGTTTGGGTTGTTTTTTTTTTTTGTTTCCAGTACAGTGTGAATGGTTTTAGAAATAGTTTATGTGAAAGAGTAGTTTTATTTAGCTATCACTTTCTAGTTAATTTTCTCGATTACCTGGATTTATATAAGAGCATGATGAAACTCTTTTGATCTACATACTCTCCAAACATAGTTTGTTTTGTATCTTTAGTGTTTAAAACTTTTTAGACACAGACAATTAGTGTTTCTGGTTGTATTTATGAGTGACCAAGAAGAAAAGGAGATAGTTTTCAAAAATTATCTATATTTTGAGCAATTATAAAAAAGTAATTAAACTTTGAAAATATGTTTTATAAGTGTATTACTATACACAATATCTTGGTATGTGAAAAAGGTCTG
>VWZD01000515.1:82814-98381 GCA_013396695.1 Sakesphorus luctuosus | reverse complement strand
GTATGTGAAAAAGGTCTGTCTCCCCCCCCCCCAGTTAGATTTGAATTCCAGAAGGAATAAGTTATTCTCTAAGCTGGTGAAATTGGAAGAAAATTTTGATTTCAGATTCAGGCTTTGCATGTGTGTCAAAACCTGGACAGCTACAGGCTTGTGCATCCTATAGTCCTTACAATCCATCGCTCTGGTCGTGTTTGTCGTCTGATTGTGTTATCTAGAAGTGCCATGAGCCCAACAGTAGGGCATAATATGCAGGTTGCTGGCAAAGTGACTTGGGGGCTGGGAGCTGCTCATGAAAGCTCATGTTTCTTTGGGGCATTTTGTACCCTAGACTGACTGTCTAGCAACTGGCTTCCTGTTGTGCTTCCTGGATACAGATGCAATTCCTTTCCTTCAGTGGTGTTACATTAAATTCCTGCACCATCTACTATGTCTGAGCTGTGCTGTTGGTGGTTGTAGTTACCAAAATGAGCTACATTCGCCTTTTTTAGAGTAGTGTTGGTTGTGGCTTCCTTGCTCATCTAGGCTTGTAGACTGTAGTGGAAAAGGTGCAATGCTGAGCCGCTGGAATGCCATAAGTGGCACAGAGTATGTGCTAAATGCATGCTAGATAAGTGTGATGCAGCTCTAGTTAATCTGTCAACACCAGGTAAGGAAGGCCTGGGCACAGTTCTTAACTGGCTTGTGCATTTGAAGCAGGACATGGAGAAGAAGAAGTGCCGTTGTCTCCCAGTCCAGAGGTAGAATGTTATTGTGTTTTCTTGATATACTAACTTAAACATCAAGACCAAAATGGAAGCATGTAGAAGAAGAGAGGGTGAGGAAAAGGTATCTTTCTAGATGCAACTTTCTGTTCTTCAGTCTCTTCCCATGAGCACTGTCAGGGCAATTTCCTCTGCTATTCTTGATTGCAGGAGTCAGGCTTTGGTTTCTGGTTATTGTTGGCCAAGCAGTTGAGAGAGGTGTTATAGTAAAGGAAAGATTCTCTTGTGTGTGAAGCCACTATGATTAATAATGGTTTGTGTGACTTGGAGAGTTGTAACTGACCTTTATAACAGGGAGGACACAGGCTAAAACTGAAGGTTAGTACATGAAATGTACTGGTGTTTGGATGACAGTTATGAAACTTGGCAAGGGAATGGGCTTTGAAATTGTTCAGTGCTGTAATTTTGTAAGGCACAGAATTTATGTCCTAGTTTCAGTGATAATATATTTAATTTAGAGAAGGAGGTATTTTGTGTTCTGTATTGTACCACAGAGTGCACTTCAGCTGGAGGGACTTTCTGCTTTGGTCTGGGACTAACCACAAAAGCTCAAGGAAGGGATGTTCTGTGAGCTCTAAGTGCTGCATTAAAAAAGAAAAAAAAAGGTGTCATAAAAAGTGACACACACTTAATGAGAGAGGATAATGCAGTAACTGCAGCATTTCTGTGTAGCATTAAGTTATGGTGGAAGAGATGGTACAGAGACAATTACTCTATATTTAGTCAACTGTAAACTGATGGATTTGTAAGAGCAAGGTTAGATTTAAAGTAGATTTCCATTGCACACGTTAGTTTTGGAACGGGGATGGTGGGGGGGAATAGGGTGGGGAAAAAAGATGGAAGGGAAAAGGTTTCTTGAACATTTTTCTGGGTTTATCTTACAAGCTATGTTCAAGGGAAAATTGAAAAAGAAAAACGAGTAAAAATGGAAGGAAGGGAGGAAAATAAGATATCAAAGGCAAAAGCCACTAGTTCTTTCTGTTTCTATTTCTTTGTGAGGTCTATAATGTTCCTGTAAATGCTATGCTAAATGGAAAAGTTCTGAACCAGAAAGGGGAAAATGTGAGGATACAGAATTTAAATGAAGAATTATATGTGTATTTTAATGTATTAGATAACACTCTGTGCTGAAATGCTAATTATTCCTAATTGTTATATTTGCTTTACCCATGAATAAAATATCACATATCTAATAAAATATGCAGTGAAAATAACTGTAAAATTCCTCTTGGAGTCTTTCATGCAGATTTAAAGGATTTAATTTCTTATTTTTTCATTGCTTTTTGAAACATTAACTTTCTATAATCAGTTGGATTGCTAAGGCCAATATCCAGTGAACCTAACAGTAATTGCTTGTTTTGCAGAACAATTTTTTGTTAGTCCAACTGTATCTTTCTCAGAGGCTTAAAGCTCATTGTTGATTTCATTATAATAATTCACTTGTGATAAATCAAAATCAAATAGCACCACTCTAGTGCTGTGAAAAGTAGCTCCAGATGAGAGCTCTGGAGAGAACAGAGGACTGCTCTGCATAGGAGCAGACCCAAATGTCAGGGCAGGATATGTGGTGCCTAATTTTAATGTACACAGATATACCAGTCTTGCAAACCCATTTTTAAACACATAAATGAAAATTTGCACAGGGCAGGGTTCTCTGCCTTGGAATTCCAGCTCAAAACCTCTGTTTGGAAACAGACCTGGTGGCAGGTAGTAACTTCTTTTTTTTTTTAAAGTACGCAGGAGCTCATCTGACTGACTTGCAGTTGAGCTTAGTCCTGGGCTATTGGGATGATTTGAAGATGTCGGTTGTATTTCTCAGGTGACAAGACACTACAGCAGTTACCTCTCTGATTGCAGTCAGTATTAAAAGTTGTCTGGCAGTATACCATGATCTGAAAGCACATAGTGGGGATATCTCCAGACCAAACACTATTAAGCAGGGATGTTTCTTTTTGTATATCCTTTGCCTTCCTACAGTATTTACCATGTTCAGCCTAAGCATTTGAGAGACATTTTAAAATCATTTCATGCACTGGAGAGTTATTAAAGGGAAAAAGACAGTAGAAAAGGCTCAGTTCTTGCTCAGTGAAGCAACTGTAGAGTACCAGGACTGTGTAGCCAATGTATGGTATGCACTGTGTGTTAAATGCAAGTGAAAGGTGATAGCTATTATTAGTCACATTAAAATACACGTGTTTCTCCCTTTTTCTGTTAGTTTCTTTCTCTCACATATTCTAAGCTCATGTCAAGAAGTTGTATTGGTCACTGTGTTCTATACTCTTGAATATCTGCTTTTAATGTGAAACACACCATGACACAAATATCTCTTATTTGGACAGATAAAACTGTTTTTATTATTGTGGAATTCCACTTATTTGACCTCTTTTGAGATAAATATGCCTTCAAAAGTTTGTTATAATTCTTAAAGATAGTCTTCCTTCAGCACTCCCCCTTTTGAACATATAGAACCAAAGTACTGTTGCAGTATATCCACTAATATATTAGCTATAAATGTCCTTAAACATTTACTACTAAGGTACTACTTAAATTTCCAGCTTCATGGTACGGGTTGATAACAAGCACTGAGGTATGTATTAATGCATGTATATGCAGTGTATAAACACACTTTAGTAATCAGAAGGACTATTCTTTTTTTTTTTAAATATTTGACTGGATTTTTCTTCAATTTGGGATGACATTGTTTTTCAGCTTAAGGAACAATACAGAGATTTGGGAGGTTTTTGCTTAGAGGCAGGAAGTCATAGCATGAGTACAAATCATGAAAGGGCACCCTCTTGTGCTAGAAGCTCTACAAATATGAAACAAAAAGTTGGCTGTCAGGAGATTTGAGGGCAAAGCGAAAGAGAGGGCTTGGATCTCTTTGCTACTCAAAACCAGCTGGAAACAAAGTTAAACATCTTGTGGTGTCTTTCGAGGGACAGTCATTCCTCCATGTTGCTTAATGATCAGCCTGGGTAGGAAGGGATGAAAGCAGGTAGATACATCTACAGGGATGTCCTGTCAGGGTAGACAGTGTGGCTGATGTCAGAGCTCCCTGATCTGCGGATGTCAGGTGAACGAGTTGACAGAAAGTGGTCAAATATGTGTGTATAATCACCACCAACAATACTTTACTGCCAATAACATTGGTTAAATTGGCAAAATAAAAACAGTCCCTGTCTTGTCAGCTGCCACCATATTACTCTCTGGCTTTACCTAGTACAGGAGGTAACACATGGTTATGTGTGATGCCTAAAAGTGTGATTTAATGTAGTTTTAGAAGGTTTTAGAATCATATAGACTCTGTTCAGTTACCCTGATTTTAAGTTTGACTATTAAAGTCTCTTTCCCACAAACTGTAGGCCTTGTCAAGGCCAAGCTATATTCCAGCAGCCACCTGCAAGGTAACAGAAGACAAACAACGAGAAGGCCCATCTGCCCCCGCCATGACAAAGGGGCAGACTGGCAGGACTTTTGGGTGGGCATTAGGGAGAAATGAGAACTTATGATTAGATGTCCATGAGGGGTATAAAAACCCTGAGACTTCCTGACCTAAGGGTCAGACCCCCTGGGGTTTGATCGTGGAAGCTTCTTCTAATAAAAACCCTATATCTTTCTCCATTAACTTGTCTGCAGTGTGTCTCTGTTCACAGGGGTACGCAATCACAGGCATCATGTGCATGCAAGCTGCCACTCTCTCTGTCTCATTTGTTTGGACAAATATTTCATGGTACAGTTTTGGAAGACTAGATAGGAAATAAAGAGCCCTTTTTGGGAAAGTGGAACAATGTATGTTGTAAAATTCCCTACTTTTTTTAGAAGGGTTATTTAAATATAGTCAGTGATTCTGAAAGTGTCTGCAGCCTCATTAGGTAGTCTCATGGAGTTTATGGAATGGTATGGAAATATTATTGAAACAATCTAGAGAAATGATTTTCCAACTCCTTGGAGCAGCTTTCCTGTTAAAAAATTGGACTGCATCATGGAGATATGTGAAAAATGCCCATTTACTTGAAAAAGTTCTCTCTTTTTTGATAGTACTGCAAAGAGTATAGGGCATATATCAAATAAAATGGCTGAGGGGAGTGGGCAGGAAAAAAGCATCTCCTGTATATAATGTATATGCTAGACAGGGAATGATCAGTTGTGTTTGGTGTCACCATCAGGGAGGGTGATGTCTTAGGGACATCATTGATGCTGTTTCTAGCTGTGAGGAGAGTAGGAGTTTTCAGATAAAGGGCAGCATGATTTGGCAAGAAACAAGGTATTGGCAGGGTGTTCTTTGTGACAGAGAGGCTCTGGAAGCAGGACTACTGTGTGAAAGGTTCTGGTGGTGCTTTCTGTGTGGGAATTTTGGAAAGGGAGTGGACAGTTGTGCTTAGCAGTGGCAGGAGTTGGCTACTTGGTGAAGGGATGCAGGAAACATTTGGAAGGGGCTACCCTGAGTGATTGGCCAGTCTAGCCTTGTTGGAGTACAGGATACTTCTAGGGAATAGCAGGTAATGTTACACTTAGGTGGTTTAAAGACTGGGATTTAAATACTTGGGACAGGCCTTGTAGAGGAGGTGTATATCTATGCATGTAAGAAAAGCTGGGAAATCTAAAGGAATGAGGCACTGGAATGGCACAAATATTACTGAAAAGACTAATAATGCAATCCGAATGATGCTTTGAGAACAATATATCTAGAAGATAATATTAAGTTTTAAAGAAACTAAATTATACATTAGAAAATGGGATTGCTTCTCCCTGTCTAGCTTCTATAGTTTTACTGTAAAACATTTAATTTGTGTGGTAGATCTTAATCTTTTGTGTTTTTTTAGCTGATAATAGTACCTGGTTACTTTGCAGAAAAGTGAGATCCATTTATCTTTGTATTGTTTAATACTGTTTCACAGAGATACAATGAGTACTGAAGGGTCATCTTCCACTTCTCTGCTCCCAGGATAGTTCCAAGTGTATTGTACCTTTCTGTGCTTTTAGTATTGTCCCTCTGATTGAATAACTTTCCTTTGCTTCCTCTGTGCAGCAGTTTATTTGATAGGCTGGTCTGTAACCTACCTCCTTGTAAACTCAGCTTCTGTGGCTGGTGAGTAGGAGGAAGGGACGAACACAGCCACATTTTCTGCTCCATTGGCTTTTGACCTAATTTAGGAAGGAAGGAAACAGTAAATAATGTAGCATCCTTCGGGATTCAAAGCCTGCCATGTCTTTCATGAAATGAGAGGGAGAACACTAACTTTTTCCTCATCTCAAATAGCTGCAAAGCTTGCTTTAGAAGTTACACTTCTCTTCAGTGAAGATCCAGAGTGGTGAGTGGATCTGCTTTCACACTTATTTTGTGGCATATGTCCTCATTTGGTCTCTTGAGGTTAGAATCTGGTTTTCTGTCAACATCGACCTTGTCCAACCCCCATTCAAAGCAGGAAATCTCGTTTTTTACCTGCTGTTCTCTAAAGGTGTCCTGTACACTTACAAAGCTAGACTGGCCCATTGCTCAGGCTAGCCTCCTCCAAATGTTTCCCATTCCCCTTCACCACCCAACTCCTACCACTCCTAAACACAACCACCCCTTTCCAAATCTCCCACACAGAAGACACCATCAGAAACTGGCTTGTGACTCCTATAAATGAGACACATTAAGAACTGGGGATAATAGTTTTTTAAATATTTTTTTGTTTGAAATGCATGATCTCTAACAACTGTGCTGAATGATGTATGGAAAGAGGAGGCAAATGCTTCCTCAGGGGAAGGTAGAGAATGATAGCATTTGAAAACTGCTATTGCTGAAAATCATATTCAGCAGGATTTAGTTGTTAAAAAAAATAAAAATGTCTGTTCAGTAAAGTACAGTGGATTTGGATTTTTTTTTTAGCATTTTTTTAAAAGGGATGCATTTTCCCCCTCCATTTTTTGTAAGACTGCCAGATGTCCCTGAGGATAGAATTAACTGGCTCTTTGTGTTGTGTCAAGTAAGGAGTACAAGTGTTTTCAGAAAATACTAGGTTTATAGACTTCCATCCAGAACATGAAAGGGAGAGGAGAGGGACTAACTTTCTATAAACAAGGTCCTTACATTATTTTGTACCACTGACTTGGAGTAAAAAATCAAATATTGAACTTGTCAGTGTTGGTGCTTTGGAAGCTGTTAAATCATCCCCAGTACCCCCTTCCCTTCATTCTGCCTAATCCTCTCTTCAGAAGAAGAGTGTGCAGTTTTCTTTTCCACTCGCCTCCAGGCTTCTGCAATGAGTAAGCAAACGTCTGCTACTTAGAAATAACCAGCATTTAGGTTTTTTGAAACAGGTTCAGGAGTAAGTACCGTGGAGATGTATTTGGATTGTTAGCATTGCTTTAGTAATACAATGGAAGTTACTGATTGTGGTTCATTTCACAAATTCCCCTGACCATTTTGGATTTGAAGGCATTTCATAATTTTTTAATATTGGTGTTCCAAAGCCCACTTCTCAAGATGGTTTGAAGCCAGCGTATGACAGCAGTCACAGATGTAAGCTTTGAAATGGCTTTTTTATGGAGGGGTTTGAGAAGTAACTCTTGGAGCTGTTGCATTAAAATTCCAAAGTGTTATCCTAAATGTAATAATACTCTGACAAAGTGCTACTACCATCTGCTAGTGAGAATTAGTACTATTTAAAAATCTCCATAATTCCTAGAAAGAGCAGAGGAGTCATGGTGTGAAGAAAAGTCTAACTCTAAATTAGTATTTTAGTTCAGGGAGTCACAAGCTCCTTGTGAGGGCCACTGACTACTAGAGATTTTGTGTCAGGTTCTCAGCTCATACAAGGGAGTAAATATTTGTGGTATATAACTAGAGTGATGCCTGTTTCTAACAGTTTCCAGCTTGGTCCCCAGTTTTGCAGCAGAATCCTTTTTATTTACAACCACTTCTAATTCATGTCAGAGCAACAATTCAGTGGTAATGACAAATACAATTTGTACAGTAAAATACCAAGGGATTGTGCTTACCATGGATATTTTAGAAGCTTCATTCCTTATAATTTAACTTTTGTGGACTGAGAAGCACTTCTTTGCTTAGTGTTCCTATGGGGTTTTGAACACCACCTAAACACTAGCCCTTTCTGCACATGAAAGTTGGTCTGTGCTTAAGAGTATGATCCGCAGCTGTAAATGTTCTCAGCAGCAGAACATTCCATCCCTAGACTTCTCTCAGCTGAATATGCAGAAGTAATTCATCTTCTAGTAAGAAAAGGGTCAGACCAGTTTTGAATCTATTCCAAAAGCCAGTGTAACTTACTGGTATCTGATAGGAAATGCTCTTTGTGGCGGTAATACAGCTGCTTAACTTATAACAACAAATAGCTAAATCTTGCACAATATTTGAAGAAGGGAGTAAGAAGAAAAATCTATTAATGACAGACTACATGTTGGATTGTCTAGTTTAGGAAGGATTTTGGAGAAGTAAAGGGAAAAAGTGGCCAAGGAGAAGCTTTTTTTCATGTTTTTCTCATCCCTATCCTAAAAAGGTTTCACTGAGTTTCGTTTATTCACAGTCTTGCATGGACTATAACTAATGCTCTTAACTTGCTCTTCACAGAAGTAGATCGTATCTTATATGATTTTAGATGAAATAGTTTTCATCAATATTTCATGCTGAGCTACGGGTACTGCATGTGTGTACATCTGCCTATTTACGATGGTCCATGCAGCTAAGACATGCTAAGAAAAATTGTCCTGAATTATAAACCAGTTCTACCTGGTATTATTATTTTGTATTATTTTCCATACTGGAAGTACAATGGAAACTGATTGTGTATTTCAGGAGTCAGGTCTTTAACTTGTTACTTTAGGTGTAAAGATTGTCACGTCTTCTAAATGGCCTGTCAGAAAACTATACTACTTCCTTGTTTTTCATGTAGACAGGCTGATTACCTATAAAGTTACTTCTTTGAGGCTAGTCACCATAAATTCAGCATAAGTGAAAGATTTCTTGTCTTTCTGTTGCTCAATCCAAGCAACTATGTTGTCTTGTACCATTAGTGAGAGGTATTTTGGTTTATCTGATTTGAGAGAGGGAGTACAGAGAGCCACCTTCTATTGTGTTAGCAAACATCTATGTGAGACACAGGGAACAGCAACTGTTTGTACTGTGAGAATAAGGTCTTATCTTAAGAGTATTCCTGTCATGCTCTTGCTTTTTGCTTAGACAGGCTTTTGCTTCCTTTCATATCTGGTGTATACAGAGAAATAAGAACAGATGGATTTTCCACACATTTACAGTGAATAATAGGCTGATGAAATGGAATCTGCCAGTCCATAGTTGTCAGTCAATCAACTTGCCCCTTTGAGGGATGTCCATTTTTCATGATTGGATGCTGAGTAATCTGTACCAGGTCTAAAACATGGTGACCCTGTGTGAGAATGAAGCCAGATGTATTCCCACATCATTTTCACTGCTTGTCTTCTCATATGTAAATGTTTATCTTGCTTCTTAAAAACTGTTTCAATACTGAGACATTCAAAGCATATATGAGCAGGAACTGAACTTCATTAAGAGGCAACTTGTAGTAGGTCTAGGGAGGCCAATCTCCATCTCATGAATCCCTTATTTTTGAGAGGCCTTTCAGTAATTTCTAGCAGATACCTTTCTACTGACCACTCTCATTCCCAGCATCTTGACAAAGACGGAGATGCATTTCACTAGGAGCAAGGGGAGGAAGCATTTTTCTAGTAGCACCAAAGAGTAAGGGGCAAGGGAGGAGGTGGCTTGATTGCACATCATTATGTGTTCTTGTCTCCATGACTGAGTGAAAAAATGGTGAAGTGCTGTGCAGGGCACATGTTCATTATCTGCCACTTTGTTTAGAATCATTAAATCTAAACCTTTTCTTAAAACTGTGCACAAAAGTGCTTTTTGATATTTAAAAAAAAATTAGAAGTGCTCAGAAATATAGTCCTTACAGTGAATCCTCCTCAATATCCATCTCTATTTGCAAACAAGCAAGTGTGTAGAGTAGCCTGGCTGAAAATGCTGGGGGCCTAAATGTCACAAAAGTGAGAGTGTGTTAGCCCAGGAATATCCTGATACAGTTTACTGAGAAACCACTCACAGTAGCTAAACCAGCTCTTAGCTGGGCAGGTATAAGGTTGCCCTTCTTTCATTATCTTGTCACCAAATAAACTTGGACATGCTCCTGGCTGCCCCAGCTATGCTGTTTTGTGTATGTAGCTGCTTACCTATATCATTCCCAGGAAGCTCATCTCATCCAATCCCATGTTTACCCTTACTTTCCTGCCACAGAAACCTCTTCCAGGGGACAGTTAAGTCTTTACCTGAAAGGCAGCAGTTTCTTGTGTTCATGAAATGCCAAGGGTTGAAGCCAAGCAACTGGAGAGTTTTCTGCCACTTGGCAAGTACTTACAGCAATCAATTGTCTGTCTCTGTCACCATGTCTTGTGCTGGTCCCTCCAGACTGAATTTGACACCTGCAATGACATTTATCATCCCAGTACCTATATTGCAGAGTACCATTGTTTATGGAGATCCAGGCCTTTAAGATAACATGTTTGTGGACTGTCATGCAAGTATATTTATATTGAGATCTGGCATAATGGTAGGAAGGAAATTTCTGAAGCAACATCTTTAAGGCAAGAGCTGTCAATGAAATTTGTAGCTAAATGGCAAGAGAAAGGAACCTTTGTGCTATTCTTCCAATAGGATTGCTTAGTATCCATGCTGTGGTAATAGTAGCTGGGGTCATGGACCAGTTTGACATGCTGTTCGTGTACATAGTAAAAAGCAGTTTGTGGTGAAGTTTCTGTAATCTTGCTGTCTTGTTTTTCATCAGCTTCATTTACTCGGTCTCATGCCCCAGGACAATGCCCTTGCATTCATGTTACTAGAAAGGCAAAGGAAAGCCTCAGTGATAGTTTTAGCCTGAAACTATTTGGGAAATATTTCTGCTTCTATTACTTCTTATTTTCCTCCATCTGTGCTGACAGATTATATTTATTAGCACAGCACAACTTTTGGATCCAAAATACGTATTAAAATCCTTGTTAAATTGCTTATTTATCAGTCTGGTCCTTGTAAAATAGGATTTTTAGGTTCTTGCTTGTTCCATAGTATACTACAATGCCTTTAAATGGCACTGGTTTGAGTCCTAGGGCTAACTTGGCTGGGCACAGTACCAAACTCACTCTCTCTTGTTCTTCTGTTCAATTTATAGTCTGAATTCAACTGCTTTTACATGTAATAAAAAATAAAGAGCAGATAGAGAAGTTAATTTTTTTCCTAAACAATAATAATAAATTGTGCAGCCCAGAAGTTTAAGCAGTGACACACCAAAGGGTTTTTGATACATTTGTTTTCGTGTCATGCAAAACAATATCTTTGCAGACCACTGATGCTATTAATTGAATATAGTCTTGAAATACTCCCAGACTTTCAGTTTTTCCTATTCTGTAAAGACCTGAAAGAACATGCCATTGTCTCATCTTACCTGCTGAGCAAGCTAAACCATAACATACATTTGAACATGTTTCTTGGTTCGAATGGAGCTTTATCCCTCCATTAATTGTTTTTTAGGTAATAGCTCCTATTGGAATGGTCATCAGGATAAAGACTGCTGACCATGTTGTGTTTTCTCATTTGTAACTGGAATGTAGTGAAGGGCTAAGGAGATTTTTGAAGTGGTCATTGACTGCCACTTTTTCAAGCAGGGTATGTAATTTGTAGCTGATGTTATTTTCATCATCCCCAAGGGCTGTGATAGTGTGGTCACTAAGGCAGTCTGATAGACATGAATGTGTGTGGATAGTACCTTTTAGGAGATACAATGGGGAAAGAAAAAGAAAATATTTTCCATATCACATGTCAGAAAAAGCTGCCAAACTCAATTAAAAGGAAACAAAATGGGCTATAACTCTCTTTTTACAGATTATTATTTTAAGTATCATGTCTTTTGTTTTAGAACATTTGGAGAAATAGCATGTCAACTGTTGGGCCTGAAATCTGTTCTTTGCATTTTCAGACTCTGTCTTGCATGGCTTCTGAAATCAATATGAATCATTTCACTGGGTTTTTTTGGACTTTGGATCACATCTTCTATGGTTATGTAATCCCCTGTTGTCCTTTTATCCTTTTCTTCTTCCTCCCATCAACTACTTCCTTGCCTTTTTTTATTCAAAAGCATTAGTAGCTGCCAATACTCATAAGCAACCTTTCAGTAGTACATGTGGTGTATGCATATGTGTGTGGATTGAAGTAGACTGATAGGGAAATCATCGTGTTTCAGATTTAAACATAGGTGGGAATCCCACTGACACATTATTCCTATTATTGTTATAATCTTTAGTAATGCTTTTAAGTATTTTTATCTCAAGGGGCAAAACCCTTATTTAGAAGGTAGTTAATTTTCAATGGGTTTAATGCCTTTCTGAAACATTGATCACTGTCAGCTACCAAAGACAGAATAAGATGGACAGTGGTCTATGCTGTTGTCTGTCTAGGACAACCCCTGCATATCTGCTAGTATTGCACCCTGTTCAGCTGTTGTCTTGACCTGTTGAACCTCTCTTTCATGTCGATAGTTATATCTCCTTAGTGAACACCCTTTGCCTTTGCTGTGTTTTCACTCTACTGGTAGAGCTCTGCCTCATGCTGTATGTACCTCCATGGCCAATGACAGTGATACCATTTCAGCTGAGAGCTTTGAAGTTTACTGTACAGCTGTTAGTTGTAAAATGTATTTTTTGCATCAATGACTAGAACAGGCTATTCTATTTTGAGAAAGCAAAATTTTATGCAAGCAATGAGCTTTTCTATGATATGCTTCCAAGATGATTGTGAGTGATAGAGCTGGACTGTTCACTTAGTTTTACTGGAGGGTGGAAACTGCTGATGTGGATTGCTACTGTAATGGGCAGAAATTGGGGCTTTGGGTGCCAGTTTCAAATATATATGAGCATTTATGAAAGCAGTCAAGCTCTAGCCTTGTATAAAGGTAGTTATGACAGTGTTTCAAATGGCACTGTAAGTGCATCTCCACATGAATAGCAAACAACTCATTTCTTCTTTTTACATATTCTTATCCATTGCAGATAAACATGTTATCTGAAGGAATTGTTCTAGTTTGCAATTGCTGCAGTACTTTCAATTAGAATCTGGAATATCCAGTTCAAAAACCTAAACAGGAAAATTGTAAATGGTTTTTGAATTACCAGAAAATTATTTCTTTGGGTTATATTTTTTTCTTTTTGCTCTGGCATAAAATACTTCACCATTGTAAATCCACCAGATAGTGGGCTAACTAAAACATTGTGATGTATTCTACAAGGCAAATGTCTTGGGTTGAGCTGGCAAAATGCCAACTGCCCAAGAACAGAGGAAAAAAGGGTTCTTCCTCCCCCCAACCAGCCAAAGGGAGAAAGAAGAGGGAGAGAGAAAAAAACTCAAACCAGGTTTCTTCTGAAACTAACTACATGTATTTATACAGAAAAGAGAAAATTATAAGAAAACTACAATATAACACACACTTACACAAGTTATATATAACTTCCCACTCCCCAATAAGCACAGATTTTACCATTCTGACTACAAATCATTCTAAAAAAAAAGTCAATTCCCCAAAAACAAACTTAAGCAAAGAGAAGAACTAAGAACAAACATTTTACTTCCCTAAGATAACATGATGGTGAGCCGGTGCTGTGGGCTTGGACCTCTCCATCCCTCCTGGGACAGCACGGTGTCTTCTCTGTACCTCGGCCAAAGTGAAACTGCTCAAGCTACATCCACACACTGGACTTTACTGCTATTGAGATGATGTAAGATGGGGTGGAATACAATACTATTGGCTAGGAGAGGTCAGCTGTTCGCTAGCTCAGCCCAACTGAAGGTAGCTGACAATTTCAGGCCCAAATCTGAGTTTTAAAGCCTAAATTTAGGCCTACCTGGCTAAACCCATAACAGCAAAGCAAATGTTAGGGCAGAGAAGCGCACATCTGTTTTTGAAATGCTGTCTATACTTTAGGTGGGCTTTATAAGCCTCTTTCATTTCACACCTCTGTCTGTTCTTACCAAGGTGCTGTTGTGCAACACAAAAGTATTTCTGAGAACAACCTTCCCATTGGAAATATTTTCTTCAATTAAGAAGATGCTATAATAGGTTATATATATATATGCAACAAACATTGTGCGTTTTTGAAAGAACATCACTAAATTGATGTGCAGCCTACAAAACATGTACAATATGTAAAACAATCCTAGTGATCAGTTGATGTCCATAAACTGATAAAAATCATTGGTAGAGTCATTGCTTATGTCCAAGTTTTGGATTTTTTTTTTTTTTTAGGGAAACCTCCCCCAAACACACAGCTAATACTTTATCAAAAAAACCCAAAAAAACAGGTATCAAAAGAAGAGGTGAGCAATGTTTCCTGAACAGAGAAGAAAACATAATCTCTTGTTCCACTGAACATTCTACATCCAACACGAGTGCTTTCTCTACATATCCTTACTTATGTGCCATCACTCAGTCAGCTTCACCTTTTCTGTGATTCGGATAACATCCACTGCTATGTTCTGAAGGATGTTCTTCTGCCCTGCTTTTCCTGTGTGGAGTTTCTGTAATTTGAGTTTCATCCTCCTCATCTGGCTAGCCTAATGTGCATGTGTAACTCCAGTTGTGTCTCTTAAAGGCAGCAAACTCCCCTTAACTTTCATTCCCTATCTGATCTGTATTTGCCTTGCACAGGTAGCTAAGGGGTACAAGCATAAAGAGTATCATTTACGTATTCCTTTTTTGTACACAGACCTCAACAGATTTGCAGCATTGTATACTTCAGATTTTTGAAGGGAATAAGTTTGAATAAGCTCTGAAAAGTTCACACACTTTGCACCTTATTTTAAAGTCATTCAGAATTCATCTGGAAGTCTGTCTAAAATAATGAATATTTTGATGATATTTTATGTCAGGCCAAGCTGTGTAACATTACCCAGCAATTGTAAGTCTGAAGTGTTAAGCTTGAATTCACATTTAGTGAGATTTGTATTGTTTATTATGCTGGCTGGATTAGTCAAATCCTATTTAAAATATTATTACATAGAAATGTTAGCAGTCACTGTAGAACTTTATCTTTAGGAATATTTTCTGGGCAAAAAAGGTCAGATTAGCAGTGCTCTTGAGATGTAAGAATAATGCTGTGGTTAAGGCACTTGACTTATGCTTGGGAGACTCCCGTGGTTTTTTTGTGACCACTAATTCTGGCTTGACATTGGGCAACTCACTCTTTTTATTGTGTGAACAACAGTGACTATTGCTGGCTCTGTCACTATCTTCAGAATATTATTTTGCAATTATTAGGATTTATAAGAGAACAATGAAAAGTTGGAGCATGCTGAACAGATAAGCAGCATCTGGAGCTTCAAAACAAACAACGCAAAATCCATGCCCTGAGCTTTTCTATGTCACTTTGAGGCACACTCAGAATGTTCTGTTCCCTCTGAATGATATGTAATATGCAACTAAGATGGTATTTCCAGATCTTGACAAGGCGATGAAAGCATATATAAAATGTTTTAGTGTGGTAGTGGGAATTCTTCCTAGACTTTTCATGCACATATTTAATTATACAGTCACATGCAGCTACATACATTTTCTATTTTGTTCCTCCAGCAATATTCAGAGAAACAATTTACTTGCACTATTATTGGAAATGGACTGTTGCTTCTATTCCAACTGATTGAAAAAATTATTGGAAGAATTTTAAGGTTACAGAACCATGACTGACCACATATACTGTGTAAAAAATGTAAAGAAAAATATCC